>CM014276.1:1610936-1629358 GCA_004135705.1 Alloteropsis semialata | reverse complement strand
CATTAATCGCTCCCATCGAGAGGGATTTCTTGCAGCGCTGCTGTACATACGTGTCGAGGAACAGCCAGCGTAGTCGGCGTTTCCAACACAGATGCGAACGGCACAGCTGCGACGCCCATGGAGTTTTTGTTGTAGATGAGTCTGCCATCGAGCTAGCTATAATGCCCCGCGATCACCCCTACCTGGCGCGCCAACTGTCGGATCTATTGACCGGCAGTCCACCCGGGGTACCCAGATGGTTGATTTGTAGGCAAAGGGAGATCGCTGGACTAGGGAGCTCGAGGTAACACAAGGACACAGGGATTATACAGGTTCGGGCTACCCAGAGGTATAATACCCTACGTCCTGTGCTCGGGGTCTTGTATTGATCTACTCGGCGCGTTCCGGAGAGCAACGGCGAGCTCTTGGTTACAATGGGGGATCTGGTAGCTAGGAATCGAATGAATAAGAGGGTCGACCTAGGCCGCCTTATATAGGCTGACGGCCTAGGGTTTACAAGTCGGTTATTTCTAATTAATGTCCGGCTCGAATCAGGAAACTAATCCAAGTCGGTTACAGCATATCCTTTGTGATCTCCGTGATCTCTGGGTGAGATCCGAGGATGTCGCCGTTTACCTTGCTGATTAAGTCTTCTCCAATCTTGTCCTTCAAGCCGAGGATCCTTGTGGGGCCGGCCTGGGGTCGGCCCACATCCTTGTCAGATGTGGGACCAGGCCGACTGGTTATCCGGTCGGTAGTGGGCCCAGGGGTACCCATATCCCACAGGGGTCGAATTTTACTTGCTTCGCTTGGCGATTGTTTCACTTAGCTTGTGTTTCACGCTTTCGCTTGCTTTGGAAGCTCTTGAACTCAAGTTTTGGCTTTTTCTTCTCGTCGCAAGTAAGTTTTTTGCTTTTTGTACTCTATGATTTCCTTCATTTTTGCTTTTCTGTCTTTTTGGTGTTTCGTTTGCTTATTGTTTTTTGTTTGTTCTAGCGGCTCGCACGAAGCAAACCGCTCGTTTGATTGACTCCGATTCCGAAGGAGACGATCTGGACGCTGTTGATATGGATGCTGCCGAAGCTGAATCCTTTGCTCAGGAGCTTGAGGTCAATGTGGCCGTGGCCCCAGAAGCTGAAATTGCTATGGAAATTGATGATAGGGGCAAGGGTCCCACCGAGGGTGAGGCTGCCGGAGGTGATGACACACAGGATGCCGAGTCTGTGGCAGGTGATGCCCTTGAGGATGTAGAAGCCGATGTGTCAGATCTTTTGGATTATCAGAAGAAGCCAAAGACCACTGTCTTTGGTAAATCCTTTGTTACCCCTGAGTTGATCCGCTTTTACGAGGAAAAGGGATACTTCCCAGCCGGTCACGGACGAGCCCCATGTACAGAGACTACCCCGACACCCCTTGAGGACGAAGCTGTGGTGTTCAAGGAGTTCTTCTGCGCTGGGCTTCGGATGCCCGTTGATAATATAATTGCTGATATTCTTGGGAGGTTCGGATTGCAATTCCATCACCTCACTCCCAATGCTATCACTCATCTGCTTCGTTTCTTTTGGGCCATGAAAACGAATGCATCAGATGTTAATGCGGACTGCTTTGTCCGCTACTTTGAAGGGCATCACCAAACAAAAAGTGTTAAGATTGACGGCTTTAAATACGAGCCAGACTATGGCAGCGTTACCTTCTGTGCGCGATGGAGACAGACTGAATTGCAGAAGGTAGAACTTACCTTTTGCCAGAAAAACACCTGGGACAAGAATTGGAAAAGCTATTGGCTTTATGTCAAGGTGCCAGCGCTGGAGACTGTGTTAGAGGATGGAGCGAAGCAGATATCATTTCCTCTGCACAGTTCTATTGGGCCTTGTGATTTTGTTGCTTGCCCTCCGTTCAACAAAAATGCGCCCGGCTACGACCGCTGCGAAAGCGCCTTTTACAAAGCCAGCCGAGTCTCTAGCAGCCGGGACTTGGTCGAGGAGGGACTCGCTGTTGGGCTTAACATTTTATCTGCGGATTGGAAACCATTTACAGTTGAGACGAGGCTCTACAGAGGGATTCCTCACGTTTGTTTTCCTAAGTTTGTGGTGAAGAAGCCAGAGAACATGTCTAATTTTGTTTTCGTTCAGTCTATCGAGTTGATGGCTGAAATTATTTGTGGGAAGTATACTTCCAAAGAGCATGAAAGCTGTTTGGCTTTGGTGGATGGAGTCCGGCTTAACAGAGTCTTTGACGAGATGAAGGTTAGCTACCCTCAGCGCACGGCTCCATCCAAGCCATCTAAGAAATTTTCTGCTGAAGATCACCCCAGCTTGGTTCCTCCCACGAAGCCGGGTCGAGGTTGTGGGAGGAAGGGTCGTGGCGGAGGTCGTGGAAGCGGTCAATCAGACGAGGGCGGTGACGAAGCTGAGGGCAGCAAAACCGGAGCCCCCTCTAGCTGGGGCGGGAGCCAAAGCCGAGGATGCGCCTCAAAGGTGGTGGCCACGAAAAAACGGGTTACTACTTCTTCCTTGGAGGCTTCCAAGCGTCAAAAGCTTGTGAAGGCTCTTCCCGTCAGTTCCGCTTTCCAGTGCTCCTCCTCGTCCCGTTGCTTCGGCTGTAGAAGTGCCTGTTACTGCCGCACCTATGCAAGTTGATCCTGCAGCTTCCGCTGCAGTTGATGTACCTTCTTCTGGAGGTTTGTTTCTTGTATATCTTATCTTTTTATTTTTAGCTTCGCTTTGCTTATTTATTTTTGTCTTATTATAGTTAAGGCCATTGTTGCACCTCTTCGTCGTGAGCGCCTACCTGGATGCATTGACGACGAAGAGGAAGAAGTGAGTTACAGCCGTCTTCTGAGGGAGGATGAGACGAAAGATTTTGCTCTTGCTGATCCTGAAGTATCATCCGCTCCGTTCCAGCCAACGTCCTTGGACTTGTTGGCTGGTGCAGCGGCCAAGTCCCTTCAGATTTCTGAGGGGCTTACGCAGACAACTTCTGCTTCTTTACTTCCTAACATTGAGGAGCTTCCGCAGATGGCTTCTGCTCTCGAGACTGGGCAGGGTTCCGGCGATTTGGTGATTCCAGCAACTGCTTTGCCAGTTGATTTGGCTCATCCAGCTGATGCCGGACTTTTTGCCCCTATTATGGGCATTGAATCGGCTCCTGCGAAGCCAGCTCCTGAATCTGAAGGTGTGTTTCGCTTTGTTGTATGTTTTTTTTGATTTGTTGATTCTTTTACCTCAGGAGCAAGTTATACTGGTTATGGCCCCATCGCAAATCGCCTTCGGCAGAGCGGTTTTCGCCCTCCCAATGACATTCCAATTGTTGCTCCAAAAGGTTACATTTTTGTCTGTTGTTTCGCATGAAGCTGATTGAGTGCTACTTTTTGTCGTAATTTTGCTTTTGCTTTTTCAGAGCTTGAGACTCGTGTCAAATCTTTGGATTTGGACACACTTTCAATCTCCAGCCTTAGTGGCAATATCCAGGTTTGTTCCTTCTGCTTCGTTTTCGAGTTTGTTGTTTTACTTTTTTGATACTTATACTTTTCTTGTTTCAGTCTATGATGTCCATGCAGGAGCTTTTCGCTCGCCTTCCACTTCGTCTCAACGATGTTGAGAACGAGCGGGCTGAGCTTGAAACTTTGAGGAAAGAACGCGAGAGCTTCCTTCAGCTTAAGAAATCTTTGGAGAATGAAAAAGAGCAGCTTCGTCTTGTGCGGGAGTCCGCCACATCAGAGATTGCTTCACTCAAAAGCAAAGTCTCTTCGCTGGAGTCTGCCCGTGAGCTCAATGTTCAGACTATCGAGGGGCTTCGTAACAAATTGGTCGAGGGTTCCACTTTAGAGCATAAATTGAAAAATCAAGTAAAATCTCTCGAAGCTAATAAGGAAAAGGCGACGTCAGATGTTGAAAAATACAAGAAGGAGCTTCTTGTTGCTGTTGATTTGAAGAACTCCCTCATATCTGAGGCCAGTCAACTCAGGTCTCAAGTGGGGCAGCTTAGGGCTGATAAAGAGAGCTTAGATTCTGAGATACTCAGCAGCAGCTCTGGCATCTACACTGAATATAAAGCTGCTCTGAAGCAATATGGAGCCGAGCCGCTGCCCTTCCCTTCTGATGATTTTAACCTTAGGAAGCTTTTCGGATGGCTGGATGACGAGTTCAAGTCCCTACCGGACGTCTTGTCCAAAGTAGGTGATTATGCTGCTCGAACATGTGTTACGAATGCCTTTAAGATGCTAGCAGATGAAGGGTGCTCTCACTATAAGAGCTTCTTGAGAAGGGACTTTCATTTTCCTTCGGCTTTGAATCCCGACAAGAAGGAATTTTTCAACGAAACTATTTTGGCAACTCGTGCCACTTTTCTCAAGAAATTCTGGTCTGCCACAGGGAGAGAGTGTGCCCGAAGTACTGCGTATGACCGTCTTGTTAAGGTTAGCTTCTTTTACCCTTTTAGTTATTTTTGCTTTCGCTCGTATCCTGTTTATTTTGCTTTTAGTATTGATTGTTTTGTTTATTTTCAGTACAACGAGGCATTTGCCCTCGAGCAGCAGTAGAAAGCCGAATCCAAAGCTGCAACTGCTGGCCCTTCTTCATCTCGTGCTGGTGTTGATGAGACACACGATGTAGAGCCGAAGGTGTAGATTTGTTGAGGCTATAACCTTGTTTAGCTTTTGCTGTAAAGTAACACTAAGTGATGTAATATTTGTATATACTCAGATCCCTGGCGAGGGGGTTCTTGAAATCATGCCAATCACCATGCGCGATGGCCCCTTGTGTGTGTCCGGCTTCGCATGGGAACAGTATCAACAATGTTATCCAAGTCAAAGACTTGATGATTTTTGGGAATTTTGTCACGAGTTCTTTCATCATTGCGAATTTGATGTATTTGACTTTTTTAACTCTTTCATCGTTCAACGTTCTTCTCGTGTCGAACTTGCTCGTGCAAGAAATGCCGAAGCTGCTCGTCTGCTTCCAGTTAAGGTCGAGCCAGAAGATTTAGATGGTGTTAGGGATTTTTCTTATGTGTTTAATGCTCCAAGATTTAGGAGATCTGGCCAGCAATTTGATGGCTATATTTTTGAGATGTTTTGAGTCATCTCTTTGTAAAACACTTTGTAATTCGCTTGGTCATTGTTTTGATTTGAAACACTTGAATGAATGTAAGCTCGATTTGGCTTCGTTGCGAGAGAAACGCCTCCTCCCCCCCGAAGCGAGGTTTATTCATTCAAGTGTTTTGTACTTGCGGGTACCTGTGGTTGAAGCCACTTTAGCTCTTTTGAGCTTTGTACTTGTGCGTAATATGAGAATGTATGAGAATATGTTGTGCGTGAGTTCTGATAGGTTGCCAAAGCCCCTATTACTTGTGCTTGCATAAGCAAGTTTCGTATGTTTGTTTATAAGTGTTTAGAATACTGTTAGCCAAAGCTGTTTTTGATTTAAAATAGTTGTCTGAGCCAAAGCCCCTTTTACTCTGTTTAGAGTAAGCGTTTCTGGACCCAAGCCCCTTTTACTCCTTTTTGGAGTAAGCTTTTCCATAGATCTGAATTGGCCTTACTCTCGGAAGGGTCAATTCAGTTCTATTTGAATTATCGAATACCAGCGACTTGGTCGAAGAAAATCGCTTTCGATGCTGCTTCTGTGGGGAATACCTCGTTCATATATGGTTTGACGAGTTACAGTAAGCACCGCCTCGTTAAAAACCTCACCCCTTGGTCAGGGTCCCCTTGTGAGGAAAAGAGTACGGGCTTTTGGAAAGAGTAAGAATGCTATTCTACTTAATGACTTCATTTATAGAACACGAAGCCATTTTACATCTTTTTATAAATAATATTTGCGTAAGATGTCTTCATTCCATGAATGCGGCAGCTCATTGCCTTCGTCGTCGCCTAAGCGAAATGAGCCAGGCCTGCTGCTTTTGGTGACCAAAAATGGGCCTTCCCATTTCTGTTGCTGCTTTCCAGCGGGCATGCTTGGGTTTTTCCTTAGGACCCAGTCCCCTACCTTGATATCTTTCCTGACTACCTTCTTGTCTCGCCATTTCCTTGTCTCGGCTTGATACTTGAAAATATTTTTTGCTGCTTGCAGCCTGTATACCACAATGAGATCCTTGTCGATGGCTTCGCTATCTTTGGGAGCTTCTTGTTGGGTGCGAAGCCCTTTGTGCAGTATTTCCTCTGGGCATACTGCTTCTTCACCATAAAGCAGTTTGAATGGAGTAAACTGTGTTGCCCTTGATGTGGTGGTATTATGAGCCCAAATCACCTTCGGCATCTCTTCTACCCACTTGCCTTTTTTCTTACAATTTGCAAGGCACTTCCGAATGGCTGTAAAGATTAAGCCATTGGCTCTTTCAACTGCTCCATTGTTTGTGGGTGATAGACCGAAGCGAATTTCGCCTTCGTTCCAATCGACATGCAATATTGCCTGAATTCATCGCAGTCAAACTGCTTCCCATTGTCCACTGTTATTTCCCTTGGCACTCCAAATCGGCACACAATTTGCTGCCAGAAGAACTTGATCACTATTTTTGCTGTGATGTTAGCCAATGGTCTGGCTTCGATCCACTTGGTGAAATACTCAACTGCTACTATAGCATATTTGAGATTTCCTTGAGCTGTTGGAAGTGGGCCAACTAGATCAATGCCCCATCTTTGCAGAGGCCATGTTGGAGTTATCAGCTGTGACTGCTCCGAAGGAGATTTTCTGTTTGCTGCACACTTTTGACACTGATCACATGTCTTGACCGTGTTTGTTGCATCGATGATGATTGCAGGCCAATAAAATCCTTGCCTCATTGCTTTCCCAACTAGAGCTCTTGCCCCAAAGTGTGCTCCACATAAGCCACTGTGTATCTCTTGAATCAGCTCTTTCCCTTCGTTGTGAGAGATGCAACGAAGCCAAGGAGCCACAACTCCTTTTTTGTAAAGGACATCATCTATCATCTGATAGCATCTTGCCCTTTGTTGCATGGCTTTTAGATCATCGTCGTCGATTGGCTCATAGTATCCCCGAAGATAAGCTATTATTGGGGATTGCCAATCCTCTGAGCTTATTGCATTGATCAGCTTCAGCAGATCATCTGAGTCCTTTATCGATGGTGTTGTTAGTGTTTGAAAGAATACGTCCGGTGGAAGCTTGTCCCCCTTTGCAGCTGCCTTAGCCAACGCATCTGCCTCTTCATTTTTTGCTCTTGGGATGTACTCCACAGTGAAACCTTTGAATTTTTTCTCTATTGAGCGTACAGTGACCAAGTATTTGATGAGTTCTGGTTGCTTTGTGATGCTTTCTTTTTCAATGTGGTCTGCTACCACCTTTGAATCTGTTTTGACAGTTAATCTCTGAGCTCCCAAAGCCCTGGCTTTTCTGAACCCCAGTAACACAGCTTCGTATTCAGCGACGTTGTTTGTGCTTCTGTCGCTGTTTTTGCAGAACTCTAAATTTGCTGCATATCTCATTTTCACACCCGAAGGCGATTGCACAACTGTCGCGATGCCAGCTCCTTTGTCCCTCCAAGCACCGTCACAATGTATCAGCCAGTTTTCTTCTCTGATAATGTTTTGTGGCGAAGGCGATGTCCACTCCGCTATGAAATCAGCCAAGACTTGTGATTTGATTGCTGTTCTTCTTTCAAAGTCCACGACATACTCTGAAAGCTCCGCAGCCCACTTGCGTATTCTGACAGAAGCCTCTTTGTTGTTCAAAAGCTCTTTTAGAGGCTGATCCGTGAGGACTTTGATGTTGTGGCCCTCAAAATAGTGTCTGGGTTTTCTGGAAGCCATTATCACTGCATAGATCATCTTCTCAATCTCTGTGTAAAATAGCTTCGACGCGGCCAATGCCTCCGACACAAAGTATATTGGCTGCTGAATGCTTCTGCCGTCTATCAGCTTTTCTGTGATAAGCGCTGCGCTTACTGCTGATTGTGATGCTGCGATGTATAGTAGTAGTGGTGCCTTTGGGTTGGGTACTGTTAGCTTCGTGAGCTGCATCAAGTATTGCCTTAGCTCGTAGAACGCTTTTGATTGCTCTGGCCCCCATTGGAACTTAGCTGCATTTCTGAGTGTTGCAAAGAATGGTAAGCTTCGCTCTGCTGCTTTTGCGATGAATCTGTTGAGTGCAGCGATTCTGCCCGATAGCTTCTGCACATCTCTCATACACTTTGGCTCTTCCATGTCAAGGATTGCCTTTATCTTGTCTGGATTAGCTTCTATCTCGTGAGCTGATACCAGACAACCAAGGATCTTTCCTTTTGTCACTCCGAATACACACTTCTCTGGATTTAGCTTGAGACCAGCTTGTCTCATGCAAGCGAAGGCGATTGCCAGATCTGATATGTGGTCTTGCCTTTTGACACTTTTGACCAAGATGTCGTCAACATATGCCAATATTGTCTTGAACAGTTCATCTTTGAACACTGTGCTTGACATTCGGCACAAAGTGGTTCCTGCATTCCGGAGCCCCTCGGGCATCTTGACGAAGCAAAAGGTGCCAACTGGTATGATGAAGCTGGTCTTTTTCTCATCCTCTTTCTTCATCCAGATTTGATGGTAGCCAGAAAAGCAATCTAAGAGGGACATCATCTCGCTTGCTGCTGCTTGATCAACAATCTTGTCGATCCTTGGCAGTGGAAAATCATCTTTTGGGCAAGCCTTGTTGAGATCCGTGAAGTCGATGCACATTCGCCATTTTCCATTCTTCTTCTGAACTGGCACAGTGTTGGCTAGCCATGTTGGATATTTGACTTCGCGTATGACATTGGCATCTAGCAGCCTTTGCACTTCAGCTTTCACAGCATCGGCTTTTTCCTCTGACATCTTTCTCAGCTTTTGCTTTTTTGGCTTCATATCAGAACTGATTGCCAGCTTGTGCTCAATTATGCTTCTGTCAACACCTGGTAAGTCCTTGCTTGACCAAGCGAACACATCCTTGTTATTCCTCAGGAATTCAATGAGCCTATCTTCTTCGTCTAGCTCCAAGTCTGAGCCGATAATCACTTTTCTGTCAAAAACGTCAGGCATCTTTTTGCTATCTTTCTCAGCATTTGGCTTTTCTTCTGGGTAAAATGGATCTTTTTCTTGAAGTAAATGCACATTTCGTTGACCAGGTGCTCTAGCTTTCTCAATGTTTCTGGCTTCCCTTTGGTCATCGTATATAGTGATGACTCCTTTTAGAGCTGGCATCTTCATGCATAAGAATGATTGCCTTATGATGATATCGAAGGCGTTTATAACTCCTCTTCCGAAAATGACATTGTAGTCAAAGATCATGTCTACGACATCGAAGGTGATGTACTCGGTTCTTGCATTGGATGTGTCACCGAAGGATACTTGTAATGAAATTTTCCCGAGTGTTTGGGTTCGCTTCCCCCCGAAGCCGACCAATGGAGTGTCTGATGGCTCCAGGTTGTCTGGGTTGATATTGGTCATGTTTCTCAGTGTTTTTGCTAGGATGATGTCAGCGGAGCTTCCTGTGTCTACTAGCACCTTTCCGATCGTCCAGCCGGCAATATCGGCTTCGATCGACATCGCGTCATTGTGTGGCAAATTGTGGAGTTTGAGATCTTCCTCAGTAAAGGTGATGGGCATATGAGACCATTCTGACTTTTTGTACGGACCATCAACAGAGATGTTGTTGACTTGACGGAAATAGCTTTTCCTTTGCTTTTTGTTCTCAAAAGCAAGCGATGATCCTCCAGAAATGGGCATGATGTGTCCATAGCTTGGGAGTGGGCTTGGAGCTTCTTTTTGATTGGCTTTTTGTTGTGGAAGTGGTGGTGGTGGTGGCAACTCCTCAACCTTTATGTTTTGCGAAGCCGCTTGCTGAGAGGTTTGAGGGTATAAGTGAGGATATATGGCTTGTGGGTAATAATGCTGAAGGGTTTGTGGCGAAGGCAAATATTGAGTTGCCATCGCTGTTGATGGGTGTACAGTGTTTGGGTTTAGCGAGGGATATACTGGGCAGTATGGTTGGATAGCTTGGGAAGGGTTTTGGGTGTTTGGCTGCGAAGCCGATATTGGCTTCGTTTGGGTTGCTTGAATCTTTTCTGCTCTTAGCTTTTCTATTGTTTTCTTGATGTCTCGGCACTGTTCTGTGCCATGGGTGTGGTTTTTGCCGTGGTATTGGCAAAACAGCTCAGGTCCCCATGGTGGACCTCTTCCTCTCCCTCGGCCTTTGCCGGCTTTTCCACCACTTTGAGTGGGCTCATTTCTCTAGTTGTGGTATTGGCTTTCTGGGTAAGGTGGTTTGGTTTCGTAGGAAGAAGGTAGATTGTCTACCTTCATGATTGTTTGATGGGAGTAGTTTTGGTAGTTGTGGCTGTGGTGGTGGTTTTTGGCTTGTGACTCATATTGGTTTCTCATGATGGCTTCTCTAGCCAATCTCATTTGGTTGTCATTGTCAGACCGACAGTATTTTTTGAACTCCTCATATAGGTCTGCCAGAGTAGCTGGTGTCTCTCTTGCGATATGCTGTGCAAACAATCCGGGGCGAAGCCCTTGTATTGCTGCGAATTTCGCTGCTTCATCGGGGATGTGTGGAGCTTGAGCACGTAGAGTAACAAATCTGCGGAAATAGTCCTCTAGGGGCTCCTTCGGCTGCTGGTGCAGTGTAAGTTCAGCATATGAGAGTGATTGGTCTCCCATAATGCTAAAATTTTTGATGAGATCCTTCTTCAGATCATACCAGCTATTGATTGATAGGCCTGGCAGCTTCGTGTGCCAGTTCATTGCCATGCCATCGCAGACAATGATGAAAGATTTTGCTAGTACTACATCGTCTTCCCCGGTCGAAGCTATTGCAGCTTCATAACTCATGAGAAACTACTTTGGGTCAGTGAGGCCATTGTATCTTGGTAGAGAAATGGGTTTGTAGGAAGGCGGCCATCTTGCCAGTTGGAGGCTTTCTGAGAGTGGGCAAGTATGGTCAATAGGACGGGTGTGGAGTGTGTGGAAGCCAGTTTGGGATGAAGAGTTATGGTTTGGTGGATTGGTGATGGTGTTTGGCTCATTAAGCTCTGCTTGGAGCTCAGCAACTTGTTTTTTGGCTTTCTCGAGTTCTTGACGCAGCTTTTCAGCTCTTGAGCTTGTATTGTTCAGCCTCCTCTGTTTCGCTTGCCTCAGCTCCTCCAGCTGCTTCTTGACTTGCAGCAATTGATGCTTGTGACACCTCGGTGTCACTAATGTAATTAAAACCCTTAATTAAATTAATTAAACTCATTATGAAATGCATCATTGCATGATTGTGGTGTTTGTGCATAATTGAGTGTATTTGTTGACTCAGTCAACCAAAATCATCAAAATAGTCAAAATACAAAACTTATACCAAAATATCGCAAATAATGTCAACTGCACGTATATGAACTTACATGAGTATGGAAAGTTCAAACAAAAATTCAAAATTCAATTTTGAACACATTCGATCGTCATTTCATGTGTTGCGAGTTTTGCTTTTTACCCTTCTCGAGAGGCTAATATCTTTATATTTTGCCTACACACTTGAAATTCCACCAATATAAAAGTTGGAGTACAAAGTACCCTCTTTACAATGGTGGTGATGTGGATCAAGGAGAACTTGGTTTGTTCATTCAAAATCTTGACCAAAATCGGGTAAAAACTCTGAATTTTCAACACTTAGGCGATTTCGGCTAAGTCTGAAAACGTGGTTTTCGCCCATTTTTCTTCACCCCGTAACTTTCAAACCGCTGCCCAAAAGGGGTGACACTCTTTGTAAGAGTTGTAGCCTAATGTACCAGCTACAACTTTTATATTGGACGATCTTGATGTTTATATGTAAAATTTAGAGAAAAAGGTCATCGAATTTGGGTCAAAATCACTCAATTCAGACTTAGAAAATTCAGTCGTCAGTTGACAGCATTTTTGGGCCGACTTCTCCATGATTTATCTCTCAAACCATTGATCCAACACTATAACTCCCTTTGTAGAAGTTGTAGCCTGATGTGCCCTCTTTAACTTTCGTATTGGGCAAATCAACTTTTTATGTACAAAAAGTGGAGTTTAAGGCAGTTGAAGTTGGACCCGTGCGCTGAACTGAACTCTGAAGATTTCGGAAATTCGAATTTTTGGCTGAGAATTAGGGCCTTGCAACTTCCAAACCGTTGGGCAAATGGTATAAGTTCTTTTGTAGGAATTGTAGCCCTATGAACCCTCTACAAAGTTTGTATTCGTTGCTCCTTGAGTTTCTACACGGAATCGTGAGAAAATTCGCAAAGTAGCAGCTGCGTCGCTCGGCATGAGAAACTGAACCGGCAGCCATTCAGTTCGGCAATGGACAGAGACCGACTCGACGACCGCGGCAGCCTCGACGCCGTCGACGCCGCGAACCTTGCATCCAGCTGTCCACACACGTGTACTCGCGCCATTGCGCCGCTTGTGCCAAGCCAGGTGTCCATGTCGAGCTGGCGAGATAAGGATGACCGAGCTCCGAGGTTCAGTAAAGACGTCCGTCCTTCCTCGACCAAATTCACCCCCCTCCGCCCGTCATTCCTCGATTCCTCGCCCCTAGCGCTTCACCACATCGCCCTCTCCGCCCTCGAACCCTCCGCTCACTCCGCCATAGCCCAATCGCGGAGGAATTCGCGTTTTCCAGTCACCATTGCCGAGTTCGGCCGAGCTCCCATCCTTCCAAAATCGTAGCTCTACATCCACTCTCCTTCCCATTCAAGCCTCAAGACGCGTTCCTCGTGTTCCTAGGATTCTTCCCGACCTTTTTCCCATCCTCTTTTGGCCACCAGTAAGCCCAACCGCAAGCGCCGCCGCCGGACCGAGGTCTGCTCGCGCGGGCAGCTCCGGCCTTGCGCCGGCCGGGCTCCTGCAGCGGCGCAGCAGGCTAAGGAGGAGCCGGCGACGCCCCTGAGCTGCTCGCCCGGGGCCGGGAGGCCACCTGCGCCACCCCCACCGCCGGCCAGAGGACCTGACCGAGCCGAACAGGAGGTCTGTACGAAGGTAGAAGATGATGGAGTAAAATGTGAGAAGATAGAAACTATAGGGGGTTTTCCATAAGATTCAAGGACTTATGTGTGAGGTGGAAAACTTGCAGGGACCTGGTTGTAAGTTCCTGAGGACCTATTCACGAGAAAAGGACCGATCTGCAATTACTTTCAGTTTCCCGAGGGCCTGGATGTAAAGACCGAATTCACTATTCACGTTTTTCCTTCCTTTTAATTCGGCTGAGATTCAATAAATCACCAAAAATCACAGAAAAATCGTAAAATCACAAACTTAGACTTTCTGGAATCCTTGAGAAATTATCTTTCCAGTGGTATATCATATGCATATATATTCTGTGTGATTCCCATTGTATTTCTGAATGAATGAAGATGTGCTTGAGAGGATGTTTATTGCTTTTTAAATCATAGGAATGTGCTAAAAATGCACAACCACTTTTGATAGATCTGTTGTGATCAGTAGAGTTGATTTGAGTACCTGTTGGCCACAGTTTATTCATGATTTTGGTAGATTTGGAATTAAGTTGGTTATAGCTAGTTGAGAATAGATAAATCACCAAATATTCTATACAACTTAGAAAAATCTGAAAACTTCACACAAAATGCCTCTGATAGAATAGTGGTTGCAGTAAAAATTTCAGCTGCAGAACATTTTTGTAGAATTTATTATGATTTTCTAATTGGTGGTAAATGTGGGCTATTAAGAAAAATAGAAAATAAATAGGTAAAATGCTGGAAAATTCCTGAAAAATATGTTTAACTGTCAAGAACACAGAAACATGTTTACCTTAATTTGTGTTTAGGAAAATATATTTTTTAGGCTTTATTTGGTAAGAACTAGTTAGAAAATACTTATTTAATAAATAGTTTTCTTCCGGTAAAAATAATTTTGCAAACATGTACAGCAACCAGGAATGTTGAATGTTAGATTTAGTAATTGAAACTCCATTGTATTACTAGTGGTTAATTGTGGATGTTTTATTTAATTTATGTAGTAACTTAAGTGGTTAGAACATATTAAAAAGGGGTAATAAGATTTCTTTATATATTATTTCAGAATTGAATTAAGTTTAATTAGCAATTAAAAGCAACCCACCCCGCTTTCTTTTTGAGTTCTTAGTTCATTTATAATCCATAAATGATTGTCCAGTGATGTATTAGTGAGTTGTTGGAGTAATTCTGTAATTGTTTTCCCGCACATTACTGCATCTCATGCATCTGCATTTCATGTAGAGCAAACCCTTGTTGACGGGATATACAAGATCGAGGTCGAGCCCGCGGATGATCTAGCTACTGCTGAATTGAACCTTACTGCGGCACAAGACCCGAACCAAAGTTCGGAAGGGCCCAAGGCCAGCGGTGATCAGGAAGGCAAGCCCCGGAGCATAACCCACTGTTACAACTAACTCTCTTTATTTTATGCCTAAATTTATGCATTTAAGTTTTGAGGAGTTGAATGAAACCCTAGTTGCATGATCCCTAGGTACCTATGTCCTAATACTAGTATGTGTAGGTCATGTAGAATGCCATGTTAAATTAGGATCGGTAGAAGTCGAGTGATTGCCTTGTCACTCGCGAGATATAGGCCTTTACTTTATCTCAGTTTATGATATTCGGCAAGCGGGGCTTGTGCGATATTTATGTTTGATTGAACACCCCGCTTGCACAGTTGGATGATTGGCTAAGGCATTGAGTGTGTGGCCTTGTTGGTCAAGCTTTTGAAGGTACTAATCGTATGCCAGGAAATGTGGTAAACTGGTAAACCTAGTACTTGATTCAAACTGACGTCTGACGGACACTTCCACTCCATTGGGCGAGGGGGATGATGGCGAGTGTAGCAGTGGCCGCGGCACGGGTTTGCCAGGGGCACCTGGGGTCCGTTGGGGCGTGCACTCGGGTGGAGTGGGCTCTGATGGCAGATGGCAGGGAGAGATGGGAACGGTTGCCCCGTGAGGTCCTGGGTGTCTCTCACGGGTCGTGCGATTAGGTTGTCCCATGCATGGTTAAAATCAACTCGAGTTGTTCGTCCTTCGCGGTTACATGAAGCTGCTTGATCTCTCGTTGCGCATCAATGTCCTTGGGCCAAATGGGGGAAAGTGTTGTTAGATGAGAAATGTTGATGATTTACTAGTCAATTGTTTTTCGACACTAAATGTTATTGGATAGTTTGGCAAATCTAGAAATGGTTAGTCTCACTTTAAAACTTGGCTAAAATATTGAAATTAGGGATCAACTTGTAGACGCTTTTGGCAAAACAAACCCTAGAGCCAAAAAGCCTTGCATGCCTAGTATTTAACCTTGTCGGGTAAGTCTTGCTGAGTAATTAGTACTCAGCCTTGCTTGTGGCTATCTTTTTCAGATTATGTGGACGGCTATGATCCTGTTGCTGCTTTGACTTGGCCTGGTGTGCTCCCTGATGGTTGGACAGTCGAGTGGGGACCGTCTGAGTCCGACTCAGGCCGCGGGAACTGAATATCATATGTGGGTTCCATATGATGTTATGTGTATCGACGCTTAGACTTCCGCTGTATTATAACTCTGGTTTGTAATAACTAAAACATATGCACTGTATTTGTATAATTATCTATGTGAACCCCGTGTTGTAAAATTTGTGATGAGTTGTACTGCCTGAGCCCATCTTCGAGTGGGACTGCTGCTATTTTGTTTCGGTCGAGAGAAAAGGTGGTTTAATCGGGAAGGTATCCGACGGATTGCACGATTAGCTCGGTTTAAGGGCATGGAGCACTGCTATGATAGTGGGCCCATGATTTTAAACCTGATTAATTGGGGCGGTCTGCCACAGCTGGTATCAGAGCCGAAAAATAGGCAGCGGGTGGTATGACGAATCTGAAAAATGTTTTCTTGAATTGCAAAACTTAAACTGGACTTTTGAAAACCTCGTTGGTTACGCTAGGGTTGAAAATACTAGAACGTGAGCCCTAGGGTTGATATGGGTAGTCTTCAGGTGGCTTATATGGTATATATATACTACTGACTTCCAGCACATTACTTTTCTGTACCGACGACTCCAGGTAAGTAATGGTCGCCCATCGCTAGAGGGTGTGATTACCGGACGCTGTTCCCCAAGCAGTGGCCTACTTGGGGTGCAGTCAATACAACATCTTCACGGTGTTATAATGACTGTAGTGCTTTTACTTTACTGGCTGAACTGTTGCTTCTATAGTGAGCAACAGGGTGTGGTCATCATATGTGGGAAACCGCATATGCGTCACCCATGTGGCGTGAGGTACATGGGGGCTGTTCGTGAGTGCTGGCACGAACGGTTCAGTGATGAAAATTTTCTGCAGGTACACTAACCGCGAAACCCTAGGTGTGTGATCGATAGAATTTCGACTAGTTATTATAAGGAGAGACGTATTTATGTGCCACCGTGACTAACCGCGTAAGACCAAGATTACTTGGCAATTGTTTCTTTTGTGAGGACGAATAGGTCGATCATGCATGCATCATGTTAATGCACAAAATACCTAAACTATGGGTTAAGGGACGGATGTAAGGTTGGTGACCGAAAGGAAATTTCGCACTCACTAACGATATCCTAGATTGTCTTTTAGACCTCCCTGTTGGTATGAATTTTTCGACCAACAATATCACCTCAGCTGCAAATGTTCATATTAGAAAAGTTGTTCCAAATCTTTTTATCCAGCTGCTGCGAAAATTTTGATATTTTTGGCTCAGCCAATTGAGAGTTATGATTGTTTTACCATCAGGTTAGTTTCTGTCCAAATCTGACCATTCTGATAAATGCTGGGATTGGCCTGTCTTAGGGATGTTTTCTCTGAAACTCATGAATAGGAAAGTTGTTCCAAAGATGTGTATCTGTTCCCTGCCAAAAATTCAGGTCATTTGGCCCAGTGGATAGGGAGATATAGTCTTTTTACTACCTCTCTGTTCTGCTGAAATTCCAGCATGCACCTATTATCAAACTCTAAGGATTTCAACATGTTATTGATGTATTTAGCCTTGTCCTAGAATACCAAAGTTGTAGAAAACTTGTCTAGGAATATGTTGGCCAAATTTGGGAATTTTTGGATCATTAGATTCTGAGTTATGAAATTTTCTATTGCAGTATGGAATCTGATATATTCCATCACTGCGATATACTTTCCATGCCTCTATTAACCCATGCGCCCTTGGAGGTCTATCCCTGAAAATATGTGCTAGTGGTGTTCCACTCACGACCTGTGGTGCCGTGACGGAACCTAGGACCTCGTGTGGACTGCAGGCCACCCGATTGTGTCGCTAGGAGCGCGCAGGCGCCGCAATGTCTGTGATCGGGACCCATGGCATCTATTTCTGGATGCAACCTTTCGAATGCTACCTTTCCACAAAAGGATAGTTGAAGCATGGTATACCTTGATTTCATGGATCATGTAACTTAAACCACTAGTAATGAAGAACCATCTATAAGGTGGGCTGTTTTCAGCTTTGCTGCAGCAACCGTGTTCTCTGTCTACTCCTGGCTATGGATGTTTTTCGTATGGGGCATAAATACGAAACTCATGCCAAATTTCATGATCCAACTCATATCAAAAATTCAGCTCCATTGGAGCAGAGGAGCAAAAGTTATGGTTGATTTACCATGACATCGCTTGCTGAAAATTTCAGAATGACAGACAGTTAGAAAATTGCAAATTTCACATTCTTCCAATTAGAACCAGTCTTCCCGCTGAATACAAAAGATTTAGACAATTATATAAGCTCTCTTCTGGCAAAAGATGAGAATTTTTAGGTTAACAGAACTGCAGATATGAATTTTTAAATCTCATGTCGAAAATCTGTTAACACACTAGAATTGACTACAACCATGCATCCAATACTTGGTAGCTTCCTTCATTGCACTCTAGCAAGTTAGGAATGCGAGTACCAACAGAATGGATGATGATTCATACTAACCTTGCAAAGAATCATTCTTCTGGTTGTTAGTAATTTTTATCATCCTTTATTTTGTAATTCTAAGAATGGTATTACTAATTGGGAGTTTGAAATAATGCAGATGTCGAAATCTCCCGAGGGTGATCCACCTCATCCACCACCTCTGCCCACCAACCTCGCTGAGGTACTAGCGCTGCAGACGGAGCTACTTCGTCGCTTGACCGAAGCACAAATGAATCCACAGCCCAATGGTGGACGTCACAATCCGCATCCTCAGGAGGCGACATACTCGGACTTCACGAGTACTCAACCACCTCTGTTTACCAAGACGGAGGATCCCCTCGATGCTAATGCTTGGCTCAGCAATATTGAGTCCAAGTTTGCTTTACTAGTGGCACATTGCTCAGAAGCTAACAAGGCTCGCTTTGCTGCTCAGCAATTACGAGGCTCGGCTCGCCTCTGGTGGGACAATCATAATGGCATGCTTCCGGCTGATCACGTGGTGACTTGGGAGGAGTTCAAAAATGCCTTTCGTGCTCACCACATTCCCACCGGTTTGATGGACCGCAAATTGAATGAGTTTCTTGCACTAACTCAGG
>CM014276.1:1585819-1610808 GCA_004135705.1 Alloteropsis semialata | reverse complement strand
GTGCTCCAGCTCAGGGACAGCAGCCGCCGCGTCCCAGTAATGCTCCCTGCTATAACTGTGGGAAGCCAGGCCACTTTTCTAGAGATTGCAAGTTTCCCAAGCAAGGTGGGAATCATGCTCCAATTCAAGCAAATAATAAAGGCAAGAAGCAAGTGGCAGTTGTCAGGCAGGGCAGGCTCAATTTCACTACTATGGATGAACTCCCTGCTGGTGCTCCAGTAATGTCGGGTATTTTCTCTATCCGAAATATGCCTACACATGTTTTATTTGATTCTGGAGCCTCCCATAGTTTCATGAGTAATAAGCTTGCTGCCAAACATAATTTTACGTTTGTGCATACTACTCAACAATATGTCATATCTACACCTGGTGGTAGAATTGGGTCTCATCAAATTGTAAAGAATATACCTCTCAAGTTGGGTAGTAAGGTTTATGAAACTAATTTCATTATCCTGGAGAATCAAAGAATAGATATTATTTTGGGTATGAATTGGATGGAAAATCATGGGGTCAATTTGGATATTCCTTCTCGTTGTGTGGAAATCAATTCTCCAACCCATGGGGCATCAACACTATATTTGTCTCGTCAAGAACTCAGCAATTCTTATGCATTCTCTGCAATTGAAACCCCTTTGGAGAAGATTCCGGTTGTATGTGAATACCCGGACGTATTTCCTGATGATTTACCGGGAATGCCGCCTGACCGGGAAATTGAGTTTGTGATTGAGTTGCAACCCGGTACAGCGCCCATCTTCAAAAGGCCTTATAAAATGGCACCCAAAGAATTAGCTGAATTGAAAGTCCAACTTCAAGAATTGCTTGACAAGGGCTATATTCGTCCTAGCTCTTCACCCTGGGGCTGCCCCGCTCTGTTTGTGAAGAAAAAGGATAAAACTTTGAGGTTATGTGTTGATTACCGACCTCTCAATGCTGTGACTATCAAAAATAAATATCCACTGCCCCGCATTGATGCCCTCTTTGATCAATTGTCTGGAGCAAAGGTATTCTCGAAGATTGATCTTCGCTCTGGGTATCATCAAATCAAGATTAGGCCAAGTGATATACCGAAGACGGCTTTCTCAACTCGCTATGGGCTCTATGAGTACTTAGTGATGTCTTTCGGTCTCACAAATGCTCCGGCATATTTCATGTATCTCATGAACTCGGTCTTTATGCCTGAGCTGGACAAATTTGTGGTTGTGTTTATTGATGATATTCTGATCTATTCCAAAAATGAGGCAGAACATGCTCGGCACCTCCGCATTGTTCTCCAACGCCTCCGAGATCATCAGCTCTATGCAAAGTTTAGTAAATGTGATTTTTGGCTGTCCAGTGTAAAATTTTTGGGGCACACTGTTTCAGCCGAGGGAATTGCTGTTGATCCAGGAAAAGTGCAAGAAGTACTGGATTGGAAGCGTCCTAAATCAGTTCATCAGATTCGGAGTTTCCTGGGATTGGCAGTGTATTATCGCCGCTTTATTCCGGATTTCTCCAAAATTGCCAAGCCTATGACTGAACTTCTCAAGAAAGGAGAGAAATTTGTGTGGAGTGAGAAATGTGAGCAAGCCTTCCACACATTGAGAAAGCTTCTAACCTCAGCACCGGTTCTAGCTCAACCGGACACATCCAAGGCTTTTGATGTTTATTGTGATGCATCTGGCACTGGTCTTGGTTGTGTGCTTATGCAAGAAGATAGAGTTATTGCTTATGCTTCTCGAGCTCTTAGGCCTCATGAAATAAATTATCCCACGCATGATTTGGAATTAGCTGCTGTGGTTCATGCCATAAAGATTTGGAGGCATTACCTTATGGGCACGCATTGCAATATTTACACTGACCATAAGAGCCTCAAATATATCTTCACCCAAGCTGATCTGAATATGCGTCAAAGAAGATGGTTAGAGCTAATCAAGGATTATGATCTTGAGGTGCATTACCATCCAGGCAAAGCCAATGTGGTGGCAGACGCATTAAGCCGCAAAGCTCAATGTAATTGTCTCACCACAACATCTTTCAATGAAACTCTGTGCCATGAAATGTCCAAATTGAATTTGGAAATTGTTCCTCAAGGCTCATTGAGTCATATGGTGGTAGAGTCCACATTGAGGGAAAGGATTATTCTGGCCCAATCAAAAGATAAAGGAATTGCTCATATAAAGCAAGGGCTAGCTCAAGGGTTGCCCAAATATAAATGCTTCCAGCAAAATTGGAAGGGTATTCTCTGGTTTGAGCAACGACTTGTGGTACCTAAAGACCATGAGTTGAGAAAACAAATTCTTGATAAGGCTCATCTATCCAAATTCTCTATTCATCCAGGTAGCAATAAAATGTACCAGGATTTGAAAGAGAATTTTTGGTGGACAAGAATGAAAAGAGAAATTGCTAAATATGTGTCTGAATGTGATACATGTCAAAGGGTGAAAGCAAGCCATCTCAAGGTAGCTGGAACATTGCAACCTCTGCCTATTCCATCTTGGAAATGGGATGATATATCCATGGATTTTATTGTGGGTTTGCCCAACACCTCTCGTGCACATGATTCCATTTGGGTGATTATTGATAGGCTCACCAAGACTGCTCATTTTATTCCTGTCAACACAAGATATTCTGCCAAGAAGTATGCTGAAATTTATATCGATCGGATTGTTTGCCTCCATGGGATTCCCAGGACAATTATTTCTGATCGAGGCACCCAATTTGTTGCTCGTTTCTGGGAACAATTGCATGCTTCCCTAGGCACCAAATTGATCCGCAGCTCCACTTATCATCCTCAAACTGATGGGCAGACTGAAAGAGTAAATCAAATACTGGAGGATATGCTTAGAGCTTGTGTCATACATTATGACAAAAATTGGGAGCAATGCTTGTCTTTGGCAGAATTTTCATATAATAATAGCTATCAAGCAAGCCTCAGAATGGCACCATTTGAAGCCTTGTATGGGCGACGGTGTCGGACCCCTCTGAATTGGTCCGAACCCGGTGAATGGAATTTCTTTGGACCGGATTTAGTCCAAGAGGCTGAAGATAAGGTGAAAATCATCCAGAAAAATCTTCAGGCTGCACAATCCCGCCAAAAGAGCTATTATGACAAAAGAAGAAAGCCTTTAGCCTTTGAAGTGGGTGATCATGTATATATTCGGGTTTCACCAACAAAAGGCGTTCAAAGATTTGGTGTAAAGGGAAAATTAGCTCCTCGCTACATTGGACCTTTCCCAATCTTGGAAGTGTGGACCCGTGGCATATAAGGTGCAGCTCCCAATTAATCTCTCTGCCATACATAATGTATTTCATGTCTCTCAACTCAAGAAATGTCTTCGAGTTCCAGAAGAGCCCATCTCTTATGAAGAAATCCCTCTTGAACCTGATCTCACATATGAGGTTCGTCCTATCAAAATTATTGATCAAAAGGATAGAACCACAAGGAGAAAGGTTATAAAATTCTATAAAGTTCAGTGGAGTAATCATACTGAAGACGAAGCTACTTGGGAGGAAGAATCATATCTGAGATCTAAATATCCGGATTTTATGAGCTCCGTTCCAGGTAATTTCGTTTTCCGCACTAAATTCTCTGCACCGGAATCTCGGGGCGAGATTCTTTTAAGGGGGGAGGGCTGTGACACCTTGGTGTCACTAATGTAATTAAAACCCTTAATTAAATTAATTAAACTCATTATGAAATGCATCATTGCATGATTGTGGTGTTTGTGCATAATTGAGTGTATTTGTTGACTCAATCAACCAAAATCATCAAAATAGTCAAAATACAAAACTTATACCAAAATATCGCAAATAATGTCAATTGCATGTATATGAACTTACATGAGTATGGAAAGTTCAAACAAAAATTCAAAATTCGATTTTGAACACATTCGATCGTCATTTCATGTGTTGCGAGTTTTGCTTTTTACCCTTCTCGAGAGGCTAATATCTTTATATTTTGCCTACACACTTGAAATTCCACCAATATAAAAGTTGGAGTACAAAGTACCCTCTTTACAATGGTGGTGATGTGGATCAAGGAGAACTTGGTTTGTTCATTCAAAATCTTGACCAAAATCGGGTAAAAACTCTGAATTTTCAACACTTAGGCGATTTCGGCTAAGTCTGAAAACGTGGTTTTCGCCCATTTTTCTTCACCCCGTAACTTTCAAACCGCTGCCCAAAAGGGGTGACACTCTTTGTAAGAGTTGTAGTCTAATGTACCAGCTACAACTTTTATATTGGACGATCTTGATGTTTATATGTAAAATTTAGAGAAAAAGGTCATCGAATTCGGGTCAAAATCACTCAATTCAGACTTAGAAAATTCAGTCGTCAGTTGACAGCATTTTTGGGCCGACTTCTCCATGATTTATCTCTCAAACCATTGATCCAACACTATAACTCCCTTTGTAGAAGTTGTAGCCTGATGTGCCCTCTTTAACTTTCGTATTGGGCAAATCAACTTTTTATGTACAAAAAGTGGAGTTTAAGGCAGTTGAAGTTGGACCCGTGCGCTGAATTGAACTCTGAAGATTTCAGAAATTCGAATTTTTGGCTGAGAATTAGGGCCTTGCAACTTCCAAACCGTTGGGCAAATGGTATAAGTTCTTTTGTAGGAATTGTAGCCCTATGAACCCTCTACAAAGTTTGTATTCGTTGCTTCTTGAGTTTCTACATGGAATCGTGAGAAAATTCGCAAAGTAGCAGCTGCGTCGCTCGGCATGAGAAACTGAACCGGCAGCCATTCAGTTCGGCAATGGACAGAGACCGACTCGACGACCGCGGCAGCCTCGACGCCGTCGACGCCGCGAACCTTGCATCCAGCTGTCCACACACGTGTACTCGCGCCATTGCGCCGCTTGTGCCAAGCCAGGTGTCCATGTCGAGCTGGCGAGATAAGGATGACCGACGCGTTCCTCGTGTTCCTAGGATTCTTCCCGACCTTTTTCCCATCCTCTTTTGGCCACCAGTAAGCCCAACCGCAAGCGCCGCCGCCGGACCGAGGTCTGCTCGCGCGGGCAGCTCCGGCCTTGCGCCGGCCGGGCTCCTGCAGCGGCGCAGCAGGCTAAGGAGGAGCCGGCGACGCCCCTGAGCTGCTCGCCCGGGGCCGGGAGGCCACCTGCGCCACCCCCACCGCCGGCCAGAGGACCTGACCGAGCCGAACAGGAGGTCTGTACGAAGGTAGAAGATGATGGAGTAAAAGGTGAGAAGATAGAAACTATAGGGGGTTTTCCATAAGATTCAAGGACTTATGTGTGAGGTGGAAAACTTGCAGGGACCTGGTTGTAAGTTCTCGAGGACCTATTCGCGAGAAAAGGATCGATCTGCAATTACTTTCAGTTTCCCGAGGGCCTGGATGTAAAGACCGAATTCACTATTCACGTTTTTCCTTCCTTTTAATTCGGCTGAGATTCAATAAATCACCAAAAATCACAGAAAAATCGTAAAATCACAAACTTAGACTTTCTGGAATCCTTGAGAAATTATATTTCCAGTGGTGTATCATATGCATGTATATTCTGTGTGATTCCCATTGTATTTCTGAATGAATGAAGATGTGCTTGAGAGGATGTTTATTGCTTTATAAATCATAGGAATGTGCTAAAAATGCAAAACCACTTTTGATGGATCTGTTGTGATCAGTAGAGTTGATTTGAGTACCTGTTGGCCACAGTTTATTCATGATTTTGGTAGATTTGGAATTAAGTTGGTTATAGCTAGTTGAGAATGGATAAATCACTAAATATTCTATACAACCTAGAAAAAGCTGAAAAATTCACACAAAATGCCTCTGATAGAATAGTGGTTGCAGTAAAAATTTCAGCTGCAGAACATTTTTGTAGAATTTATTATGATTTTCTAATTGGTGGTAAATGTGGGCTGTTAAGAAAAATAGAAAATAAATAGATAAAATACTGGAAAATTTCTAAAAAATATGTTTAACTGTCAATAACATAGAAACATGTTTACCTTAATTTGTGTTTAGGAAAATATATTTTTTAGGCTTTATTTGGTAAGAACTAGTTAGAAAATGCTTATTTAATAAATAGTTTTCTTCTGGTAAAAATAATTTTGCAAGCATGTACAGCAACCAGGAATGTTGAATGTTAGATTTAGTAATTGAAACTCCATTGTATTACTAGTGGTTAATTGTGGATGTTTTATTTAATTTATGTAGTAACTTAAGTGGTTATAACATATTAAAAAGGGGTAATAAGATTTCTTTATATATTATTTCAGAATTGAATTAAGTTTAATTAGCAATTAAAAGCAACCCACCCCGCTTTCTTTTTGAGTTCTTAGTTCATTTATAATCCATAAATGATTGTCCAGTGATGTATTAGTGAGTTGTTGCAATAATTCTGTAATTGTTTTCCCGCACATTACTGCATCTCATGCATCTGCATTTCATGTAGAGCAAACCCTTGTTGACGGGATATACGAGATCGAGGTCGAGCCCGCGGACGATCTAGCTACTGCTGAATTGAACCTTACTGCGGCACAAGACCCGAACCAAAGTTCGGAAGGGCCCAAGGCCAGCGGTGATCAGGAAGGCAAGCCCCGGAGCATAACCCACTGTTACAACTAACTCTCTTTACTTTATGCCTGAATTTATGCATTTAAGTTTTGAGGAGTTGAATAAAACCCTAGTTGCATGATCCCTAGGTACCTATGTCCTAATACTAGTATGTGTAGGTCGTGTAGACTGCCATGCTAAATTAGGATCGGTAGAAGTCGAGTGATTGCCTTGTCACTCGCGAGATATAGGCCTTTACTTTATCTCAGTTTATGATATTCGGCAAGCGGGGCTTGTGCGATATTTATGTTTGATTGAACACCCCGCTTGCACAGTTGGATGATTGGCTAAGGCATTGAGTGTGTGGCCTTGTTGGTCAAGCTTTTGAAGGTACTAATCGTATGCCGGGAAATGTGGTAAACTGGTAAACCTAGTACTTGATTCAAACTGACGTCTGACGGACACTTCCACTCCATTGGGCGAGGGGGATGATGGCGAGTGTAGCAGTGGCCGCGGCACGGGTTTGCCAGGGGCACCTGGGGTCCGTTGGGGCGTGCACTCGGGTGGAGTGGGCTCTGATGGCAGATGGCAGGGAGAGATGGGAACGGTTGCCCCGTGAGGTCCTGGGTGTCTCTCACGGGTCGTGCGATTAGGTTGTCCCATGCATGGTTAAAATCAACTCGAGTTGTCCGTCCTTCGCGGTTACATGAAGCTGCTTGATCTCTCGTTGCGCATCAATGTCCTTGGGCCAAATGGGGAAAGTGTTGTTAGATGAGAAATGTTGATGATTTACTAGTCAATTGTTTTTCGACACTGAATGTTATTGGATAGTTTGGCAAATCTAGAAATGGTTAGTCTCACTTTAAAACTTGGCTAAAATATTGAAATTAGGGATCAACTTGTAGACGCTTTTGGCAAAACAAACCCCAGAGCCAAAAAGCCTTGCATGTCTAGTATTTAACCTTGTCGGGTAAGTCTTGCTGAGTAATTAGTACTCAGCCTTGCTTGTGGCTATCTTTTTCAGATTATGTGGACGGCTATGATCCTGTTGCTGCTTTGACTTGGCCTGGTGTGCTCCCTGATGGTTGGACAGTCGAGTGGGGGCCGTCTGAGTCCGACTCAGGCCGCGGGAACTGAATATCATATGTGGATTCCATATGATGTTATGTGTATCGACGCTTAGACTTCCGCTGTATTATAACTCTGGTTTGTAATAACTAAAACATATGCACTGTATTTGTATAATTATCTATGTGAACCCCGTGTTGTAAAATTTGTGATGAGTTGTACTGCCTGAGCCCATCTTCGAGTGGGACTGCTGTTATTTTGTTTCGATCGAGAGAAAAGGTGATTTAATTGGGAAGGTATCCGACGGATTGCACGATTAGCTCGGTTTAAGGGCGTGGAGCACTGCTATGATAGTGGGCCCATGCTTTTAAACCGGATTAATTGGGGCGGTCTGCCACAATGCTGCTGCTCCTCTTCCTCATCTTGCATTTGTTGCTCTAGTTCGAGCTGTGCAGCCTCCAGCTCTCTCTCTGCTGCTCGAGGCGTCGAAGACGAAGCCTTTCTTCAAGTCGATGCATTCTCTCTTCAGTGGTAAGTGTTTCGTTATCGACCTCTTGGTCGTCGATAACGGCTTCGGTTATTGGTGGTAGGCTTGTTGGTGGAATTGGGGGTTGGGGAGCGGCTTCGTTGCTGGGGGTTGCATTTGCCACAGTGGTGGTTGACTTGGTTGCTTTTCTTGGTGGCATGGTGGTTATCGTGGGTTTTGTTCGCGCACAGCACAAACGGTGGGCGCCAGTTGTTGGGATAGTGGCCGAAGCCAATGAGCCCAAGTCACGGAAGAAACTGAGTAACAGGGACAAGCAATAAAATATTACTTATCAATAGTGTTCTCGGGAATCAACCTCCTTTACATGTGGGAGACGGGCCTCCTTTTATAGGGAGGCCAAGGGTCTTTACATCCCCATTGTACCCCTGGAAATCAGGCATCATCCTCTAGACTATACAATACAAATAGCCCAGGGACACTTTGGTACATTTACTTCTCCCAAAGTGAATGCGTAGACTTGCAATCCCGTTTTTGACTTGGCTTGGACTTGCTTCGCTCGCTGGAAAGAGCTATGCAGCTCCTCGATTTGGCTTCTTCCGAGTCAGGACGATCCGAAGCCGTCTCTCGGCGTCCAAAAGCCAATGGCTCCTCCAAGGACCTGCAATATAGAGCGAACTGAAACTAGCCAATGACTCAATCATAGCTTTTGGCACTCAATAGTATCATTTCTTCACTATATTGGCTTCTAACTTAGTTTGGATAACGTCGCTTTGGTACGTTGCTTGGTATGCTGACCGAAGCCAATTGGCTTTGGTTTATTTCTCCGAACGAAGCCGAATTAGGGATTCATCAAGTAGCCGAAACCGATTGGCTTCTTCTCCTTTGTCAGTTGCCGTCTTTATGCGTGAAAACAGAGAAAAACAAACAGGTGGCGTTTATCGGCGGGCCAAATCCCCAACATTGAGCTTTGAAAAGAATTTTTGTCAACTTTTTTTGATCAAATTGGGGGGGGGGGGATCCCCACCACTTCATCACGCGATAGAACGCGATAACGTTTGATACAAGGTTACAACACCCGGGTTTCCCAGATTGAGGGTGAGATATTGAGATACAACAGAGAGGTGGGATGGAGGGTGAGATACAAGCTTAACCAATGCAAGCATGGATGAAAGCATGCCAAGCAGAGAGCGCCCCTGTCTTTATTTTTTGTCAACTTTTGATCTGGAGAAAATTTGAAGTGCGCACTGAAAATAATTAACTTTCAATTGAAACTTCTAAATAGCATCAGGCGGATGAAAATTGGGGAAGTGTTTAAGTTTCAAGATTTGATAAGAGGGAAGGAGGGGCGGAATGTTCCATGGCGATTGTGTGAAAAGCCTTGTACACTGAACACTCATTGGGCCTTGAGGTAGAATAACTTTATTAATCTCGGTATATTAGCATAACTAAAAACACTTTTCCATCAAAAGACCCATCCGATGTGGAGATAAGGTATGTTCGTCATCCCCTTCATGACTCGTTTAGGAATAACCAATTCGTGGGGTGGTTGGAGTATTTCAGGAGGAACTGTAACGAATCCGGGTATTTGGAGTTATGAAGGTGTGGCAGGTGCGCATATTGTGTTTTCTGGCTTGTGTTTCTTGGCAGCTATCTGGCATTGGGTATATTGGGACCTAGAAATATTCTGTGATGAGCGGACGGGAAAACCTTCTTTGGATTTGCCCAAGATCTTTGGAAATCATTTATTTTTTGCAGGAGTGGCTTGTTTTGGCTTTGGTGCATTTCATGTAACGGGTTTATATGGCCCTGGGATATGGGTGTCCGATCCTTACGGACTAACTGGAAAAGTACAAGCTGTAAATCCTGCGTGGGGTGCAGAAGGTTTTGATCCTTTCGTTCCGGGAGGAATAGCTTCGCATCATATTGCTGCGGGTACATTGGGCAAATTAGCGGGCCTATTTCATCTTAGTGTCCGTCCCCGCAACGTCTATACAAGGAAAAACATGAGCTTTGTTTAAGGGAACAATACCAACGAACCTTATCCATCAGGTTTCTATAGCGAAATGAAGAAAGAAGGATCCATTCATACAGAACAGAAAAAAAAAAAGCAGGCCCATCTCTACCACGGGCTCAAAAAAAGGCAGGCCCATCTACCTACAGGCTCAGAAAAAAGGAGGTCCATCTACCACTGGGCTCAGGAAGGGAAGGAGGTTATTTCGTAGTCCTTTTTTTTTTCCCCTATCATTGGGCAAATTGGTAAGGGACATCCACAGTTGGAACCATGTCAAAAGGTTTATCGTGGATTGTCTTAGTGACACAATGGACGCATATAGGCATTTTAAATATCCAAAAGAAGAACCATGTAAGATTATTCCTCTGAAAATCCTATGATTTCGTTAAAAGGGGAGAGTATGGAAATGCAGCACTTTTGTGGCTGCTGCAAAAAGCAAAACATTTGTCGAGGAGCCAGGGGCACCTTGATGTGGATGTATCATGTATGCATCCCTTGTATCATCCATGACATCAGGAGCCAGTAATACAAAGTCAAAAGATAAGTATGCCAACTTTACTTTTAAGTCTCTCTAGTCTTTACCCACCACCACAAATTATTGCAAATACATGCCGTGTTATTTTAATGAAAGCTTCCACTTTGAATGTTTCAAAAAACTGCTTCTTTTGTATAGTTAGACAAGCAAAACTCTCTTCATTTTTCAATATGGTGTGTTAGAATTTTGAAAAGTCAAACTTCATAAACTTTGATTGAATTATAATAAAATTATATGCATGAAGAGGTGTGTAAATTTTATTTCAAAAATTTATATTTCAGGTATATTCAATATACAACATTAGTTTATAGCTAGTGACGTTGTATCTATACAACCTATATAGATGCACCCCACTAAGGATCATTAACTCTATTTCTCTCTTCATGCAAGCTATCCATTCATCTTCCACTAAATTTTTTCTTCATGCAAACTATCCACATCATCTCCCACTAAGGTTCATTGACTATATTTCTCTCTTCATGCAAGCTATCCATGACATCTTCCAGCAATGTTTTATTCATGCAATTAAATAATTTAGGTTTTAGGTTCATGGTTTATTGAAAAGCTCTATCAAATCCCGCAGCAACGTGCGGGGAATCACCTAGTTGTTAAAGAAATTGGTGGCCAAAGTATGAGTGTATGACTGTAAAGGCATTTTCAAATCATAATGCATACTCTAGTTTCAGAAGAGTGGGATATTTAGAGCGCAATTATGACTACTGATTTATTTTTGGTCAAATATAATAATATATAACGTGGACAAATCTAAACGCGGCTATATCAGCAAATGAGACAAAAAAAAACATCTATGTCATCATTAAGTGTTCAGTCTCAATCTACGCAAACCAAGTAATTACTTATTCAAACAAGAATAAGAGCACATTTGTTTATCATCTAGATTATATAATCTAGCTTATGAGTTATGATGTAAAGAATAATCCCATGTGGACAACGAACACAGTTATTTAAACACCACAAATTTTTCTCAGATTATATAATCCACACGCACAGATTATCCTAGATTATATAATCTCATAAGCTGCTCAAAGTATGCTTTATTCCAGATTATAATCTACCCAAAAAAACAAACAGTATTCCCATTTTCTCACTTGTTGACAATCTAGATTGTCTCATGCTCATTTTGGAGACAAACAGATTACCTCAAATGTTGACAATCTAGATTGTCCATTTTGGAGACAAGAAAGATATTCAATATAATCATTTTGTATTCCCATTTTCTTACCTGTAAGCTTAAACTTTTTTTTACCATCTTCCTTTTTTTCCCTCTCCCTTTGCCTCACATCATCTGGTGCCAAATCATACATTTCAACAAACATTTATATTTGATATCTCTAGGCTTCTTGATTGTTTTTCGTTTTATATGATAGCCCTGAAGCGTCCAGTTTTATGCTATTTTTCCACAAAATTTCTACAAGCAAACATACAATATATTATATGCATGAAAACGAGGTTAAAGTTAGCCAACAAGCGACATAAATGATTTGAAACCATTATAATTATAAAAGGAAAATTTGTAATATTTTAGATTTATCTATTTCTTATAGTAGAGAAAAGAAGGTGCGGGATTTAGAGAGAGGCCCATTTGACAGAGGGGCACACATTTTGTCTTTTTGTTTTCCTTTGTCTTCCCAATCTCGGCGACGGCATCGCCACGGGCGTCATGCCGGTACGCGCCTAGGCGGCGGCCGCCGCGGCGGCGGCGGCAATGGCATGTCAGGTGCTCCAGCCCAGGGCGAGGATGGCTTGGCCTCCACTGCCCCGTTCGAGTTTGACCCTTTCTTCTTCCTCTCGCCCCTCTTCCTTCTGATTTTTGCTCCCCACGGATTGGTTTGGCCCATTCAATTCAAGGTGCTGAGGTCAGGGGTGAAGAGACAGACGGGTGGATGGGTGGAGAGCGAGAGGGGAAGGAGGCGCGGGAGGGGAGCAAAGCATACCTCGTCTGTTCAACACCAACCCCAGGCCCAATCCGCCGCTGTCAGCTCAGGACGGACGTCAGGTCAGAGATTAGTGCGTGAGCATCGCATTTAGTGCTGCTGGGAGCGGTCAATGCTGGGATGGTTGGGGGGATTGGGATTCCACCTCTTCTTTTCTCCTCCTTCCCGGAGAAGCATCAGAAGCAGGGGGAGCAGGTGGCGGAGGAAAGAAATGGTCACCCAGTTCAGATCTGGCACCGCTGTGGAAAGGGTCAATGCAGCTCCCTATCCCTAAACAAGGGCGCTGCCACCTTCCTGGCTTGTTCGCACCAGCGTCAGTGTCCCTGTCATAGGAGAGATCCTCCCTTTCCATCCCATTCACATACCATCCGTTGCCACAACAATATCTTAATCACCAGCGTAAACCCGCCGTAGCTACCTGCTCTTCTACTCGAGAACTTGCATCTTTCTTTATTGCGCCGTCCCCTCCATTCGGCGGCTCTGCCATCGGTGCTCTGATCGACTCCAGCTCAATTGATCCCCCTGCTTGGTGGCTATCCGCGGCTTGCTTTGCTACCTGGTGAGTTCAGCTTTCTTTAAAGGTGCTCTTGATTATTTGCTTAGTTGCAAAATCCAAGTTTTTTTTTTGTTGCTCTGTTGAGGCCATACCGTACCATGCTTTACCTCTTGGTGAGCTCATGCCCAGCTATGGTGTCATGGCTGTAATCGTGTGTTAGGGATGCACCAGCGAAATTTCCTTCCATGTGACTTAGAGCAGCAAAAGGAATTCCTTTCTCCTTCTTTTAGTATGTTACCAAATTTTCTGATGCCACGTTTTCATCCAATATCATCTCTACTGTGTATTTGTCATTTGAATTCTTGTGTGTGTTCTGATAAAAAAATTACTCCTTTGAGTTCCATTAGCTAACAACTGCAAACCTCAAAGAATTTCGAACTAGCAAAAGTTTTCCTTTTCGAATGCATAGCTTTCTTAAAATTACCAGCAGATTCAAGCAGCAATTTAATTTTGTGCCATTTGTGTGTCTTGGATATGTTGAACTAACTTTTCCTCTGCCGCTCCCTAATAGGGAATGGATTCTGTCATCAGATAGTGCCTGCAAGTGTGAACTCTGAACATTCTGGCCAAATGGGCAAAAACATGTTACAGCCTCAAGTATTCTTTCTGTGTTCCATTATCTTCACATTTTATTTTGCCCTTTTGCAACCAGCGACTGCACAAATCACTGCACCATGGGAAGGTAAAATCTTTCTTATTCATTGTTTGCATACATCTTATTTAGTTTGATCTCTATGTATTCGTCATTTCCGTTTCACTTTTGCCTTGTAAGCATGGCTCCTCACTTGAGAGGAGAGGTGTATACAAATCAGCGATTCCACTTTTTTTTATTACAGCTGTTTTTCATGCATTCGAATTTCTTTCTTTTGACATTGTTGTAAAGCTAACTGTATCTAAAATTGGTTCATCTACTCCGCAGTTGATGCTCTTAAGGCTATCAGGGGCAGCTTGATAGATCCACTGGGACGTCTCACCAGCTGGGGCCGTGGAGATCCATGCATGGGAAATTGGTCCCATGTTATCTGTTACAATGCTACAAGCATAATCGATGGATACCGGCATGTACAGGAATTGTACGAGCATAATCTATCCCCTGGTCAATCATGTGCTTTTTATACATTTTCCATCAAAAGTGCTTGTTGCACATTCCACGCTACCCTTACGAGTTTGTTTTCGTGATGAATGACTACCTTGACCTGGATTCTAAAATAAATTTGTTTGCTGCCTTAGCTTAATAGGTCAAGTTTGCACCTGGGTTTGTTTCCACTTTTGAAGAAAAAATGGATTACCTATTGTCTACTGTTAGCATTTTCTCTCCCTCTCTCACTTTCAAAGCAGAATGATGTTCCAGCATTGGTTACACTCTTATTGTTTTGGCATTATTGAAAACTAGACCGTATTATTTGGAACATTGGGGTTTGATTAAGAAAAGGATCCAAAACATTTTCACTTAAGAGTTGGGGAATTGGTCCTTCCATTATTACTAGAGCTAACTGTCTCCCAGGCAGATCTGATTTCTGTGACACCTGTTTCACTCAATGATATCATCCATCTACCAATATATTCCATGGCTATTTAAGTATTTACATCTATAACACAAATTTGATTGCAGACAGCTCCTACAGTTAAATTTATCTGGAACTTTGGCTCCTGAGCTTGGTCAGCTTTCTCAAATGAAAATTATGTAAGTGGAATGATTTTAGATCGCAATTGATCAATTACTGAGCTAAATTTAGCTTGTCATTTGAATAGCCCACTTGTTTAGTGCCACACGCACAAAGAGGTTGAGTATTTCTTTTCCTTTTGAAGGGATTTTATGTGGAATTCGATCGGCGGGAGCATACCTAAGGAGGTTGGGAACATCACTGCTTTGGAATTAATGTAAGTCAAATACTAAAGCATTTCTTAGAAATTTGGTCGAGAACTTTGTGTGGATGAATCAGCTACCTACGTATTTTGGTTCCAACAGAGCTTGTCATAGCTGTTTTTCTGAGTTAGTATTTGCTGAACTGAATGTAAGATGTAGCCAGATACGTGGTATTTCTATTCTCCATTTTAACGTTTCTTTCATAATAATATAAAGGTGTTTCTTTCATAAAACTGTTAGCAGGTGTCATTGTTATCACATCAATGTAGTGTGGGATGGGCTTTGCAATTCATTGTTTCGTTCGTGTAGTTGTTTCTGCTCTCATAACAAGGTGCCCACTGTATGTATTTGCAGGCTCCTAAATGGAAACCAATTGAATGGTTCTTTACCAGAGGAGATTGGGTCCCTTCCTAATCTGAATAGGATTCAGATTGATCAGAACCAGATATCTGGACCCATACCTAGATCATTTGCAAACCTGAACAAAACCAAACACTTGTGAGTAGAATCTGGTTTGCATCTCTGTTACTGAAGAATAAGTATGCTAATGGATTTTCAATCTTGATCCAGTCACATGAACAACAACTCATTGAGCGGTCAAATTCCACCTGAGCTATCCAGATTACCTTCACTTGTTCACCTGTAAGTTCCAGAACACTGCATCATTAGAGCTCTTTCTTTATATTTTACTGAGAACATAATTAATTTGCAGATTGTTGGACAACAATAACTTGTCAGGCTATATCCCTCCAGAACTATCAAAGTTACCAAAAGTGCTCATCATGTACGTAAGTTTCTATTTTGTTCTTTTTATCTGGCTGGGCTTGCAGCCTGTGTAAAAAAAATTACATAAATTCCTCTTATTAACACAAGAAACAGGTAGGGGCCTCCCCTACCGATTCCCCCAAAAAAGATGTTTGTATTTTGTGGTACTTGAAGAATACTCACTATTTTCTTAATTTGGTTGGATTAGTTATCATTCTTTGATCAGGAATTGGATACTGATTGCCTTGGCATGTAGTTACTCTATGTTTTTGTTTACAGCTTCATTTAATTTAACGAGAGCTAGCCTATAGGTTTGGGAGGACACAAAGTATTAACCACTGTGGGTCTAAACTCGTGTGGCAATAGCAGCTGATATTTGTTATGTTTGATAATTTCTCAATTTTCTCAATGAGAACTTGATCTAACTGGCCACTGTAGATCATGTAATAGTTGGGTTTAAATCCATTTTCCCCCTGATCTCTACGACACTTTGTTCTTGCTAAGAGTTGACACTATAATCTTGTGATCAGTAGCTCAAGCTCACTTGCTGTTGAAATATACTTCTGTTAATGTTGGCGGCATTTTCTGCTATTCAAGATCAATAATAAATCAAAACAGTTGAAACTAAGCAAAACATTTCATGCTACAAAAAATCATTGCACATGGATGAGCTCACTTTCTTCAAATACTTTAATATGCATTCACAATTTTACATTTTTATGATTTTACCACATCCATTGTCTATTTTATTTCTGATTACATCTTTTTAATGATTCCAGCCAACTAGACAATAATAATTTTTCTGGAAGTTCTATTCCGTCAACTTATGGCAACATCACAACACTTCTGAAATTGTAAGTTTGTTTTACTCCTTTTGCATTCTGATATTAGTTCCCAGATGTATATTATTGCCTTATATAGTAACTATCACATAGATATTGAGTGAATAACATCTTTAATACCTAGATCGAAGTAAAATTCATACTGCACCTTATCTAATTATTAGTTATATGCCAAAATGTTTGATTAACCAAACTTAGACATTTGGTTCATTTCTGATCATCTGATTAAGCTGCTTGCTTGTCTCTCATAATGACTCTCTGAGGAAAGTAGTTTGATTAATATTCATTCGTACAGCTTTTGCATATCCCAGAATTACAGAATTGTTGGAGCATTTGAATAGGTTGCAGTAGCAGTCTCTGTATGAATGTACATACCATGGTATAAATAACAAGTTGAAGATTATAGGATTATTCCCCCCCCCAAAAGAATTTCCAATTCTAATCTAATAAGAGCAAGTTTATGCTATGAAAAGACGAGGATATATAACTGATACGCCTTGGACGTCTAGGCGTACGGGACAGAGGAGAGTAAAGCAAATGAGACTGGGAATAAGAACGCAGGGTGTAACGGGGACTCGACGAGGTCCTGTCGTCGTCGCCGCCGGCCGGAGAAGCCACGGCGACCGAAGACAGTCCCACCCCAAAGGAGAGACTTTATTCTTCGATGATCCCTAATACAAGCTAGGCGGTAACCTTTATAGATGAGGTCCCGATCAGGCTAGCTAACAAACTGTAACAACTCCTAAACAACCAGATCCTAAATCCTCTCCTTGTAACAAACTCCCTGGACGCCAGTGCTGCTCAGCCACCTTGCTGCCTCTTTGGATAACGTCGCCGATGCTGCTGCCCAAAGAAGGTGTCCGCAACACTTCCTCCCTTCCCGAGAAACAGCTCGTCCTCGAGCTGCCACCCAGGATGGTTTTTGAGAAAATCCTCCAAGGACTCCCAAGTAGCTTCCGCGGCAGCGTGCCCTTCCCACTGAACCAAAACCTGCCATGCACCATGATCCATACGAGCACGCAGCACCTTCGCAGGCGTAGGCAGGACACGCCCATGAAGTAAAGGCGGCAGGGCAGGGATGGACGTTGGCGGCTCCCCTTCAAACTTCTTCAGAAGGCCAACATGGAACACGTCATGAATCTTAGCATTCGCCGGCAGTCGCAAGCGATAGGCCACTGATCCAATGCGCTCCAGCACCTGAAACGGCCCATAGAAACGCGGAGCAAGCTTGGACCGATGGGGCGCGGTAATGCCAGCAGCAGAACGATGATGGAGGCGCAGCCATGCCCACTCGCCGACAGCAAACTCGACGTCGCGCCGGCGCTTATCGTGCTGAGCTTTCATGACATCTTGCGCGAGGAGGAGACGTTCCCGTATCTCCTTGAGAAACTCATCGCGGTCTCGCAGCTGACGATCAACGGCCACGACACGCGCCGATCCCGCGACATAGGGAACAAGCGCCGGCGGTGAGCGGCCGTAGACCACCTGGAATGGAGTGGCGCGGAGAGTCGACTGATAGGACGAGTTGAAGCAGAACTCCGCCCATGGTAACCATTGTAACCACGAACGCGGCCGATCCCCTGCCAAGCAACGCAAATACATGGCGATAGTGCGGTTAGCTACCTCTGACTGGCCATCAGTCTGCGGATGGAACGCCGAGCTCTTGAGCAGCTTCACCTCGGCTAAGCGAAACAGTTCGGTCCAGAAGGTGCTGGTGAAGACCGCATCACGATCACTGACAATCGACGTCGGAAACCCATGGAGGCGGACGATGTCGGTGAAGAACGCCCGAGCCACGGACACCGCGGAGTAGGGGTGTCCCAAGGCGATGAAGTGGGCGAACTTGGAGAAGCGATCCACGACGGTGAGCACGACAGATTTACCGCCCACCTTTGGAAATCCCTCCACGAAATCCATCGATATATCACTCCAAACTTCATGCGGCACAGGCAACGGTTGCAGCAGTCCGGCGGGATGCAAGTGCTCCGACTTGTTGCGTTGACACACCGCGCAGCCCCGCACAAACTCGCGCACGCGGCGCAGCAAATGTGCATTGTAGAAGGAACTGCGCAGGCGATGCACCGTCTTCTGTGTACCTTCATGGCCCATCTCATGCGCCTCCTCCAATAGACGTGGCCAGAGCGCCGAGTCATCTGGCACAAACACCTTGCCTTGGAACAGCAGCAATCCGTCCCGCGCCGTCCATCCCGTCGGCGCTGTACCCGCGGCGAGCTGGGCGAACATCTCCTGGGCATGTGGGTGAGTGGCCAACTCCAGCTTCAGGTCTTCATATGCAGCAAATGCCGGTAAGGAGATGGCGTGAGCTGCCAAGCGTTCCTCGTCGCGGCGAGACAGTGCATCGGCCACGGCGTTCTGCTTCCCTGGCCGGTACTCGACGGTGATATCATGGCCGAATAGCTTGCTCACCCAAGTATGTTGGGGAATTGTCGTCAGCCGCTGATCCAAGATATACTTGAGGCTCCAGTGATCGGTGCGGACCGTGAACGGCCGGCCCCAGAGGTAGGGCCGCCAGTGCCGGACTGCCTTCACGAGCCCGATGAGCTCGCGCTCATACGCCGGCAGCTTTGCATGCTGTGGCGCCACCGCTCGGCTGAAGAAAGCGATAGGGCCCGCGCCCTGATGGAGCACGGCGCCGAAACCCGCCCCCGACGCGTCGCAGTCGACGGTGAAGCGCTTGGTGAAGTCCGGCAGTTGAAGCAGTGGCGCGGATGTGAGGGCGCGTTTGAGGTCGAGGAAGGCGCGGTCGGCGTCGTCTGTCCATCGGAAAGCCTCCTTCTTGAGCAGCGCCGTGAGGGGCGCGGCCACCGCACCGTACGACGCAATGAATTTGCGGTAGTATCCAGTGAGGCCCAGGAAGCCGCGTAGCGCGCGTGCTGTCCGTGGCCGTGGCCAATCCTCGACAGCCTGAATCTTGTCGACGTCCATCGCGACACCCTGAGCCGAGATGGTGTGGCCCAAGTATGCCACGGACGTGTCGCCAAAGGAGCACTTGGACTGCTTGGCGAACAGCTGGTGTGCCTGGAGCTGCTGGAGTACTGCTTTCACATGTTGAAGATGTTCTGCCCAAGACGCACTATAGATGAGAATGTCATCGAAAAAGACTAAGACAAACCGGCGTAGGAAGGGCTTCAGCACGTCGTTCATCAATGCTTGGAATGTCGCCGGCGCGTTCGTCAACCCGAATGGCATGACGAGGAACTCGAAGTGGCCATGGTGGGTGCGGAACGCCGTCTTGGCGATGTCGTCCGGGTGCATGCGCACCTGATGGTAGCCGCTGCGGAGGTCGATCTTGCTGAAGAATTTCGCCCCACGGAGTTCATCAAGCAACTCGTCGACCACCGGGATAGGAAATTTGTCCTTGACAGTGCGGTCGTTGAGCGCCCGGTAATCGACGCAAAAGCGCCATGTGCCATCGTGCTTCTTGACGAGGAGCACCGGCGAAGAAAACGGCGATGTCGACTCCCGGATGATCCCTTGGGCGAGCATGTCCTCACACTGCCGTTCCAACTCGTCCTTGAGAAGCTGCGGGTAGCGGTAAGGGCGGACGGCGATCGGTGCAGTGTCCGGCAGCAGATGAACGTGGTGGTCGTGGCGGCGCTGCGGCGGAAGGCCCCTCGGAGTATCAAACACCCCGGCGTACTGTGTGAGCAAGTCGTCGAGGAGGGCACGCGGCGCTGTCAGGGCGGCAATGCAGGGCCCGGCGCCACCAACGCCGCGCCAGATAATGTTGCGGCCATCGCGCCACAGGGCCATGGTGAGAGAGCTGAAGTCCCATGTGATTGGCCCCAACGTCCGGAGCCACTGAACACCCAGGACGACATCGAAGCCGTCTAATGCAAGGGCGTAGCAGTCGATGGCGAACTGCACGTCGTCGATGGTCACCGGGGTCGCAGTGCACACGCCTGTGCTGGTGACGCGTTCGCCGTTCGCCACCTTGACCGACAGACCTGAGCGGTAGGTGAGGTCGAGCCCGAGGCGCCGGACGACATCGTCGTGGATGAACGTGTGTGTAGAGCCGGTGTCGACGAGCGCCGTCAGCTCCGTGCCCCTGATGTGGACGCGGAGATGCATCGCGTGCGCCGTGGCGATTCCAGTGAGCGCCGCGAGCGAGATGCCCAGGTCGTCGTCCGCGCCTGTGTCCTCGTCGTCGATCTCCAGCAAGAACACTCCCTTGGTGATGCAGCGATGATCCTTCGAGAACTTTTCAGGGCAGTAATAGCATTGCCCGGACGCCCGCTTCTCGGCGATTTCTTCGGGCGTGAGGCGCCTGAACCTGGGGCGGGGCGGAGTCTCGGCCGGCACGTTGCCGCCCGCCATGGTCGGCGTAGAAGGCGCCCCTCCCGTGGCCGCAGTGGAACGGGACCGCGGCGGAGGCCGAGGCGCCGGGGCGGCGTCAGCAGCCTGGTTGCGACGCTCGTACGAGCGCGCCAAGCTCATCGCGGTCTGGAGGTTCGTGGGCCGCTGCAGCTCCACATCGGACGCCAGAGGCTGCCCCAAGCCCGCGGTGAACAGATCAACCTGGTGCTTGGCCGTCAGGTCCTCGCAGCGGCAGAGGAGGGCGAGGAAGCGGCGTTGGTAGTCCACCACCGTGCCGGTGCGATGCAATTCCTTCAATTCGCCGAGGGCGTTGGATCGGATTGGGGGTCCGAACCGAAGGTTGACGTAGTCGACGAATCGTGGCCATGTGGGGACGCCGGCGTCGCGTTCAAGCTGGAAGTACCACTCCGCCGCCGCGCCGTCCAGATGCAGTGCCGCCGTCCAGACCTTTTCCTCGTCCATGATCTGATGACCACGAAAAAAATGGTCGCACTTGTTCAGCCAGGGCAGCGGATCCGCTTCGCCGTCGTAGTGGGGAAAACTGAGCTTGGGGTAGCGTGGTCGTCGCCAGTCGTCGTTGTCATGGCGGTCGCGGTCGCGGCGATACGGACCACCGCCGCCGCCACCACCACCACCGCCGCCGTCGCCGCCGCCGCTGCGATGAGGGTGAGGGTGGCCCGAGGTGTCTTCAGTGTCGGGAATCTCCGGCGAAGAGTTGTCGTCGTCGCCGGACTGGAACTTTTCCGTCCGGGCGATGCGCTGATCATGCGAGTCGAGCCGCTTGGTCATGGTGGAGAGTTGAGCGATGATCCGGTCCAGCTTGGCCGAATCGGAGGCCGGAGGATCGTCGGTGGAGCCGGCCATGATCGACGATGATGGCGATGCCCCGGAGCTGGTCTCTGATACCAAATTGATACGCCTTGGACGTCTAGGCGTACGGGACAGAGGAGAGTAAAGCAAATGAGACTGGGAATAAGAACGCAGGGTGTAACGGGGACTCGACGAGGTCCTGTCGTCGTCGCCGCCGGCCGGAGAAGCCACGGCGACCGAAGACAGTCCCACCCCAAAGGAGAGACTTTATTCTTCGATGATCCCTAATACAAGCTAGGCGGTAACCTTTATAGATGAGGTCCCGATCAGGCTAGCTAACAAACTGTAACAACTCCTAAACAACCAGATCCTAAATCCTCTCCTTGTAACAAACTCCCTGGACGCCGGTGCTGCTCAGCCACCTTGCTGCCTCTTGGATAACGTCGCCGATACTGCTGCCCAAAGAAGGTGTCCGCAACAATAACCAAATATATTGCCTACTTTACAAAGACTTCAATTCCTTGTTATTAACTGGTGGCCAAATGTTCTTACTAAACTTTATGGCAGTATAATTCTAAACTGTAGGCATGCACTCAATGGATATTCAAAATTGTGTAGTTTTTTATCCAAATTGTCTAGCATCTGAGGAGGCTTGCCTTTGAATGCATTGCAAATTAAGGTGTAAAACTGCAATACATCTCAAGAATCAAAGTTTTGTTCAGATTTCTGCACCCTTTTTCTTTTCCTGGTATAGTATAAATGACAGATATAATATACTTTCACCTCAGGAGTTTGAGGAACTGCAGCTTGGAAGGATCTGTTCCTGATATCAGTGGAATACCCCAACTTGGCTACTTGTATGTGTAAAATTCTATACTGTAGCATCACCTTTTTAGGGAACAGGAAATTTCCCTTTCTTGTTAGTAGCAGAAAATTTCTTAGTTCTTGCACATGATGCTTGGGAGTTGGGAAAATTTGGCAAAGTATCTCTTGTGCTGATCTTTGTCTTATTGGTGTTTCAGGGATCTTAGCTGGAATCAGTTGAGGGGTTCCATACCATCCAGCAAATTTGCAAGCAACATAACTACTATGTATAAAGCAGAGCCCTTGCAGCTAAATCATAGCATTTTACTAAACATTTCAGCAAAACTCATTTATTTATCATTCTAAATTTCTGATTGCACAAATGGTGATTCTCACTTATGCAATTTCTGCAGTGATCTTTCCCATAATAATCTTAGCGGTTCCATTCCTGGAAGTTTCTCTGGTCTTCCTAATCTCCAAAGATTGTATGTATCATCATACCCTTTTAATGCTATTTATATGTCTGCAGCAGCTGTTATGTTCCTTGGATCAATTGTAAAATATTCTGCATTGAGGCTAGATCTCTAGATATAGAGGATAAGTGGATAATAACAATAGATGTGGAAGCCTTTACACCATTATTTCTTACTATGGTTACAAAATATGCCTCCTTATAGAGGGCTCTTCTTACTTGTATATATTCAATCTAATAGGTGAGCTGTGTAACCAGCAGACAAGATTATAAGAACATATAGTATCCACAGGTTCATGTTAGATGTATATATACTCCTTGTATTTCCCCATTGTATAAGGGGTTTTGTGCATATTCGCTAATACCTGTACATTTATACATTTGGGCCTAGAACCCTCATACTGAATACAGGTGCTTTTCATATCATGGTATTAGAGCTAAAGCTAGGTTAGGGTTTTCTCCTAGTCCCTGTTCCTGCATGTTTGCATTTGCACGCCAAATCCACTGCCTGTTCTTCGATTTTTTGCAGGCCCCATGCTATGCCTGCAAAAATAAGTATCTTTCACCAAGCATGGTTTCTTTGTCTGCGAACAGTATGCATGATAGCTATGCTATGAAATGGTCAGTCGGATCGGACTAAACTGACTTCTTTTGTCAGGTCACTGGACAACAACAACCTGAGTGGCTCTGTTCCATCTAATATCTGGCAAAATATTGATCTCAGTGGAAATAAAACCCTTATACTGTAAGGCCTATAAATCTTCACTCGCCATATTTTCTAGAACAAGGTAATTGATAGTCTAACTTTCTATTGAATATTTTCAGGGATTTCCAGAACAATGCTCTTACCAATCTATCAAGTCCACTTTCACCCCCTGCCAAAGTTACCATCATGTATGCATTTCTCTTTATTCAGAAAATGTTGAATTATATATATTATTAGAAAAATGCTGTGCTTTCACTGTTTGGTCAGATGATCTTTGCTAAAAAGAATTGATGCAGACCTGTCTAGTCTTGGATAGCTTCAGAAATAGTGAAATTTCCATATACGGTTTAGCAATGATATGTGCGACATCTTTTGCTTGACCATGAGAACAATCAGCATATAAGCAGATTAACCTTGTATAGTCACCCATCTTGTCATGTTTGTCTTGGTACACCGGCTTCTCAGTTTAGTTTATATGTCATTAAATTGGTGGGAAACTCCACAAACCCCCATTAGTTTCTGCTTTCAATTAATTTCCATCTGTTGACACTTCTGTTAGTGAAGGTCAATACTCTATAACCTTTTTGGTTGAGCCCAGGTCCCAAGTAATAGGTGGTTTCATGTGGAATTGAGATGCTATTGGTTGGTGCACGTCAGAATAATGTTCAATTTATGCCTTGCATGGCCTGATATGGATGTGTTGTACCACTTGGAAAAATAAAACACATTGTTTTAGTATATAAACTCCAGTTGAGCAGTTGGTGTCAAACTTTTTGGGAGATTTGTTGTTTCTATTGCTAATTGGCAAATGCAAATAAAGATGAAGTGAGACATGGTTTCCTTTTCCCCTTTATGTACCTCCTGTACATATGCCCCCTTTTCTGTATCTTTTGCATCTAGCTATTTTTTCTGTCATTTGCCTGCCAAAAGTTGCTGCATGATAATAGTTGTTACAATATCATGATGTATGCTATAACTTACCTTGATTCATAAAAAACTAAGAGTTGTTTTACCAATTTGGAAAAGGGGCTGCATTTATGCTATAACTTCCTTGATTCTTAAAAAGCTAATAGGTGTTTTACGAATTTGGAAAAGAAAATGCAGTTTAGTCAAAAACTGGAGAGCACATTCTATGAAGCTTTATTTGTTATCTTTTACATCTGTGCAGCTCTATTTGCAGTACCTTATGCTTTTTAACCCCTTTGTCATGTTTAGGTTACATGGAAACCCTGTATGCACAGATGAAAACCAATTGAATATTTCTCAGTATTGTC
>CM014276.1:1548175-1584584 GCA_004135705.1 Alloteropsis semialata | reverse complement strand
CTGCTATTTGCCTAAGCTACTTTTCCTATTTTCTAAAAGTTGTTATCTGCTGCCCTAATGACAAGGTTTTTATGTCTGTTGTAGCAAAAAGAATTTCGATGAAAATTGCTGGTGTAAAAGACTTCACCTTTGAAGAATTGTCACATTGTACAAACGACTTCAGTGATTCGGCATTAATTGGCCAAGGAGGGTATGGGAAAGTATACAGAGGTGTGTTGGCTGATGGAACAGTAGTAGCAATAAAACGTGCTCAGCAAGATTCTCTACAGGGCTCAAAGGAATTCTTCACAGAGATAGAATTACTGTCAAGGCTGCATCACCGTAACCTGGTTTCTTTGCTTGGTTATTGTGATGAAGAAGATGAGCAGGTTGTCCTTGCAAACTTTTTTTTTGGCTAAAGAAGCCAAATTTATACTCAATTGCATCAGATGTTGTTGATTACTCAATTGCTTGCTTCTTTTGAATTGAGTTGTGGAAGAGTTGACATACAAATTTGTTGGTTCTAATGCACATGTGGAACCTATTTCTGGAAGAGTAATTCAATGAAGTATTTATCGTTTAGTTCAGACGTGCTTCCTTGTTAGTCGGTATTATATTTTCTTTTGTGTAGAACTTTCTGGTTGATACCCCATCGTTTTTGAAGTCATCTATGAGTTACTAGTAGGTATTGTACCTTCTATTTTGACATTACTGTGATATAACCTCACACTGTTAAGCGTATATTGCAGATGCTGGTATACGAGTATATGCCCAATGGTAATCTACGTGATCATCTTTCAGGTGAGACCTTATTCATTGACACTATAATCACCTTAAAGTTTACTTGTGGTTACTCAATTGGACCAATAAATAAAACTTAAAAACATCACACATCCTGTGTTTCTGTCGTGTATGACTTGCATCCAGGAAATTTCCCCATATCCAACCTTTTTTTTTGCAACAGCTAGCATATACAATCAAATTGTTCATTCTCAAATCCAGTTGAAATATGTTATGGAAATATAAATTTATGCATACTTGGTTCATGTGGATCATTGGCCATTCATATTACCTCTTCTGTTCCAAAAGTCGTGCCTCCAATTTTACAATTGATTCCTTAACATATGTCATTTATGATTTTGGAATTATATCTGACCTCCTTTTGCCTTCCTTTTCTGTGCGCTAAGACAGTTCATCTTCACCGCACTATTACTTCTGACATGCTGCCTTTCTGACCTGACAAGTTTTGCAAACACTTATCTATGTGACAGCTAGAACTAAAGTGCCTCTAGATTTCCCCATGAGGCTAAGGATAGCGCTGGGATCATCACGTGGTATCCTGTATTTGCACACAGAAGCAGACCCTCCAATATATCATCGTGACATCAAAGCTAGCAATATTCTACTGGACTCAAAGTTTGTTGCAAAAGTTGCTGATTTTGGTCTCTCACGGCTTGCTCCATTGCCAGAAACAGAGGGGAGCGCCCCTGGTCACGTCTCCACTGTCGTAAAGGGTACCCCTGTAAGTAGGCTATACCACACACTATTTTGGTGCTTCCTGAGATAGTGAAATACAAATCATGATCAATAACCAATTTTTCTCTTCACTTTTGTAGGGCTATCTTGACCCAGAGTACTTCCTCACTCATAAGCTTACGGACAAAAGCGACGTGTACAGCCTGGGTGTAGTGTTCTTGGAACTGCTGACAGGGATGCAGCCAATTTCACATGGAAGAAATATAGTCAGAGAGGTGTTGGCAGCCAATCAGTCGGGGATGATATTCTCGGTGGTGGATAACCGGATGGGCTCATACCCCGCGGAGTGCGTGGAGAGGTTTGCTGTGCTGGCACTAAGTTGTTGCCAGGATGAGACAGATGCGAGGCCGTCCATGGTGGAGGTGGTCCGGGAGCTGGAGGCGATATGGAAGATGACGCCAGGGACGGAGAACATAGCATCATCAGAGTCGGGTGCCCTGGCGATGGGCTCTAGCAGCAGCAACACCACTGGCACGCCCACAGCATCATCCGCGTCGCGGATGGCTTCTTCGGATGATCACTACATTTCGTCCATGGAGGTCTCCGGTAGCAACCTGCTCAGCGGCGTTATGCCTAGCATCAATCCGCGCTGACCAAGGCACTGTATGAACATATGAGTTGTGTTATTATACTGTAGATAATAGAGATGTAATGGTAGTATCTTAGTGCTGTGCATTTGCGTCGAATTTAGGAAACCCGTTCGGAGTTTATTGTAATTTTTGTCCTCGTACTCTGTAAAAAAGTTATGCTAAGGCCTTGTTTAGTTCGCGCAACTTGGGTTGCAACTTTACTGTAGCAAAAATAAATCGAAGATTAGGAGGACTAAACATGATCTAATTATAAAACTAATTACACGGATGGACGGGAAATCGCGAGATGAATCTATTAAGCCTAATTAATCTGTCATTAGAGATTGTTTACTGTAGCACGACGTTGTCTAATCATGGCCAAATTAGGCTCATTAGATTCGTCTCGCAAAGTTAGGGGGGTTATGGAATGGGTTTTGTCATTAACTCACGTTTAATACTCCATGCATGTAAGATTTCCTTTGATGAATAGTGAAGTTGGATAAATAGTGAAGTTTGTTGTAGGAACTAAACAAGGCCTAAGATCCTTTACTTAACTGGTAAGCTTCAATTTGGCTCGTGGGCTATAGTAGGTTCCATTCCATGTCAGAGTTAGTGCTCGGCACTTGCACGTGCTGTCCCAAAATGTATCATAGGCCCTCTTTAGATTAAAGGGAAACTTTTAAAACTTTGAAACTTCATTATTCATCAAAGAGAATCTTACATGCATAGAGTATTAAACGTGTGTTAATGACAAAACCCATTCCATAACCCTCCGGTAACTTTGCGAGACGAATCTAATGAGCCTAATTAGGCTATGATTAGACAATGTCGTGCTACAGTAAACAATCTCTAATGACAGATTAATTAAGCTTAATAGATTCGTCTCGTGATTTCCCGTTCATCCGTGTATTTAGTTTTATAATTAGATCATGTTTAGTTCTCCTAATCTTCGATTTAGAATTGGAAACTTTTTTCGCAAACTTACTTTCTAAACTAAACAGACCAATAGAATCTTATGATATCATGTAGGTGGCATGATATGGAATAGTGTATGGATTTAAATTTCATAGAATCATGTAGGATCGATAGATAGGTAGGTAGGATCATGATAAATGCATGAAAAAGTATGCAATTAAAATGGAAATAGCAAAACAAACGTTTCAGAGCCTCAATTTTGAGAAAAGAATTCAACTCGTTTATAAAATGTATATAGTTTCCTCAAGAATATGATAGTACATACATGCTGTATTTTTTTGCTTATCTCTCAGGCGTCATATGACCAAGTGTCAGCCGCCTAATTTATCCTTCCGTTCATGCTCACTCTCATGAATACTCCCATCAAAAGTGTCGTGGTTTTTAGATGTGATATACAAAATTAAATTTCTCCTCTCCCGTGGAAAATGCTCTGAATCAAATTAATATGGCACTAAATGTACCACACTTATTTAATGTAATATCAAGGAAGAAGAACTCGCATGGACATAGAGAATCATAGATAATCTTACGCCTTATTTGTATCACCCAACTCAGCTAAAATTTAGCTGGGTGGTAGTTAAGACACAAACTAAGTTTTAGCTAGAGATCTAAACAGATTCCTTAGGTAAAGTTTAGCTAGGTGAAGAACATCTACTTTTACTAAAAGAATCCCTAAAATCAAAGAAGAAATAATTTTTGACTCAGCTTTTAGGAGTCGCGTGAAACGCATTCCAATTGATGTGTGGAAATTGGTGTTGATGTTTGACTTTGTGCTGGTAAGCCATACCAGCAGAGCAGGTCTGGGTCTGGATCTGGATCTGGATCTGGCCCCAGCACGTGCACAGCGTACACGTGTCCACAACGACACGAGCTACCACTGCCCTGCACAACCCAGCCGAGCCGAACCAAACAACCCCACCGCACTGCACTCGCACTGATTGCCGACTGGATTCTTCTCTCCCCCGACCAAACCCCAGCACCGGAGCGGCGGCCGCCGGCGACACGGTGGGATGGCGACGGCCTCCTCCTTTGCCGCTGTCTTCTTCAGCAGCGCCTTCGCCGCCTGCTTCGCTGAGGTACTACCCGCCCACTGCTTCCCCGCATTCTCGTCTTTTCCTTCTATTATTTAATACTGTAGCTAGCCTCCGTCGCGCATCTCATCTCATCCCACTCCATCTGGGAGGTTGAGCGAAGTTCGGTCAAATTGCGACGGATCCCTCCCTCCCTACGGCCTGCAGCACTAGCGACTAGTACCTTCGAGAGGAATTTGTTTGGCTTTCAAGTGGCGAATTGTTTGTATGTTGTTGTTTTTTTGAGGGGAATATGCTAATATTTTTTTTGTTCATATTGTGAGGTAGTTTGGGGGCTAGATGGGCATATGGGTACTTAGCATCGTTACTTTCTTCCTTTCTTGCGCCAAGTATTAGTAAAGTAAAAGAGGAGAGGATCCTTGCTTAATTTCAGCCAAAGTAGATCGTCACTATGCATCTGCTGGTGATGGACCGATCCATAAGATAAGATAAGCTGTGATGATGTGATTTGCATTTGATTTGCCAATGATTATAATCAGGTGTGCACCATTCCTTTGGACACAGCAAAAGTGCGCCTTCAGCTGCAAAGGAAGGCGCCGTCACAGCTGCCACCTGCGGCTGCAGCCACAGGGGCAGGGTGGGCTGCCGGCGCTGGAGGAACGCTGGCCACAATCCTCACCATCGCCAGGGAGGAAGGTGTGGCCGCACTCTGGAAGGGCATCGTCCCTGGCCTTCACCGCCAGTTCCTCTACGGCGGCCTCCGCATCGGCTTGTATGAGCCTGTCTGTACTCCTGCACATGCATTCCCTTCTCTACTCCTCCCCCATCAATTCAATGTGGCTTTCCTGACAACGATGAAGTGAATGTCTCCCCTCTCTTCCCTTGCAGGTGAAAGCTTTCTTTGTCGGGGGTGCTGTTGGGGGTGATGTCAGTCTAATAAGCAAGATTCTTGCTGCTCTTACCACTGGTTGGTACATCCCCCTCCCTCCACTTCAGCTTTGACAAGCTGCACAGCACTTGCTTACTTATTTTTCATGTCATGACTTCTTGCTACTATTCATTCCAGTGCACCATAAGTCATGTGAACCATAAAACACACACACACACATATATTTTTAAATCTGCTTCAAATCATTCCTCTTGTTTGCTTTCCATATCTGGAACATGGCTGCCTTTCTTCATATGTATCAGGTTTATCATGTACACAAGTGTTTTCTTTTCCACTTTTAACATCATAATTAACAACCAGTCAGTGCTCTTTAAGCGGCAGGCCCGAACCATGTATCGCTAAATGCTGTTTTCTTTTTTTGTTTATTCTCAGGTGTCATAGCAATTGTTGTGGCAAATCCAACTGACCTTGTGAAAGTTAGATTGCAAGCTGATGGAAAGGCTAATGCGGTCAAGAGGAACTATTCTGGAGCCCTCAATGCATATGCTACCATTATCAGACAGGTTGCTTCAACAATCATGGCGATCATAGGAAGCCAGCTTAGATGGTTATTCCTTTTTTTTTCGTCATGGTCATTAAGCTCTTCATACTTACAGGAAGGTATTGGAGCTTTGTGGACTGGCCTTGGTCCAAATGTTGCACGCAATGCCATAATTAATGCTGCTGAGTTGGCCAGCTACGACCAATTCAAACAGGTACATGCTGACTCACTTCTGTCTTGTGATGGTCATTGTCTTTCATTATCATTGTTCATTCCTTTGTTCTGTTCATGCAGATGTTTCTAAAACTTCCTGGGTTTACTGATAACGTTTTTACCCATCTTTTAGCTGGACTTGGTGCTGGGTTTTTTGCTGTTTGCATTGGCTCTCCGGTGGATGTGGTATGCTCCGCAAATTCTGGAGAGACTTCCCTTCCCAGTTGCAATATGTGTTTAGCTCACTCTAAACCCTGCTTTGATGTATTGCCCTTGTTTGTCACCGCTTTAACTGTCGCAATTTCTGTTTAGGTGAAATCAAGAATGATGGGTGATTCAACATACAGAAGTACACTTGATTGTTTTGCCAAGACATTAAAGAATGATGTATGAAATCCTTCCCCTGATTTTTCTGAACTTCTTCAGCCTATTGCTATATTCTACCACAAATCTTTTATACTTGTAGCAAGCATAGGAAGTCATTTCCCTTGTCTATACAACCAGTATGTCAATGTCCATCTTCCCAGAACCCCTTTCATTTCAAACTTCTTCCGTATTCCAATCTAGAGGTTTAACCATCAATTTGGTTGAGCAATCGGTTATAGGCTACTGCAGAATTGACTGCCGCTACTGTATAAGTATAAGCAATTCATTTTAGGCTTTACATTTAAAGCTTTATATTTCGGTCTTTGAATTTGTTGTAAAGAACACTCCTATGTATTTATGGTTGAAGCCTGGGATTGCAATGTTCAGAAAATGTGCATTCAGTTGGATCCTAGTCTAAAACAAGGAATATTGCCATGCATTTAGATGAATCTTTTAAAGTTTGAAAGAAATTCTACCAGGGTTTAACATGCTTGAGTTTGGCAACATGAAAGTAAAGTGATGAGTTCAATGTTGTTTGGGGCCAGCTCCGAGGAATCGGAGGGTGATCTTGAACAGTTTGTTGAGAAATTCCAAAGGGAAAAAAATCATTAGTGCTGTGCTCATAGCTGCATTTAATGTTCTGAGTCATCATTGGCATTATTTGTAGAGAATCTGTTGAAACAAACTGACTTGTGACTTCTGCAAGTCTAGTAAGGGCAGAAGTGAGTCGCAAATTTTTACATGGGACTCTTGTAACAGAAGACGCGGATTATAGAGTTACTTTTAGAGAATATGTTGAAACTATTTGCTGATATTTATCTCTTTTCATTCAGTTTGATGGAGCTTGAGTTGGTGGATAGATTTTCTGCCTATATACTTATTCTGATTTAAGTCTTCCTTGGTATTCTTAAGCTCTGTATTGTCTTAGATAAATTTGACTTCTTGCTGACAAAACCTATACTGGGAGAGAATTTCATAGAATGGTGTCCATTCTTCAATGTGCCTCAATATGCCATGATCTTTCTATCAACCACGCATTGTTGTTGTGGGAGTGGGATTTTTCTAGCTGCTAATTTAGAATGTATTGTGTCGTAGATGCTTTGCCGTCACCAGTTGAGCATATTCATACATCATACCTGGTGTGTGTTTTTGTTCTGCAGGGACCTGGTGCTTTCTACAAGGGGTTCATCGCAAACTTTTGTCGGATCGGGTCCTGGAATGTGATAATGTTCTTGACTCTAGAGCAGGTAACAAAATGTGCAGGCCTTTTATTCTGTGTTGTTTTTATTTTGTTTAAAGTTAGTGGACTATCAAGTCCTGGTCCTGGTCTCATTACTGAAGGCTCAAATTTCTCCACCTGCATTTTTCTTGTTCTCTTTCTTCTGTAGAAAGTGAAAAGTTGCTGATTCATTTTGTATTCCTCTTGTTGAATTCCAAAAGGTTAGAAGATTGTTTCTGTAAGGTTGACGCCTCCAGTAGGAGGGACTGCCAAGTGAAGGATATGATGGGATGCATTATTAAGGAAGAAGCTACACGTTCTCATGTTGCCAACCTACAGAAAGCAGACACCACATGTCTGTCATTTAGAATGCATAGGACAATACGGTGTCATGTTGTAATTTCGTATTCTGATCGACTACAGACCACTCGGTGGTGTTATATTGTAGAGAGCATTTGCAGTTCATTGCAAGTTGACCTTTATGCGGTGACAGCTTTGAAGTTCATGCGTTTGTGACCTTAAAGATTTCTCACACCTTAAAAAAATAGCCACATTGGTATAGTACAAGGTATTTCTTTTTACAGCACATATTAAAACCAAATTTCTCCTACAATTTTTCATCAATTGCTACAATATATCGTCCTTTGATTATTGGTGCCGTTTGGTTGGAGAGATGGTAACGTAAATGGAAATGTAACCAATTACGGCAGTATCAGTTGCAGAATATCAGTTTACATTCTTTGTTTGGTTCCAAAATGTAGCGGTATCAGAAATAAGAACAACAAACGGAGAGAACTCATTGAACTGAAACCAGAGGCAAGCAATGTCATCGCTGCCTCACCGGACCTTGCCAAGGTGAGTTGTCTTCCTCTCCACCCCTTCAAATCCTTAACCCTATAGCCATGGATGATATCAGCCTGGTTAAAATGGAGTAGATCTCGAACAGAAAAATCAAGTCTTAGTGTAAGGAGATATTTGCTTAGAGGAACAAGAGAGGGAAGAAGGGAATCAGGGATTCCGGCGAGGAGGTCCGGCCAGCGGAGTTGCCGGAAGAGGGACCTGCGTCGAGCTCAAGGTGGAGGGCCGGAGGAGCCGCCGCTGCCGCCGCTTTTTCGTTCGTGAGGAGATGTGTTACGGAGCAAGGTGAGGGGTATCAGATTTGAATAGGCCTGCTAACCGATACGGTGTGAGCCGATTACTGAGCGCATAAAACAAACGCATGTAACGGGATTGCTTGGCACTGCAATCAGATTATGGAGTAAAAACGCCGAACCAAACGGCAGTCAACATTACTGAATTTACCAGGAATGGCCAAAATTGAAGGTTTAGACATCGCTGCACCCTTTTTTTTTTATCTTCGTGCCTAGTTTATATTTTATCGGAGAAAATGGGGACTTGATCTCAGAATAAAACAAAAGAAAACATAGGACTTGTTGATGAATCTAACGTTAATTCTGTTGTACAGTTCATTTGCTCCGAAATGTTTATGAATGGTATAAAAACCTTTTTATATGAAAGTTGAGACACTTCTAAAGACCAGGCTCAATTTATGAATGGTTATGAATTCTGTTGTACAGTTCATATTGTTCATTCAAGCATCATAATTGCAGAAATAAACTTAATTTATTGTGCACAGCTCATTCGTCAAATTTCCCTTATTAGAAGAGGTCCAATAACTAGTAGTACTACCTCCAGTCACAATTATATGACGTTTTGGACAACAAATTTGACTTGTAATTAGGGAGTACCTTATAATTGATGCATGAATGCATCAGTGTATACTGGTAGTAGCACTCAAGATTAGCACGGCAAATCAAAACACTAGAATTAAGAGAGTGAACATGAGAATGTTGATACCCAAATTATAGACACTACTACCAGTATTCGATTCATCATATACAACTTGCATTGGCTTCATATATAAATTACTAACGAGCAGGGAAACTAGACTCAAGATAACATGCACATACGAGACTACGAAATTAGAACATTATTTGCACGCATGCATGCAGGTAATTAATACGTATAAGATTAAGCAGACTAGCTAGCTAGATATGCCGCCATCGTCTGATCCGTCCGTTGACCCGGTGTCGTCGTCCGACCCGTCCGTTGACCCGCTGTCGTCGTCCGATCCGTCGGTTGACCCGCCTTCGTCGTCCGATCCGTCCGTTGACCCGGCGTCGTCGCCGCGACGGCGTGCTCGTTTCCGGCGGCGGGCGGCTTTGGCCTCCAGGTAGGCGGCGCCGAAGCCTTCAAACACTTCCGGCCACACTTGCTTGCCTGTCTCATAGATGGTCTTCTTGCGGTAGTTTTTGCGCGGGCGCTTGCGGCCAGCGGCCGCGAGCCTGGAGCAGGTCCTGCCGAACCAGTCCTTGAGCCTGTACAGCTTATCGGAGAGCTCCCTGACCTTGACGACACGGCGCCGGTCGAGCGGCGCGTGCTTGTCATAGAGCTCCTTGAGAAGCAGCGAGGCCTGGGGGATCACGCCATAGTTTTCCTTGCGGAGCTCGAGCAGGGTATTGAGGATCTTCTCCTCGTCGGCGAGGGTCCACCTCTCCTTCTTCTTGGGCCGGCTGGTGGCCTCGTCGCTGCCGCCGGTGGTGGCGGATGGGGCTGGCGAGCGGGCGGTCACGGCAGACGACGATGGCGGGGAAGGGGGCGGACGCCAGCGCCGCGCTGGCTGCTTCCTCTTGGGCCGGCTGCTGGTGGCCTCGCCGCTGCCGCCGCCGCCCCTGTCCGCTGCTGATCGGACGGAGACGACGGCAGAGGACGACGGCGGGGAAGTAGGCCGCGGACGCCGGCGCCGCGCTGCCCTCCTCGTGGCTTCATCGTCGCTGTCGAATAAGTCGATGACGACTGGTGAAGTGACGGAGGGCGAACGCCGCCGGCGCCGCGCCGGCCTCCTCGGCCCGCTCCTCGTGGCTTCATCGCCACTGTCGACGACGATGATGGCTGGTGCGACGACAGATGGCGGCGGCGGGGGCGAACGCCGCCGACTGGTGGCTTCGTCGCTGTCGGAGGACACGAGGACGAACACGGGTGGATCAGGGACGGAGGAGGAGATGGCGACGGGGGCGCCGGCGTGCTTGCCGCGGCAGGAAGGGAAGGACGGCGGAATGCTGGGCGCCATGGCTGGTTGGCTGCTGAGATGAGAAATGAGATGGATGAATTGGGCGGTGGTGGGCTTGCTTATTTATAGATGGAGCTCGCTCCCCACGCGCGCGCATAAATTAGCTCTCTCCCGCGCGCCAAAGACGACGAGGCGCCCCCGCCAAAATTTCGATCAGAGATCGTCCTCCTCGCATTTTAGTTTTGAAAAATAAATCTTGAGAGACCTTCCATACGCTGCACGCATGGAGATGCATCGTTTCCATGCTTGATGCCCGGCGGTTGACGGCGCGCGCGGTGGCTAATTGGACAGAGATGGTCTCCCGCCATTATTCGACGATCTCTTCCTTTCCATGCAGGCAGCGATTCCTTTTCCCTTTTCTCGGAGCTCCTTCTTCATTCGACCTGCGCGTGAGCGCGCCACCAACAGATTCAAGACGGACGTACGGCGGCCCTCACCAGCCAGTCGATCGCCACGCCACTGCCGATGACAACAAATTAAACACATCACTGAAAATGATTTACAAAAAAAAACATTTCTAGTCTTGAGTTCTGACTAAAATATATCTTACAAGAAATCAGAACAAAGTTATTATTTCTTAATTTTCAGAAAAATCATAGCAATATGGCATGTAACACTATACAGAAAAATCTCGAATATATACATGCATATATGTACGGGTTGTGTTGGGCCAAATCCTTTCATTTTCTGAGATAGAACTCATCCCAACGCCGACTCTTGGCCCTCCCCCGCACGACTGGGCCACCTCAAGTCTCAGCCCATAAGACGGCCCACCCCACTATTTTCTGAGGTAGAACGCGAGGTGCCACAACGACGGCACGACGCGGGCTGGCAGCGAGGAGCAAGGCAGCCAAGGGCGTCGCCGGCGTGCCGCACAGGCAGGAGCCAGGGGGAATACCAATTGTAAAGTCCTGTTCTCCCATGTACCATTGGCGGTAAAGAAGAGACTCATGACTAGTGAACGTAACCTACCCTACCCACAAACTTATTAGACATTACAAGCAACAAATGTCGAACACAACATATTCAATTTGGCGGCACAACACCTGTTGATATGTAAATATCATATATAATAGGGACTAAATTATAAAAGTGTTGTACATGTAAATCAGAGACAGAGAAGAATCGAGATGGAAGAGTCTCCAGAAACTTTTTCTCACCCAGCTCTTGCCTCTGTTCTTCACCTCACAACCCTAGATTATGAAATCCTCCAAATCTCTCCATTTAATTTCCAATATGGTATCAAGAGCAAGCTGATCCTGTGGATTCCATCCCATTTCCACTGATTTTGCTTGTGTTCCTGGCATTAGGAGGCGTGATTTGGGGGCAAGGTGTGGTTGTGGAGGAGCTGTTCGTCTCGTCGATTTTGCGGACAAAACTGACGGAGGTCCGCTTGGTGGCTCGGCGTGAGAGAGCCCCAATATCTGTGGTTTGGTGTGTGCTGATTCGCTGCGGGACAGGCGTGGTTCAGCGGGCAGTGTTTGCTCTGGTTGTTTTTTTATCAACGGCAGCAGCAGGTCACCATTTGCGTGGCTTCTTTTGGCGACCGTGCCTTAGCACATATTTCATTAAGAGAAAAGCAGTTTACAAACATTGCTTGATACCGGCCAAACAGAAGTTGACCAACCCAAGCACACAAAGGACTAAACGCAGAGAAAAAACTGAAAATGGCCAACAAAACCAACGGCCAGCAAACTAGCAAAGCAACGACCACAGCGGGAGAGGGACCCTACAAAGCCCGCCAAGCCCCAACCAAACGATCAGGAACATCTGAACCTGCACGAAGAACAACACCACCGAAGCTGAGGACCAGGACTACCAAGCAACCTGAGGGTGGCCAAGCATCCACCCGAAACCGTAGCATCACAACGGCAAAGCATCCGTTGGAGACGACCAACCAGCACCACGACGGCAAAGCATCCGTCAGAGACAATCAACAAGCAGCGCACTAGGCGGCAAAGCATCCACCAGTGCAAGGGCGGCAAAGCATCCGCCAAGACGAAACGAAGCAAAGGCGGCAAAGCATCCGCCGAAGAAGTCGCAGCTCCAGCAGGCACGGTGATGATGTGTCGAAGCAGCACGGGCAGGCAACTCAGATTTAGGCGACCATCCCCAGCTAGATAAAGAAGAAGAAGACCACCCGCAGAGGGGGCATGGAAGTGTCCATGGACGACGCCCTCAGCAGGGACATGACACACTAGGCGCCATCGTCGTCGCATCAAATTGGACATGGTTTTCACCGAGGACCAACTTCCATGGCAGGCGAAGGTGGGAAGGGGTATCACCCAGACGCGGCGGGAAAACCGGCGTCCACATCGACGGCGCAGAGAGGGACCAGGCCCGTGTGAGAGATGCCCGCCGTCGCCTTCAGGAAGGATACGACGCCAAAGGCGCCGACGACGCCGTCCCAAGGAGGGTCGGGTTTTCACCCGCATCAACTCAAACACAGAGGTGCAAGAAACGGCCGGCGCCACCAGCCCCACCACCAAGATGTCGCTGGTGCGCCCCCTGCAAGGCCGAAGCCGACGACGCCACCACGACGACGTTGCTGCGCGCCCAAGGAAGCCGTTGTCAGCCATGCCACCACGGCGTCGCCGACCCACTATTGCACGAACCAAGTAGACCGGCGCCGCCGCCGCGATCCACCAACGCCCGACCGCGAACCGCCCAGGGGGGCAAATCGCGCGCACCACCGGCAAACCGGGGCCGCCGTCCACCACCCCCCCGAGCAGGAACCGGCCGCGGGCCCCGCCACAGCAGTGAAGCCACCGCCGAGCAGCACCACGCCGAGCGGCCCGGCGACCCAGAGGCCGTGGATCCGGACACCGAGCCCACGGATCCGGCCTCCCCGAGGGGATCCAGCCATTAGGAGCGAGGGGACGGAACCGGCGGCGGCGGGCGGGGTGCCGCCCGTGCTGCCCGAGCGGACGACGCGGGGGCGGAACCCCGCAAAGGAGCGGATCCGGCAGAGGAGGGGTGATTCCGGCGAGGGAGGTCCGCCGCCGGCGACGCCGGCGACCAAGCGACCGCGAAACGACCGGGGCCGGGTTGGGGGTTGAGAGGGGAAGGGGAGAAGAAGGGGAGAGCGGAGGGGGACGCGCACGGACGCCGACTTCGGCGGCGGCGGCGGTGGCGGCCGTCGGGCTAGGGTTCAGGTGGGCTGGCGACGGCGGGCGCTGTCGCCCCCGAGTCGCCCGAGAGCTCCTTGGTCGCTTGTGCTGTTTTTCACCGTAAAAAAAGCGCCTCCTACCAACCCCTCTCGGTACTCGATACCCCCATTTGCGTGGCTTCAGGCAGCAGCAAGCAGCAACTGCTGATTCGCGTGCATATGCATGTGTGAAGACCACCTGTGAGGATCTTGTGTTGTCCTCTCAAGGTACTGTTATCTCTTGATTCTGGTACTTGTGCTACTCCTTTTGTTGGAACGTGAGCTGCTGGTACACTGCTATTTCTTGCACAACCAATGCAATGGGGGAAAAGCAAGATAATAGTATTGAAAAGTTGTGTGAGATTTTTAGCAAAATAATAGAGCAGCCCAGGGTGACTTCAGAAGTTTTCAAGTATGCTCTAGAGCCTAATCCTGTAAAGTTGTCAGGGCCAGAAAATTATTGTTAGCTGGGCTCGACAAGCCAAGTTAATTTTAGGCTCTCATGGCTATGAAAAGTTGCTCATTTCTACTGATGGAGAAGAAGATAAAGGGAGTGGCACAAATACTAAACAGATTAATGATAGAGTGCTTGTGTGGCTGTTGGGTAGTATGGAATCAGCAATCCGTGAGCAAGTTGAAACTATGGAAACAGTGGCAGAAGTGTGGTCTGCTTTACAAACACAATTTTCAGGAAAAACTAATAAGATGCAAGCGACCCGGGTCATGCATGAATTGCTGCACTTGAAGCAAGGTGCAAGGTCTGTGACTGAGTATGCATGTGAATTAAAAAAACTGTACAGGGACTTGCATTACTACCATCCTTTTGAACCACTTGACAAAAAAGATATGGTGATTCATCATACTTGGTTTCAGTCATTTGTTGGGAAGATCTTTCTTGATGGCCTGAATGAAGAGTTTGATCTTCGCCCTCAACTTATTTTCTCTAAAGCAGAATGGCCTGGGCTTGATGATATTATTTCTAGTGTCCTAGAGGAAGAAACAAGATTAGCACAATCCAAAGCAAACAACTCAAGAGAAATTGGTGATCATGCAGCATTATCCATGCAAAACAGGCGCTTTGCCCAATCTCTAAAGGGTAAAGGCAATGGAAAGCTAAAGTGTGATCATTGCGGTGATGAAAGGCACACAACTGATAGGTGCTTTAAGTTACATGGTTTTCCACCAGGATGGAAAAAGGGAAAGTTTCAGCAAGGGGGAGCCCAAAGTGGTAAGTTGAATAAAGCAAACCACACTACATCTGAAGAGCAATCCCAGGTAGTAGATGTGCAAGCTCTTGAGGAGTTTAAATCCAAGCTCAGGACCTCAGAAGGCTTGTCTCCTATCAAAGGTTCTTCTACAGCTGATTCCAGTTTTCATGCGATATCCCAAGGTATGAGACCCCATACACTTGTAACACAATCCAAGCCATGGATTATTGATTCCAGAGCGACTAATCATATGACTGGAGCATCTAATATTTTCACTTCCTATACACCTTGTTCAGGTAAGGATAAGGTGCGGGTAGCTGATGGATCCACAGTTCCTATAACAGGTCGTGGATCTGTCAAGTGCACCAAAACCTTGTCCTTGTCACCTGTTTTACATGTTCCTAATTTCCCAGTTAATCTTTTATCTGTTATCTCAATCACCAAATCCCTCAATTGTAGAGGTTGGTTTGATCCTTCTCATTTTGTTTTTCAGGAGATAGGAACTGGGAGAATTCTTGGGACTGGGACTGTGCATAATGGGCTTTATTATCTTGATGAAGGAAGTGACAAAGTTGCACTTGCAACAAAAATGTCTCCATGTCAAGAGTTGTTGCTGCTTCATCGCAGGCTTGGACATCCTTCTTTTGCTACTATGTCTCGTTGTTATCCTTCTTTTTTTGGTTCTTGTTGAAAGGAACCTCTTGTTTGTGATGCTTGCGAGTTAGCTAAGCATACGAGAGTCCCGTATCCTAGTTTGAGTCGAAGGAGTAGTAAACCTTTTGAGATTATCCACTCTGATGTTTGGGGGCCTTGTGAAGTCAACTCTATTTTGGGACATAGATGGTTTATAACTTTTATTGATGGTTTTAGTCGTTACACTTGGCTCTATTTGATAAAACATAAAAGTGATGTGTTCTCTGTTTTCAAAAATCTGATTGCCATGGTTAAGAACAAGTTTGGGGAAACAATTAAAATTTTACGTTCTGACAATGGCACTGAGTACGTTAGCCAGGAGTTTGGACACTTCTTGGCCTCAAATGGCATTGAACATCAAACTACCTGTGTTAACACTCCAGAACAAAATGGTGTTGCAGAACGTAAAAATAGACATTTGCTTGAAGTTGCTCGCTCTTTGATGTTTACTATGAATGTTCCTAAATTTCTTTGGGGGGAAGCTGTAAAAAACGCAACATATTTAATAAATCGCATGCCTCTTCGTGTTCTTGATAATAAATCTCCTGCTGAATTACTTTTAGAGTCAAATGACTTTGTTTTTTGACCGAAGTCAGCAGGGGAAGCCCCTACCTATTTTTTTATAATTTTTATTCCACACCCGTTTAATTCGCTCCCACAGGGAGTCGAATCCGGGTCTGTTGGGTGCTACTCAGATGCTCTAACCACTAGGCTAGAGGCCCTTTCACAATGACTTTGTTGTCTCGCCCAAAGTTTTTGGATGTGTGTGTTTTGTTCACGATTACAGAAATAATGTTGGCAAGCTTGATCCTCGTGCTCTCAAGTGTGTTTTTGTTGGTTACTCTCCTACTCAAAAGGGTTACAGATGTTGGTGTCCATCTGAGCATCGTTTTTTGTGAGTATGGATGTAACTTTTCGGGAACATGAATCTTATTATGGCCCAACCAATAATATTGGCATTACTTTGTCCCCTCTTGAAGTGCAACAAGAGGGGGAGAGTAATGGTGGAGGTATTCTTGTGGACTCTATTCTTGTTCCCACTTCAGGTGATTCTCATGGTGTTAACCCTACTTTAAGTCAGGGGGAGGAAAATAATAATAGTGGTGGTCACAATTCTTGCCATGAAGATGTGCAGACAAGTCTGCCTTCTCAGAATATAGAGCCCCTTATGCATGGTGACCCAGGTACTAATCCAGAAAACTCTCTTAGTCCACCTATTGCTCCTACTAGCACTTTAGAGCAAGGTGAAAATCAATTATCTACTGAACCTTCCCTTGAAAATGACTTGCCCATCGCTCTAAGAAAGCCGACTAGATCTTCTGATATTCCAGCACGCCTCAAAGATTATGTTGGTTATAAACATGATATTGCCAATTTTGTCTCTTACAAAAATTGTAGCCCATGATTTCTAAGTTTTATTGCCTCCTTAGATGCCGTTTCCATACCTAAAGACTGGAAATCAGCTAAAGAGGATCCTAAATGGAAGGAAGCAATGCTGGAAGAGATGAGAGCTTTGGAGAAAAATAGAACTTGGGAGCTTGTAGATCTACCACCAGGTAAGCAACCAGTAGGATGTAAATGGGTTTTCACCATCAAACAAACACCTGAAGGGAAGGTGGATAGATACAAGGCTCGTCTTGTTGCAAAAGGATATACCTAGACTTATGGGATTGATTATGATGAGACTTTTGCACCGGTGGCTAAGATGAATTCTGTAAGAACACTTATATCTTGTGCTGCAAACTTAGGTTGGGACATCTATCAAATGGATGTGAAAAATGCATTTCTACATGGAGATCTTCATGAGGAAGTATACATGTATGTCCTACCTGGTTTTGAAAAAAAATCAAACTAAAGGGAAGGTACTTCACTTGCATAAATCTCTATATGGATTGAAGCAATCACCAAGGGCTTGGTTTGATCGTTTTAGACAATTAATGCTCAAGAGAGATTATCTTCAAAGCAATGCAGATCACACATTGTTCTATAAGCATACTTTAGGTAAAGTGGCAATTCTAATTGTGTATGTGGATGATATAGTGATTACTGGGGATGATTCCACTGAGATTTCAGCATTAAAAAAATATCTTGCACAAGAGTTTGAAGTGAAAGATTTGGGACACTTAAGATATTTTCTTGGAATTGAGATCTCTCGTGGTCCTATGGGCATATTTCTTTCTCAACGGAAGTATGTCCTAGATTTGTTAAGAGAGACTGGTATGCTTGGATGTCGACCTGCAGCTACGCCTATTGAACAAAATCATCGTTTAAGCAAAGATGTGGGGGTTCCAGTAAGACTTATTTATCTTTCTCATACACGACCTGACATTGCATTTGCTGTGAGTGTAGTAAGTTAGTTTATGCATGATCCTAAATCTTCACATATGGATGTTGTGTATCGGATTTTACGATATCTTAAAGGTTGTCCTGGGAAAGGACTTTTATATACTCGCCATGGGAACTTGCAAGTTGAATGTTATACCGATGCCGATTGGGCTGGTTCTTTGGATGATAGATGTTCAACTTCTGGATATTGTACCTTTGTTGGAGGTAATCTAGTTTCTTGGCGAAGTAAGAAACAAAATGTTGTTGCAAGATCGACAGCTGAAGCTGAGTTTCGATCCATGGCACATGGCGTATGTGAACTGTTGTGGCTACAAATCTTATTAATGGAGTTGCGGGTGTTTAAGAGCAAGCCCTTGATGTTATATTGTGACAACAAGGCAGCCATTGATATTGCTAATAACCCGGTGCAACATGATCGAACAAAACATATTGAAATTGATCGACACTTCATTAAGGAGAAGCTTGATAAAGGGATTATTTGTTTGCCATATGTAACTTCTGCCAGCCAAGTAGCGGATGTACTGACGAAAGGGTTGCCTGGAAAAGTCTTTTCCTCGTTTTGTAGCAAGATGGGTCTACATGATGTGTTCGCCCCATCTTGAGGGGGAGTGTTGATGTGTAAATATCATATATAATAGGGACTAAATTGTAAAAGTGTTGTACATGTAAATCAGAGACAGAGAAGAATCGAGATGGAAGAGTCTCCAGAAACTTTTCCTCACCCAGCTCTTGCCTCTGTTCTTCACCTCACAACCCTAGATTATGAAATCCTCCAAATCTCTCCATTTAATCTCCAATAACACCCCTGGTGAAAGGACGAGTGCTGACGAAGAGAGAGTTGCCGGCGGGAGACGACGAGGAAGATGATTGTGAGAGTTGCTAGCCTCTCACACGCTTGCTTGAAGGTGTCTGGGGCGGAGGGAGGCCGCGTGGAGGCCGCTACCGCTGCGAGCCCGCCCCTGAAGGTCTTCTCCCGCACTCACATGGATCGTGCAGAACAGCCTCCGGATCTCCCTGCACGCGCTGCGGGAGAAGCTGTGCCTAGGATGAATGAATGGAGAGCGTTCGGGGACATGAGCTCGGATCTGTGTCTGGTAGGGGCAGAGGAGGCTGAAGCCGAGAGATCCCAGCGGAGGGGCGGCAGTGGCACGACGGGGCGCTGGAGCTTGGTGGTAGCGATGGCTTGTTGACTTCCCCATGTACTATTCTTTAAAACTTATAACACTATACAATCACACGGGAAAGCTAGCATCATACTCAACGATTTTACAAATTATCAAGATCTGATATTGATGTGAATACCATTCTCTCACTTATGCCCGTGTAAATAGCTTCCTAGTTTTCAAGCGGCTCAAAAGGATGGAAGAATAAAAGGGCAAGCTATGTTTACCGGAAATATTGCAGTATTTTTTTATTGTGCATTTGATTCTAGTTGTAATATTCATGAGCAAACTAATGGACATTCTCTGAAAAGATTGGATATGTGTCGAACTTACGCGCGTGCTCTCAGCGGAGAATCCAAAGTTACCCCGACAACATGTCGAGTATATACATGCATAATTGCATATATGTATAGGTTATGTTGGGCCAAATCCGTATATACTTGGCATGTTGTTGATGTGGTGCACATGTTGTCGGGGTAACTTTGGATTCTCTGCTCCCAACATTTTCTGAGGTAGAACTTAGCAATTCACCCCCTCGTTGTTGACGTGGTGCCACGTTAGCAAAAATCGCTCTTAAAACCACTGAGGAGTGTAAATCAGATGATTTCAGTAGTTCGAGAGTGTCAAATAAATGGTTTTATGGTTGAGGGTTGTAAATCTAACGACGCTGATAGATGAGGGTTGTGGAATGAACTTATTTCTTCTTAGTTGGCGTTGGGATGAGTTCAATCTAATTGCTGGTGCTGAGTACGGGAGTTGCGAAATGAACTTATTCCTTCTTAGGCCAGTCTCAGTGCAAGTTTCATCGCACAATTACCTAGACTCAGAAACTAGGTAATCGTGCTGAGAGAGTTTCATGGGGATGAAACTCACTCTTTCTCTCTCCTCACCACATCAGCAAATTTGATGATTTGTGTGACGCACCCAGTGGCAGCCACGGCGTAGCAGGGGTGGGGGGTTTGCGGCGACAACACACGGCAGCGAGACCGGCGACAGCGCCGTCTCAAGCAACGGAGAGGAAGGAGAGGAGTTTAGGTTTAGGTTCTTCTACTCGATGTCCATTCCCCCATCACAGTGTTGGGTTTATAACCGTACATGGGCTTCAGTAGGCCCAGCTAGAGGCTCGCAGGCCCGAGGTGCATTACATGGCCTTAGGCCCAATAGCAGATAGTGCGGTCCATGACATGCCCTCCTCCTTAAGATGCAGCTCGCCCTCGAGGTACCCAATGCGAAAAATGATGTTGCAGAGTTGATAACTGCTCCCACGATGACCATTCTGGTGGCCTGTTTTTCCATTGCACCAAAGCATATACAACAACAGAGTTACCAACTAACCAATTAATTGGAGGCGGGTTTGGAGTACCTTGTCCGGTTGAAGATTAACATCAGGTTCAAGAAGATGTAGTTTCTCATCATTGTGGACCACAGCTTGGGGAGGTAATGCCTTCTTCAATTGAGAGACATGTATTACTGGATGAATCTTGCTGTCTGGAGACAACTGCAATTCGCAAGCCACTTTTCCCACCTTCTGGATGATTAGATAAGGTCCGAAGAACTTATAGGATAGTTTGGTGTTGCTTCTTCTTGTAATAGAATGCTGGATATAAGGTTGCAGCATGAGATAGACCTAGTCACCCACTGGAAATTCATGCTCTCTGACGGACCAAGATCCATGGGAGTCCTTATGGGCTGTAGGCCCGTTAGAAAATTGGGCCGACAACTCTGACAGATACAAGGAAGAGGCGTACAGCTTAAGAAAACTAGTCAGCTACTAGAAAACAACCCGGCCTACTCATGTTAGGACTCTGTATATTGTATCTGACTAGGAGTTTGAATTTCCTGCCTTGTAGACCTTGTCCCCCAAGTATATAAGGTGAGGCAGGGACCCCTTGTAAAATCATAACCATCAATACGAAGCGATCCACCATACAGGATATAAGGTATTACGCTCTCTACTCGAGGCGGCCTGAACCTGTCTAAATCATCTCGTGTTCACCACCGTGCTTCTGGTTCCGGCGAGGCCCTTACGAACAACTCGACTACTTAGGGACTCCCTATAGTAGGCTAGCCGATATAAAAAATTGACAGCCGGCACGTCAGGTAGGGTTTCTCGTCAAGAATCATCAAGCAAGCTTGATGGCACCAGTCGTCATCAACTGCGACGATGGCATGGTGTTCGAGAAGGGCGCCACCTTTGTCTTCGGCTCCTGGGTCTGCACGGCGGACGGCGCGGGCAAATTCGACCGCGTCCTCAAGTCGCCGACTCCGGAGCAACTCGCCGACAAGATCGACGAGATCGCCCGGGTCCAAACTCAACTTGGGCTCGGGAAACCTCAACTCCCAGTTTGACTCCAACTCGGACCTGGAAGATTTCAAAGCGGACTATGCGGTCCGAGTCGGTTTCTGAACCATCGGTCGCTCAAAAATCTAGAAGAAAAGGAGTCCAGCCATTGCTAAACGAGAGGCCGACACCCCGAGCCAGTTTCCCTTTGGACTCACGGGCCCCACCCCCGTTTTCCAGGTGGCGTCCTCAAAACAACTCCGATCTCTGGTCGAATTCGACGAACTTCCTCTAAACGGGAAACAAGTCGGACTCGTCATCACTTCAACCCTTGAAGGATGATTCGTTCATTGGCTAGGATGCAAGCCAAAGCTTGGAGCAACACTGCAAGAGGACCTGGACATGTCTCGCATCATCGCGTGCATTGATCCACTCCTGTTTCAACACGGGCAGCCCCTGGATTCTTCAAGCGGGCGCGGCTCAACTGTCCCAGTAACTTCAAGCATAGGAAGCTTTTCACCAAGGCGCCATATTGGCCAAGAAGCAGAAGTCTCCAACGACGAACCAACCGTGGAGAACGAAGTCAAAGTTGACCGAAACCGACGCAGAGAATGAAACGCTGCTCGTGCAGAGCGTCGTCGCCGTGCTAGTCGCAGACTTCCTCTGCAGAACCTCAATGAAAGATTCGTGCAAGTCGCCGGACAGGACGTCTACCCCACACCTCAGCCAACATCCTGGCTGTTGTAGGAGAGCTCAAAAATCTGGCGCAAGCTCCAGAAATCCAGAGGATGAAAATGATGCTCCAGATGGCGACCATCCAGCATGATGCAATCAATCCTGCCAAGACCATAACCAGGTCCAAGGCACCAAGCCGTCAGGCAAGCAGCCGCCCTACCGACGACGGCAACCGCATCAATCAGTCCCATCACCCAAGCAGAGCCCGCCAAGAACCCAGCAACGAGGGAGGCATGGTAGTCGGTGCCGGAGGTAGAAACCACGGCGCCGGGCCTAGCCACCACGTTTCTCAACGGAGTCACAACGGCGGGCGCGATGACAACAGGGATAGGGACGCACGCCACAACTACCGCGACAATGACAAGGATCTGTGACACCGCCTGCAGAACAGAGACGCACGCACCGTCATCTCGGCACAGGTCCACGATCGCGAAGACGAAGAACGCAGGCGTCATCAAGAATACGACCAGGTCTACGGGCCACCAGGCCAAGGTTACCACAATCTTGGCCAGTACGAAGGGTTCCTGGTCTTCTCGAACCGCATCCTTGCTACTTCTTGGTCCGACAAGTTCAAACCAGCTCATATCGAAAGATATGGCGGGAAGCGTGATCCTGAGCAGTGGCTCCGCATCTACTACTCGGCGATCAAGGTGGCAAGGGGCGACACTGACACTATGTGCACCTACCTTCCAGTAGTCCTCGACCAGGCCACGTTAACTTGGTTAGAAGGACTAAAGCCAGGCTCCATCGACTCCTGGGACCAGCTCTGCAAGGTCTTCATCAACAACTTCCAGGGTTCATGGCAGCAGCCGGGTACTCGCTTTGACCTAGCCCAGTGCAAACAAGGTCAGAACGAGTACCTGCGAAGCTACAACCGATGATTCTGGGAGAAGCGCTCAACATGTGTGGGCCTAACCGACCAAGACGTCATCGACTGTTTCCACAGCGGCCTCACAGATCCCACGCTACACTTTGATTTTGGGAGAAACAGGCCAAAAACGCTGGAGGAGATGCGCGAGCTCATCGGTCGCTGGACAGACGCTGAAGACATGCAGCGCGAAAGATTCAACCGAAACAAGTCGGGAGGTGACTGCAACAACAACAACGACCGCAACAAGGGCAAGCAAGTCGAGAATAGTGGCAAGCGCGACTTCAAAGACAAGAAACGCAAGCCCAAAGATTCGGTCAATGTTGCTGAGAAAGGCTCTTCCCGCAGGAAGTTTGACAAACTACTCAACAAGCAATGTCCTTTTCATCCAAAGGAGAAACACTCGAGTAGGGAGTGCTATGGGCTCAAGAAAGCCTTCGCCTCTGAAGGTGCTCCTAAACCTAACAACCCTGGCGACAAAGGAGATAAGGGTGACAAAGACAGTGTCTATTAACAAGCTGATCGGCGCTGACCTGCCTACCAAATAGGAAAGCGCGCTCACCAGCTTCTTACGGGACAACCACGACATCTTCGCATGGAAGCCATCTGACATGGCGGGAGTCCCAAGGGAGTTGGCTGAGCACAAACTCAACGTTGATCCAGCTGCCAAACCAAAGAAACAACGACTATGACGCTTCGTCCAGGACAAAAAAGAAGCCATCCGATCGGAGCTAGCGAAACTACTAGCAGCCGGGTTCATTAAGGAGGTGTTCCACCCCGACTGGCTCGCCAACCCTGTCCTGGTCCTAAAGAAGAACAACAACGAGTGGAGGATTTGTGTCAACTACACCGACTTGAACAAGCACTGCCCAAAGGATCCTTTCGGGCTACCCCGCATTGATCAAGTGGTGGACTCCACAGCTGGCTGCTCTCTACTCTGTTTCCTCGACTGCTACTCGGGCTATCATCAGATAAGCCTGCATGAAGACGACCAGATCAAGACGGTGTTCATCACTCTGTTTGGTGCCTACTGCTACACCACAATGTCCTTCGGACTCAAGAACGCGGGGGCAACATGTCAGTGCACAATTCAGAGTTGTCTAAAGGCTCAGATTGACCGCAATGTTGAAGCCTACGTTGATGACATCGTCGTGAAGACAAAGAACCCGGACAGCCTCATTGATGACTTGTCCGAGACCTTTGCACACCTCAGGGAATTCCAATGGAAGCTCAACCCCACCAAGTGCGTGTTTGGCGTGCCCATAGGAAAACTGTTGGGCTTCATAGTCAGCCACTGGGGAATTGAAGCCAATCCCGAGAAGATCACCGCTATTACATCCATGGCGCCTCCCAAATCCCTCAAAGATGTCCAAAAGCTGACCGGATGCATGGCGGCCCTCAACCGATTCATTTCAAGACTGGGTGATAGAGGATTGCCTTTTTCAAACTCCTCAAGAAGCAAGACAAGTTCGTATGGACTGCAGAAGCTGATGCGGCGTTTGAAGATCTCAAGAAATTCCTCCAGACACCACCAGTACTTACTGCACCAGCTGATCAGGAACCACTGCTCCTCTACATCGCAGCAACAACTCACGTCGTGAGCACTGCTATTGTAGTCGAGCGGGAGGAACCCGGCCATGTATATAAGGTACAACGGCCAGTCTACTTCATCAGCGAGGTACTTACAGAATCAAAAGTACGCTACCCCCAGGTCGAGAAGCTATTATACGCTGTCTTGATCACGTCTTGTAAGTTGCGCCACTACTTCGATGCTCACTGGGTTGTTGTAGTCACCTCCTTCCCAATTGGTGACATCCTCCGCAACCGGGACGCAACAGGGCGAATCTCCAAATGGGCGGTCGAGTTGGGCTCTCATGCCATCGACTTCGTCCCACGCGCTGCCATCAAGTCGCAAGCCCTAATGGACTTTGTTGCTGAGTGGACAGAGATACAACAATCGGTGCCAGAAGAACCACTCGAGCATTGGATCATGTACTTCGATGGGTCAATGAAGCTTGAAGGAGCCGGCGTAGGAGTACTATTCATATCCCCAAAAGGAGATCAACTCAAGTACGTGCTCCAGATCCTCTGGAAAGCCACCAACAATGAAGCCGAGTATGAAGCTCTACTACATGGGCTACGCCTGGCTGCTTCCCTTGGCATCAAGCACATGGTGGTCTATGGTGATTCCTCGGTGGTCATCAACCAGGTCAACAAAGACTGGGACTACACCAAGGAGAACATGGACGCATACTGCATGGAGATCCGCAAACTCGAGAAGCACTTCCATGGACTCGAATTTCATCACATCCTTAGGGACAGCAACATGGCTGCTGATGCACTTTCCAAGCTGAGTTCTCACCGAGTGCAAGTACCGGGTGGCGTTTTCGTCCACGAGCTGTTACAACCATCCATTAGACAGCAGGAAGTATAGCCGACTACAACACCCCCTCATTAGCAAGTCATGGTGATTACACCCGAGTAGACAAAGCCCTTCATCGAGTATATCCTACACCAGAAAGAGCCCGAAGATAAGGTGGAAGCTGAGCAAGTCATTAGGTGAAGCAAGCACTACATAGTAGTCCGCTCCACCTTCTATCAACGTGGCGCATCATCCAGAGTCTTGATGAAGTGCGTCTCTCTAGAAGTTGGACAGGAGATCCTTGAAGAGATCCATGGTGGAATCTGCGGCAACCGTGCTGCCCACCGCACGATCGTGGGCACGGCCTTTCGGTCCGGGTACTACTAGCCATCAGCAGTGGCAGACATAGAAAAAATCATGAAGACTTGCCAGGGCTACCAATTCTTTGCCCGGCAAGCTCACGTCCCCGCAATAGTCCTCAACACCATACCGTCCTCTTGGCCTTTCGCATGCTGGGGGCTGGATATGGTTGGACCACTCAAGACTGCTCCAGGTGGATTCATATATCTCTGCGTGGCGATCGACAAGTTCACCAAGTGGATTGAAGTCAAGCCGCTCTTCAATGCTACAGCATCAAAGGCGGCCGAGTTTATCCAAGACATTGCTCATCGTTTCGGCATCCCGAATCGCATTATCACTGATCTTGGTTCTGAATTCACAAGGAGCGAGTTCTTTGATTTTTGCGATAGTCTGGGAATTGAAGTCCGCTATGCATTGGTGGCGCACCCACGTGCCAATGGACAAGTTGAGAGAGCTAACGGCCTCATACTACAAGGACTCAAGCCAAGGCTCTTTGAACCGCTCAAAAAGTATGGCGGCAAGTGGGTGCAAGAGTTGCCAGCCGTGGCATGGGGGCTCAGAACCCAGCCCAGCCACGCGACGGGGCAATCACCTTTCTTCTTGGTACTCGGAGGAAGCAGCAGAGCAGAGTAGAGCAGAAGATGTGGACATGCTAGAAGAAGCAAGGCTAGCTGCATTGATCAGGACAACCAATTCAAAGCTACTCGGAGGAAGCAGCAGAGCAGAGTAGAGCAGAAGATGTGGACATGCTAGAAGAAGCAAGGCTAGCTGCATTGATCAGGACAACCAAGTACCAGCAAGAACTCAGGAGGTATCACGACCAAAACATCCAAGCACGGTCGTTCAACATCGGTGATCTAGTCCTCCGGAGAATTCAGAGTACAAAGGACCAGCACAAGCTATCTTCACCTTGGGAAGGTCCATTCATAGTATCAAAGGTCATTGGCCCGGGTACTTATCAGCTACAGTGGGAAGACGGAACAGAGGTGCCCAATGCTTGGAACATTGAGCACTTGTGGCGTTTTTACCCTTAAGAAGTTTTTAGGAGTTGTTAAGAGTCAATAAATTTAGTCCTTTCAATGTACTGGTATCGGCTTTTCAGTCAAACGATAATAAAGTATCTATATTCCATTGTCATCATGCTTGGAATTTGGATACATGTATCATGCTACGCTTGCTCGCCAAGTAACGCATATACAAAAAAGTGTTGGATCAGGCCGGGTTGTTTCAAAACAATCCAGACATGCTACATTCAAACACAAGCCATCTACTTTCTGTTTCAAACAGAAGGATCAGGCAAACCAAAATACAGATAAACAAGTACTTTTGTTGATGAAATATTAGTATTTACATCTGACAAAGTTCATTACATAGGTTCTTCTTACATAACAAGAAAACCTAGAACTTAAGGTGAGAAACTATCTTCTCCGCCGTGTCCTTCTCCTCCTCCATATAGCCATCGTACATGTCTCGGGTGCACGCCGGGTTGATCCTCCCTTGAGTAATGCTCAAGGGCTGGGCAGGGAACCAGGACCGTACTAGCCCGAGTACTTGCCGAGTACAAGATCGGGCGAGCCGCTGGCAGTATGTTCGCACCTGCCAAGGAGTTGCCCGGAGACGATCAATGAGGGGAGGAGCAGGACTACCCGCGGGTACCTTGGCATACACATCGACCAGCGAAAGGGCAGCTTCTCTAAAAGACTCAAGCTCTGCACCACGACGGTTGATTTCCACGCGGAGAGCCTGGATCTCATCCTCTTGATCGCGGATCTTGGTCATGTCTTGAACGAGCTGTGCATCGGCATCCTTGTGCATTTTCTGCTCTTCAGCAAGCTCCACCATTGTTGGTATTTTTAACAATTACAGATGAATCTGCAAGCGTACGGATACCGATGTAGCTTTCACCCGAGAGTATTCCAGGGTATCGAATCCACAGGGAACGTGTATGCACTAGTTAAGAATTAAGAACGGCCGAGGACAAGAGAAGAGATTTATGCGTAGAAGGTAGAGAGGGTTATTTCTATGTATTCTGGTTAATTAAGGATGAGCTCAAGTTGTTTACGATATTACTTGCTTCGGGACGCCCAACCGTCCTAGTCCAGAAAGGGATGCGAAGGGGACTAGGCAAGCCAAGCAATGGTCCTACTGTACTCTAGTGCTTTTCACGTGGTGGACTACATAGGCCGTCAGGGCTGTCACAACCTGGGGCTACCACTACAAATCCGTGGCACTAAGGCGCACTCCAAGGTATTCAAAAGACTATACACCACGTATACTCAATTAAATACTATCTTAGCTTTGCAATTACTAAGACAATTATCACAGCAAGGAGCCCACAAGTATAAAGTAAAGCTTGAACTATATTAAATAAATATTAATCCAGTAATACAAGAGAAAATACCCGGATGTTACTCGAACCTGAGCCGCATCTGCCGAGGTACAAGAGGAAGGGAGGAAGCCGACAGCCCCGGCTTCTCCCCAGCTCGCACCTCAACTCTCCCCTATTTCTACTAACTATGTGGATATAGCTTCGCCTTGGATCTTCACTGCTTCTTTGTGTGCTCTCAAGTGAAGGAGGGGGTCTCAATTTATAGGAGGAGGAAACTTGGCCATGTGGAGAATCCTGACTAGAAACTAGGGGGTATCACTCCTCCTTTCGTGACATCTGGCAGCAAACCGACCTCCCTGGGCGCCCACCGACGTTCTAGAGGCGGTGGGAGACCAAAACCGGCAAAAACCGCGCAAAACAAGGAGTCTGCGTCAAAGAACCAGAGCAAAAACCGAATATCCACGGTACCTGTACATCGGTTACACCCAAAACCAGAAGAAAACCGGCGACCTCTGTGTTCTGCGCAGCGTCGGTAGAAAAAACCGGAGACCTCGGAGAAAAAGCCGCGCTAAACCAGGCGCTGACCGCGCCGAACCGCCGCCCCTCCACTCCTGCGACGCCACCTGGCCAGACCGACCGTGCGCAGCGCGCAAAACCAGCGGGGACCTCTTGTCGTGCGCCACGTGTCTGGTTCCCGGTCTCCCCGTGCGCTCACGGCCGCGGAACCGGCGCGCCCCACTCCCTGGCCGCCGCGTGGCCCAGCCAGGGCCGGCCTCCCGCGTGCGCTCGCGCACGCCTGCGCCATGGTGGGCCCTCTTGGTCCGGCCTGGCCCAACTGCCGGACTGGGAAGCGCCCGCCTCTGCGTTGGCCGCTGACCCGCTGAGATGCGCCAGGCTGACGTCAGCTGACGTCAGCGATGACGTCAGTGCTGCACAATAAATTGGAGTTTTTGCATCTTTTTCTCCCGAGCTCCAAAAAACATGAAATATATATTCATTTCGATCGTCTCGATGAGCTCTATGCAGTGGTGCAATCCATCTTGCCATTTGAGATATTTTGAGAGAACGATATATTTGGATCTTTCTCAGGCCTATAGTGTGAATTCCTACATGACACATTAAATCACCAAAACTTGTGGAAATAGTTAGTAATAAACCCTACCACTATGTTTGATGATCATATTTGACATATATTTGGCAGGAATTAACGGTCAAAAGTGGTACCTAAGGACCGTCAACAAGCTCCCCCACACTTAGCCTTTGCTCATCCTCGAGTAAAGCTTAGAACTAAGGTAAAGAGCAACATGATTCCAAAAGATATGATGCGGGCATATAAGTTATTCCATGACATATCTGCTCTTGTGACTTTTGGAAGTGTCTATCATGTCATCCTTGGATGGTTGAGGAACGGAACGGTCTTGATTCGAATCACCCCAACTCTTTCTGTAAAGCAACTTGGGGTTTTGATAAATTTTCAAAACTTAGCCTTACTTGACTCCTCAAATGATTCTCTCAGATCGCTCATTGTGTATGATTCCTCACCAAGGCTTTGTTTTGCCTCATTTCATCCTACTACTAAAAGGCTTATGTGGAGTTCGGGTAGGGAATGAAAACATGAGGCACACTTGTATCACATAATATTGCAAAGCCAAAGACCAGATCCAAGAAGAAAACTAATCATACAATCTGATCAAGATGTGCATGTGTGTGAATAGAGAATGTATGATAGCTCCTTTTTATGTGATCTCTCTTCTCTTAATTTTGAGAACATGGCTATCTCATTTTTTTTCTTTTTTTTCTCATGCTTGAGAGTAAAATTTCTCTTTCAGTATGTACTCTCTCTTTTTTCTCTTTTGTTTTCTCTTTTTTTATTCCCATGTCTCTTTTAAAGGAATATCTAGGAGAGAGATTTCACAAAACACATGGAACATTTATTTTGTAAATGGATGAAGGTTGCTAACTTCCAGTGTAGAAGTTTAGCATATAAATGTGGAGTGTACGTGATCTTGATCATGAAAGCATGAAAAGAATCTTACAAGGGTCACAAAAATTTGACAAAGCTCAATGTAATAACAAATGGCATATGTATAAGGTTTTGCAATGTAAACAACATATGGCATTGGTGGGAATATATATCACTGAGGAGTTTGTAAGGCTAAATTTATTTCTAGTGAAACATCCCAAGCACTTATACAGAATAAGCAAGGTTCATGTCATCATGCCTTATCTCATTCATCAACCATTTAGATTAACATGCTTTCCTAATGATATATAAGTTCACAAAAAACAGGTGTATGTGCTAGGAATAAAGAATATGCAAGCCAATCATGGAAAATCATGTATATCAATGGAGCACCAGGATTCATTGAGTTTAATTTTGTGATAAACAAGAATTAAATAAACTCATGAATCAGGGAGTTTGAGAGATAGAATTGTGCAAACCATGGTTTCCCTTTAAGTGTTGAAAGAGGATGTCCTTGGTGCCTCCCCCACACTATTTTCTAAAGTGATGCCTTCACCTACACATTCTTAGATACAATGATGAGATACAAGGATTTGGCTAGTACAAATGCACTAGCCAAATCAAAACGAAGCTTTTATTTATTTGAAGTTAAAAATGTTCTTTTTATTTTTTTATTTTATTTTACTAAGGGTGAAACATGTAATCACCAAAATCGAGGAATTCGATTTCATCGACTTCCTCCATCTTTTCAGGCTCAAAATAAACTTTTAAACGGAGGCCATTTACCTTGAATATATTACCTGAGTCGTCCTGAAGAGTAATGGCTCCATGGGATGATGTGTCAATCACATTGAATGGTCCTTCTGTAACACCCTAAAAATTTCCTTTCTAAATTAGTAATTAATTTGCTAGGTTTTGTGTGTGCATTATCAAAATTTAGGCAAATAAAAACCTTTTTTGGAAATTAAAATCAACTAGGTTTAGAAACTTGTTTGTATGCATATCATGCCGATGCATCGTTTTATTGTTTGAGTGTTTTGTGTGCTAGCCCTAGAGCCCGGAAAACCCAACCCTAAGCTCGGCCTGTTTTTGTTTCTCTTTTCTTTCTTTCCCCGAGTCCGAGAACCCGACCCTAAAACCCCAGAGTCTAAAACCTAATCCGAAACCCTGTGGGCCCTACCCTATCCAACCCGAAGTCCAATCCAAACCCGGCCCGGCTTTCTTTCTCCTTTTCAACCCAAAGATCCATACCCTTTTATCGGCCCAACCTTAACCCGGTCCAGCCCGTTTCTTCTCTTTTTCTTTTTCCACCAGCCCAAGCCGCAGCTCAACCCAACCCACAGGCCGACCCTCTCTCTTTCTTGGGCCCAACCCAGGCTGGCCCCTTCCCCTCCCTGCACAACGCACGCAGGGACCTGGACGCCGTCGTCCCTCCTTCAGCCTCGCGCCCTGCAGTTTAATTGCCATTACGGCATTTACAATCCAGAAACCGTCGCCCCCTTAATCCCGTCGCCCCTTCCTTCCCCTGTACGCAGCGCCCTGTCCCTTCTCTGCGTCGCTAATCAGGAGGCCGAACCGCCCCTTCCAAGCAGAACGCCGTCGCCCCTTGTCTCTCTGTTCTGCGTCGCGCCGCCGCCGTTCGAGGTGAGGCCGCCGCTCCCGTCCGCCGTTGTTGCCCTGCTACCGCTCCGGGTCTCGCCCTCGCGTGCGTGGATGCGCTAGAGTGCGAGCCCGACGCTCAGAGCCGCGGAGCCAAGGCTGCAGCGCCGCCCCATCGCGACCCCGACGACCCGGCCGCCCCTCGCCGTCGCACGCCTGCTACGGTGCCCGATCAACGCCGAGATCACCCAAAACAGGTTCGCGTCGTTCTCCTCTGCGTCCTGGTCCAAACCGCGCGCGAAACGGTCGACTGTAGCGCCCGGACCACAGCGCTCCGGCGAGCCACCGCCGCGCCCAGACCTCCGCCGCCGCTGCCTGTCGCCGCCGGTGAACCGGAGACCGAACCGAGCGACCGCGGCCGTCCGATCATCCACTGATGGCCCAGATTAAAAGATGCATACCCCTTCGCCGTTTTGTTAAAGAGACCCCGAGCTTCCATCTAATCAACCCGCCATCCCCTGTGCAACGTTTTTCTTCTCTGCTACCCCTCAAGATATAGGTTTAATTACGTTTAGGTCCTCGGTTTATCGCAGGATAGTCCGTTATCTTGTTTTTAGCGTAGTTTCTTCACCGTAGATCCGATTAGAGTGATTTTCGCGTTGTTGTGTTCGTAGAAATGCGTAGATTAGTTTTATATCCTTTTTGTTTCTGTTTTCATTGTATGGTGTACTGTTCTAATAGAAATACTTTTGTATGCATGTACTGGCTTGTGATGGATGTATGTGTGGTGATTGGAATGCGTGTTTAGAGTGCGAGCAGTACGAGGCCGGATTTGATCAAGACTTTGAAGACCAAGATCAGCAGCACTATTTTGAGGAAGGCAAGTGTAACATGATTCATCCTTGATACCTATTCACCCTATTAATCATGTTATTCATTCATGCATGTGTCTAATTTGTTAAACCATAGGATTGACTAGTCTTGTTTATCCTATTTACCTTGTTACCTTGGGTTTATGCATGTGGGTAGATAAGTTAGTTGTGCTTAGCTTGCTTGCAACCGCTAATGATCGATGAATAAAGGTTAATCTTGACTAATGGTATACTTGGAACCTTATTAAAATATGCTTTTTAGCAACTTGGTTTAGGGAGCTTGAGCATGTGTTTGCATTGCTCTAAGCGTTTCTTCTTAAGGTTCCGATCTTAAAGCGGCCACCCAGGAAAACCGTACAACCACAGGAATCACATGGCTCTGGTCTTGACTAAGTAAACTGTACGGCTCTAGCTTGTCTAGTGGTTACCGAAAGGCGCAAGTGGGGCTGCCAGGTTTAAGTGTGGACCTCGGTCAGTTCTCGTTGGGGTTTGTGTGTGATGGTTTTGTGTGATGTTTTGGCTGGAGCCTGGAGGGGTCCATGCGCCTGTCAGGAAACCGTAGCGGCCACTAGCTTGCTAGGGTGTCTTTTGAAAGGTCTCGTAGTGAAACCCTGTACTCATTTCACGTGGTGTGAAGGGAGTGCGTGCCCAAGGCAAGGGGGATCACGACCGGTGGTGAAAGTGTACAACCTCTGCAGAGTGTAAAACTGTTATAACAGCCGTGCTCACGGTCAAGAGCGGCCTGGATCCTTTTCGAGCGGTTCCTTGTTTTCTAAAGTAATGGTTAATGATGATGTTGGTTACTTATAATACTTCACATGCTTTCATAATGTGGGTTACAACCGGGTTGTCATCTAATTCTAGTAATTCAGGTTAATTTTAAAATCAATCAACTAAAATGCTAACCATAGTTTAAACCTTGCATAGCCTTTTGAGCCTCATTTAATCATGTTATGCTTGCTAAGTAAGATGGATTACTTACACTTGCTTTACTTCAACAAAATCCCGGATGGGTACTCAGATGAACCACCTGTGGATGCTTTCGTTTTCCCCGAGGAGTTCCCGGACTTCTAGGCAGTGCATTCCCCCAGTCAGAGTCCCTGTGGAGATGTTCTGGAGTTAGACTACGTCAGGCTTCCGCTACTTTGATAAACTCGTTAATAAATGTAATGCCTGTGATGTAAGACTTGTTATGATTTATGTTATCGAGCACTGTTTTCCCTTTCTTTGATATTCATTTCTGAGCTATATGTGTGTAAAGACTTCCTGGGTACACATATAGTAGCATTCGGATTTCCTTCGTAAATCCGGGTGTGACAACAAACCATTGCATGTGTAAAACTAGCTTTATTGCAAATTAAAACTTAGCCTATTCCTTGATATATCCTGTGCATATTCTGTGTTAACCCCTCTGTGGGTGTGGTTGGACTTGCTGAGTACTTTTGTACTCATCCTTGCTTTTGTTGCTTCAGAAGAAGACCCGGACTTTGTTGTTGAGGACGCTGAATAGGTGGTCGCTTCCGCACCCAACTTTGCCTGTGGAGTTTGGACCCGCCCAAGATGTCTTCGCTGTCGCGTAGCTCCGATCCCTTTGTTGAGCCCAAGTGGTTCCTAGTTTGGCTCGTCGCCATGGTTTACCTTTTGGTAATCTTGGCTTGTATCAAGTGTCCGCTCCCTCGGGGGCTGTAAGTTCTGAACTATCTGTTGAATAAATGTGTATCAGCCTCCTGGGACTGATAATTTGTATCACATTTAGTCTCTGCTTAGGCAGGGGCGCTTCAGGTGGTATCAGAGCCATAGTTGGCTGTAGGACGTGACCCCTAGGACCGGTTAAGCCCTTTTTGACCAAGACTTAGGTTTTATAAAAACTTCTTGCTCTCTATGCTCTTTTGCAAAAAGTAATTTACCCCTGTTCTGTTACAGATGGCCACCGAAGGATGGATCACCAGCCGCTGCTTGGAGGAACCCGGCTTTCCCAAGTTGCTCTTTGCCTGCTTGGACAGAGTCGGCATTTATGAGCATCCGGAGTACACCATCATGGAGTACGAGGACTGTGGAACCATCCGATGCGAGATAACCATCAGCGTCGGGAAAAGCAGCCGTTACCTCGGCATGGAGCCATGGAGTGTGACGACCATTGGATTCGGTCAGCAAGACACTTATCAGAAGGCAGCCCAGAAGGCCCTGCGCCGCCTGTGCCAAGTGTATGAGCGCCCATGAGATTTTACCCGCCTGCCAAGAAGGACCGCCCGGTTTGGCTAGCCCGGGTAAAGAACGTGAAGGAACGTGGTCAGCATGAGGATAACCTCATGGTGCTCAACATGGCAGCCTATCTCCTCACCCTGTATGAGTACTGTGATGATCAGCGTGCGAGACTGAAGTAGCAGGTTCGCAGAGCTGAAGAGGCCGAGTATACGGTGAGGAGGCTCCAAGCAAAGTTGGCAGCCGCCGAAGCCCAAGCTGCTGCCACCCAAGTTGACAAGGTCACAGCCATTGAGGCCCTCAAGGAGACTGAAGAACGGCACTCCAAGGAAATAAAGGAGGCCCGCCTTGCAGGACTTACCCAGAGGAGGATGCAGGCCTCTGACCATGAGGAGTTCCCGATCCTGGAGGGAATTACTATCGCCCGAGGATCCGGCAAGAGGAAGAGCCTCATTACCTCACTAGCACTATCACCTGCAGGAACTACCCACGGGGATTCTGGTCCAGCGGCTGCAGAAGGAAAGGAGCCGCTGACGCAGCCAGGACCAAGTGTGGATGTGCGTTCTCTCCTAAGGGAAGGACCCACTGGGGCCAATGAATCCGCCTAAGTGCTAGTGGTCGTCAGGGGATGAAGCTGTTTGGTCCGAAGTTCAAAGCTGTACCCTTAGTCTTGCAGTTGTCCCAGTCGAGTGTCGTATCCTTTCCAGTATCGTGTTGTACCCGGTCGTGTAGTGCGTGTTTTGGCCTTGCCCAGTGTTGTACCCCCTCCTTGGAAGAAATAAAATCGTTTGTGCTTGTTGTGTGTTAGTCTGTGTGCTCTGTCTTTCTGAAAATGCGTTTTAATCAACTTAAATATCACCTTTAAACCCAAGTCTCATGAAAACCCACTCAATCTGCAGATGCCTCCCAAGCGCGCCAGAACCTCCCCAAGTCAGGCCCATGCCACCCCTAGTGCAGAAAGGCAGCCAAGGCAAAATCCACCCACCACAGCACCACCAATTGTGCACCAAGTGAATCAGATTAAGGGCGGTGGAGAAAGTCATGTGGGAGAACAGCTACCACCACCACCTCAGATTGACCTGGTCCAAGTGATGAACAATCAGACCCTGTTACTGGAAGCTTTGGCCAATGCCATTACTTAGCAGAGACCCCACAGGCATGGCTTGAATGAGAAGTTGACAGATTTTCTCAGGACCAAGCCACCCACCTTTGGAGGATCCACTAACCCCTTGGATGCAGATGATTGGCTACAGGTTATTCAGAGGAAGCTAGAGCCATTTGGTTGTGAGGACCGTGACAATGTTCTCTTGGCCGCTCACTAGCTAACCGGAACGGCTTTAGCTTGGTGGGAGAATTACTGTGCAGCTGCCCAGGATGCCACCACTATCACCAGGGATGAGTTTGTGACAGAGTTCCGCCGCTATCACATTCCAGTGGCCACCATGAAGCGCAAGGCAGATGAGTTCCGTGAACTACGCCAAGGCAGCAAGTCTGTTGAGGAGTACACCTATCAGTTCATGGAGTTGGCACGTTATGCACCGGAAGAGGTCAACAAGGATGAGAAGAAGCAGGATATGTTCAAGAAGGGCTTGAACGCAGAACTCAGAACACAGCTCACCCCTCAGATCTACCCAGACTTCAACATCTTGATGAACATGGCCATTCTCACTGAAAGGGCCAAGACAGATGAGAAGAGGGATAACAAGCGCCGGTTCCTAGAGAACAAGGTACATCAACAGGACCGTTTCCAGAAGCCAAGGAGCTTTGGTCCTTCAACATCCAGGTCCCAAGCCCCTATGAAGTACCGGACCCAATGTAACGTCCTGACCCCC
>CM014276.1:1535688-1547175 GCA_004135705.1 Alloteropsis semialata | reverse complement strand
GCGCCGGCCGGCGAGGAGGTAGTACGAGCAGAGCGCCACCAGCGCGAGGCCGGCGGCGGTGGCCGCCAAGGGCACCGCCGAGTAGTAGCCGTGCTGGTCTTGTGCTCCCATGGCCGGCAGGCGGCTAGCTAGCGACTTTGTGATGGACAAGGTTGGCTAAACTTGTGGCATTTGCCTGTTGTGGCGCTGCAGCTGGCAGGATGGCTGTTATATAGCCGTGGAGGCCTCTCTCACTCACTCCTCGTCATGGCCTCATGGGCATTGGGCAACATATAATATTGTTACATAATTTATGAAAATGACGAAGGTGCTATGTACCATCCAATGATGAGGCCATTTGGCAGGGGGCACTCTGCAATCTCCATGCAGCACAAAAACAGAATACACATGAACATGATAGCTCAGTTTGGACTATACCACATTTTTATGTAAAATTCCTATTATGATGGGGCCCATTAGCATCCAGTTTTCTTTTCGAGTGCAAGCCATATCACAAAATTGACATATTTTCAGAGAATTGCATCAACGGGCCACAAAATTCCGATCGCAGGAGTTCTATGTGACATTTATATGTCATCATGTCTCTTTCTTGCCAAAAAAAAAAGGGGGACACAGTAGATGATTTGGCTCGTAGCCACACGTATTGCCGGCCGAAGAAAGTTACATTCAAGGTGAAAATCTTGATTTGGTCAGTAATCCGACAAGAGAGGATGGTGACTACCAGGGTCATCGCCTTATCGGCGATTAAGTTGGGTGTGCGCGGGAACAAGGCTTTCAGTACCGATTAGCAAGAAGCAAAACGCCGGAACCGCCATCTGTATCAACAGGAACAGCTAGATATAAAAGGATGCTCAGTAATTTCGAAACACATATATTTTTTTGGGTCCTTTTGATTTCTCTTTCAAAGCATAGTTATGTTTTTCCGAAAAACATGAGCATCCTGTCAGACGCGACCGACGTCGTGAGATCGCTGCTTGCCACTATGGCAGTGGAGTTGCTGACGAAGTCCAGCATGCAATCCCCTCGTGATATGCCATGTTTGTTTGCCCCCTTCGAAACAGGGCAGGAACTCTGCTATCTATTATCTTAATACAATAGTGTTAAAAGAAGCCACCACGTTCGCCGAGAGGGTCTAGAAATTCCCACGTTAATCCAAAAAAGAAAAGAATATGCACCGTTGGATTTAATGTATATCTAACGGTCCTAGAAATTCCCACGTTAATCCAAAAAAGAAAAGAATATGCATAGTTGGATTTAATGTATATCTAACGGTCCTAGAAATTCCCACGTTAATCCAAAAAAGAAAAAATATGCACCGTTGGATTTAATTTATATCTAACGGTCCTAGAAATTCCCACGTTAATCATAAAAAGAAAAAATATGCACCGCAGTTCATTAGACTTGGGTTATGAAGATCTTTCTTGAAACACCAATACATACACATATGCTCACACACATATTCACACTTAGATCTATGAATACACGCATGTAAACCCTACCCTTATGAGCACCTTCGAAAGATTTGTCCTGCTGTTCCAATCTTGAGATTGACGAAGTCACCACAGACGCCTCGCTATGCGACCCCCGTGCCGAGTTAGGAACTCGAACTCGGTTGACAGATTATATCACAAGGAACCTAAGCAACTAAGCTATGCTTAATTCATGTTATAAAGATTTTTTGGTGTAAATAGTATCCCACCAAATTTGTTGACAAAAAAATTCGGCCAGCCACGATTTATAGCAAACATAGATAACCTTAGATTAATGAATCTAGAAGTAAAAAATATACACCGTTATGATGATCTATCAGTCTATACCGTGTTCGGTTGGAGGGACAAATTTTTTGTCCCTCCATTAAATGCTACTTTGACCACTAATTAGGGGTATTAAATAAAGTCAGTTTACAAAACTACCTCCACAACCCCTGGCAAATTCGCGAGACGAATCTAATGAGGCCTTTGACCGCACGATTAGAGGATGGTTACTGTAGCATTACTGTAGCAAATTATGGATTAATTAGGCTCATTAGATACGTCGCGCAAAGTTGCATTCATCTGTGAAAAAGGTTTTGTAAATAAACTTCGTTTAGGGCTCCATGCATGCGACAGTATTTGGGGACAAAAAATTGTCCCCAACTGCCGAACACGGCCATTATCCTAAAAAAGTCCTTAAAGGGTCCTAGAAATTCCAACGTTAATCAAAAAATAAAAGAGTATACACCATTAGATTTAATGTATATATAAATAAAAAGTATGTGCCAAATACTATTAACAAAGAACTGAATGGATACAAACTAATTAAACAAATATTATATTCTTTTTATTAGTATGATAATTAAAAAAATATTTTATATATTTTATTAGCTGAATTAAAAACAATTACTAAAGAATTTAATGGATTCAAATAAAGCTTAATCTTGACATAGGACCTAAAATTACCTTGCTAATAAAAAATAATATACAATATTAATTTTATAAGATAATATTAATCATTCAGATTATTCCAATAAGTTTGTTAAATTCAATTAACTAGAGATAGTTAGTAGTATTATATATGAATTTGAAAGAAGATAGAAAAATAAAAATTACATGTAAAACAAAAATAAATATAATACAAGAAAAAAATGAAAAATGGTATTTTATTTCATTTATTTTTGAAGAATTTTACTTATGCAGATACTAGAAGCACAGCAATAATAACACGACTATAGAGTCATGTCATAGCCACTACATGATCCCATGAGAATTAGGCAGTCAAGGCCGAGCATCATCCTAACGTGGCAACCAAGGCATGGTGATAAACTACTAGCAGCTATGAGAAATAGAAATATGACGATGCCTTGCTATGTAGTATTGTGATTAGTGGACCAATGAGATCTGAAAAATTTAGGACAAAATGAATGATAAATGATGCAATTACGTGCAGAGTTCTAACAAGATCCAGAACAAAGCAACATGGAAATCGAGACTTGACATGCACATCCATCCATAGCAAGCTGAAGGATGTGTTCAAAAAGAGGAAATAACATACGTGGTAAAGTGTTAAGCGTCATGAATACATCTTCAATGATTGCGGCATAGTGGGTAAAACCCCTTGGGAGCAGAAGCAGAAGAGAGGGGATGAGCTCAAAAAAGAAGGCTATACCATGCCAACTGCAATAATAAATGTATAAACAAATTATTATGGAAGCATGCATATAATAAAAATGGTGAAAAAACATAGATGGTACCTTAGTTTGATCCATCTAGAAAATAAATAAATGGCACCATTAGAAACAAAACTATATGCATTTGTTTTGAAAATTTGAACAAATGTTCATCTGATGGAAGACAAACGTGAGAGATGAGGACTTACATCCATCAAATATAAGTGATTTTAGTAACTAATATAGTAGAAGGAATATGAGAAAAAAGATGTGATGGAGACAGGGACAATCAAATGAAGAGACCACACATAGTGAGGGCCGATGACTCAACAAGCATGCATAGGGCTATAGCAATTGGATACTGGAGAGCAAAACAAAAAGAAACAGTAATGGTACGTATTGAGCCAATAACCTAGATCTCAAACCCAAACTCAAAAATAAATGGTAATGGTATGCATGGGACAAAAACAAAAAATGATGCATCTATTGCCCATTAAGGTTTCAAATTTAAACTCATTGTTAAATTCTAGCTATTACCGAAAATGGTATGCACTAAGCCAATAACCTATATTTCATCTCCCTGTAAACATGAAAATATAATTTATCAACATCACTGCAACTTTCAACCAAAAAATTCTATATAAGTTATTTTCTTCTCAATTGAACTCACGTTCCAAAAAAAAAACTATAACATATTACTCTAGATTTGTAGTGTCGGATACCAATATTAGGGGTATCCAATGACAGCGATTAAAAGTAACCTGCAGCTTGATATACACCTCCTATATGCGATTAGCAAAGAGCTAATAATCTTCTGGCCTAAAATGCATGCCATTTATTTTTGTGAAAGAAAACGGCCAAAAAGCAAACTACCTTGCATGCACTTGCATCTCTCTCTCTCTTACATGCATGATGCATATACAGGCACGTATAAAAAACTGGATGCAGGCACATGCAAAGGCAGCTGCATGAGCGTGCATGCCTGGTCCAATCAACATTGCCTGCCTCTGTCTTGCATTCATTCGTTCTCCTCGCTGATACGTATGCACCAAATTCAACCGAACAGGAGCAGCACCAGGCAACAAGGACAGGAGGGCCCGACCTGGCCTACGGCCGCATGCATGCAGGGACTAACCCGCGTACGTGAGCAACGGCGAATAAACAAAGGCCGGCACAGGAACGCCAGCAACAAAACCACCCGATCCGAGTGGTTTCCATCCCGTTCGCTCGAGTGGTCTTCGTCCCCACCGCGTCCGAGTGGTTTCCGTCTCGCCCGAGTGGTTTCCGTGCCCAACGAGATGCACTATCACCCGACAGGCTGCTACCATCGCTCGATAAGCTGCCCCTTCGCCCGAGGAGTTGCTCCTTCGCCCGGCAAGGTGCTCGCCCGACCAGTTTTCCGCATCGCCCGACAAGAATCGCGTCTCGCCCGACGAGTTGCAGGCAGCGCCCGAGTACTCTCCGATTCGCCCGACGAGCTGCTCCATCGCCCGACAGGACTCCCATTCGCCCGACGAGATCTCCGTCTCCGACTGGTTCGCTCCTTCGCGACCAAGCAACCACCGGGAAGACCGAAGCACTCGGAGTCAAGCTGCTACACTGTGCCAACCACTCCCTGACGCAACTGACACCAGCAGGACATGGCTACAGTGCTCGGAAGGACGGCGGGCCCCACGGCATGGGCAGGCGCGCCTCCTTTTTTCCCGTTTTACCCTTTGACTGTACTTCTTCTTCTTCTTTACTGGCTCCCCTTGAGCTATAAAAGGGGAGGCCAGGCCTCCTGCGTGAGGCGGGATCGACTCTTTTCCTCCTCTCTCCTGGGCCTCCTACGGGAGGCAGGGAGCCTCTTTTCTCTCCCGAGGAGTTCTCTCTCTCTCGGCCTTCTTCTTCCTTCAGCCGGTCGCTGGACCGAGCTCGATTCACGCACCAGAGACTTGGGAAACTCTCCCTCTCTCGCCCGCTTGTACCCCCTACTGCAAACCAGTGCAAACAACACGAGCAGCACGAACTGGACGTAGGGTCTTACACCCCAGGGGTGGCCCGAACCAGTATAAACCCCCGTGTCCTTTTGCACTACCACCCGAGGCCCGACGCGCGCTCCACGATCTTATTATTTGCCGGCGGTAAAGAACCCCGACAGTTGGCGCCCACCGTGGGGCCTTTGCGCGTCACGTCTTTTTACTTGCAGGTCCCGGGTGGCCAACCACGACGACGGCGGCGTCCCCGATGGACGCAACCGCGGCGACGACGGCGGCGGCGGCACCGACGGCCGCGACCACGACCACAACGCTGTCAACTGCGGCGACGACGACGGCGGCGGCATCGACGGCCGCGACGACGACCACAACGCCGTCAACCGCGGCGACGACGACGGCGGCGGCGACCCCAATGACCACAACAACCACGACGACGGCAACAATGCTCCTGGCCTTCTGGATGAACCGAACAAGGCTCGGGGGCTCTGCCTACCAGGCACACCCAGTACTGTTCTGTATGCAGATGCATGCATGCGTTTGCATGTGCATGCAAGGATATCCTTTTTAACCAATGCATGCACGCCTTTTCCAAACATGTCGTGTCTCTTTGTTTTCTCTCTCGAATCAGCACAGCACAACAGAGGAGCAGGCAGTAGCATTTATCCCGAAGGCCTGCGTGTATGTCCGACCAACCGGAGTGGGGCGGAGCGAGCAGCAGCAGCAACCCAGTCATCCCCGAGGAGTTTTCCGACTCGCCCGACAAGCTCTTCGCTCGACAACTTCGACGGCGGCCGCGACTCCGCCCGACGGGCTGATGGCTCCGGCAGCACAAACGGCGGCCGCAGCTCCGCCAACGACGGTCCCGAGCAGACGCATCAACCGAGCTGCAGCAGCCCCGACCAACTCCGCCAACGACGGCCCCGACATCACCAACAGCAACCGCGACCCCGACAACGGCAGCATCGACACCACGCGGCCACGCGCCCGCGGCACAGCAGCAGTGGGCGACCCCCGCAAGGAACACCGCGGCAGGACGACCGTGCCCAAAGTCCGCAAAGGACCTCAACTAACCTGTAACAGCTTTTTGCTTTCATGATCTCGCGCAGGGCCGCCATGGTGAGGCACGCCCCCGAACGAGCGCACGACACAACGACAGAGAGAGCTGCAGCGCCGACCGACGTAATCACGTTGTCTACCAGCTCCGCCCCGACCAGCGCCCGCTCCACCGACCGACCCGACCTCGACTCCAAAGGAGTACGCGCGCCCCGACCTCGACTCCGACCGACCGACTCCGACCGACTCGGCCGCGCCTCCAAAGGAGTGCGCGCCCCGACCTCGACTCCGACCGACTCGGCCGCGCCTCCAAAGGAGTGCGCGCCCCGACCTCGACTCCGACGACTCGGCCGCGCCTCCAAAGGAGTGCGCGCCCCGACCTCGACTCCGACCGACCCGACCTCGACTCCAAAGGAGTACGCGCGCCTCGACCTCGACTCCGACCGACTCCGACCGACTCGGCCGCGCCTCCAAAGGAGTGCGCGCCCCGACCTCGACTCCGACCGACTCGGCCGCGCCTCCAAAGGAGTGCGCGCCCCGACCTCGACTCCGACCGACCCGACCTCGACTCCAAAGGAGTGCGCGCGCCCCGACCTCGACTCCGACCGACCCGACCTCGACTCCAAAGGAGTGCGCGCGCCCCGACCTCGACTCCGACCGACCCGACCTCGACTCCAAAGGAGTGTGCTGCCCCGACTCGGACAGCTCGCTCGACTCAGCTTCAACGACGAGAAGCTAAAACGGCTAAGTTTTACTACGATCCTTCGTATTTCCATACATTTCCTTTTACAGTCCCGCATGCCTCTTTTGGGTGTCGCTAAAGTACTCGGGTAGCATAGGCCTCATCCGTGAAACCTCGTCCTGCGTGCCGCCTACACCTAAGCCTCCCCGCTGAGCAGTGTAGTCCGCGGTAAGCCGTCCTCTCTGCGAGCAGTGGTCAGTGGGACTAGGAGCTTAAACGTGATGTGCTAACTACCCGAGGAAATACGTAGCCTGATAAAGGCAGGGCGTACGCAACTTTTCGTTGATAACGAGTAAATCCCGACTTCTCGCTTTACGCAACGTTTTTGCATTACGCTGTCTTTTGCAGCTCGGCATGGCAAGTTCAGGTAAGCTTGCAGCAACTCCTACATACAGGGAACAACACCTTTTGTCTCGCCCGACCTCGGCGCACGGGGTCAAGCAAACGCACACGATCGATTTCCGAAACGCGCCCTTCGAACTTTCTAAACTAAGCGGCTCCCGCCGGCCCTAACGGCCCCTCGCAGCCCTGCGCTCGGGGGCTGGGCATCGGGACGGACGACTCCGACAGTCGACCTGACAGGTGATTCCAACGGGGGTTCGAAGGCTGGCCCGTCGAAGGGTTCGACAGCCGCCCTCGGTCACCTTGTCGAGCGAGGGGCAGTGAAGGATGGGTCCCAGCGGCCAGTACCCGGGCGCACGAGCGTCATGGGCATCCCGAACTGCGTTCGAGTCTTGATGGCAAGAATGGTCATGGTTTTTCCCCCGAACGGAAAGGCAACGGGCCGCCAAGTCCCATCGAACGGACTCGGTAACTAGATGATCTCGCCACCAAGAATCTGAAGCTGGCCACCAGCTGGTCCGATCGGAACCCCTCGACCGGGATGCCGTGGCTTCACTCGAACTGGCCCGTTATTAGCTCACACGGACACCGCATTTTCGGCCAACGAGGCAAAAATACGGCTCGGTCCGGCCCCTCCACCTCTTACGAAAAAAAAAGAGATGCATGAGGGGTTACGACGTAAGGAAAAACGCAAAAAGACGAAACGAATCCCCGTCCGGACCCCGGTCTCGGGATACACACGGGGTCGAAATCGCTAACGGAGACCAGCAGCGCGGTCGCATAATTTGCAACGAATCACTACACAAATGCTATAAACCTGCGAGCAAGTGTACCACTCGCCCACAGGCTCGGGGGCTACACCCGGCGGGTGCGCTCGCGCGCCCCCACCCGAAATTTCACCGCTTTCTCGACATCTCAATAAATTCAGCCCGCGACCGAGTCTGCGACTCGCCCCCAGGCTCGGGGGCTACTGTCGGATACCAATATTAGGGGTATCCAATGACAGCGATTAAAAGTAACCTGCAGCTTGATATACACCTCCTATATGCGATTAGCAAAGAGCTAATAGTCTTCTGGCCTAAAATGCATGCCATTTATTTTTGTGAAAGAAAACGGCCAAAAAGCAAACTACCTTGCATGCACTTGCATCTCTCTCTCTTACATGCATGATGCATATACAGGCACGTATAAAAAACTGGATGCAGGCACATGCAAAGGCAGCTGCATGAGCGTGCATGCCTGGTCCAATCAACATTGCCTGCCTCTGTCTTGCATTCATTCGTTCTCCTCGCTGATACGTATGCACCAAATTCAACCGAACAGGAGCAGCACCAGGCAACAAGGACAGGAGAGCCCGACCTGGCCTACGGCCGCATGCATGCAGGGACTAACCCGCGTACGTGAGCAACGGCGAATAAACAAAGGCCGGCACAGGAACGCCAGCAACAAAACCACCCGATCCGAGTGGTTTCCATCCCGTTCGCTCGAGTGGTCTTCGTCCCCACCGCGTCCGAGTGGTTTCCGTCTCGCCCGAGTGGTTTCCGTGCCCAACGAGATGCACTATCACCCGACAGGCTGCTACCATCGCTCGATAAGCTGCCCCTTCGCCCGAGGAGTTGCTCCTTCGCCCGGCAAGGTGCTCGCCCGACCAGTTTTCCGCATCGCCCGACAAGAATCGCGTCTCGCCCGACGAGTTGCAGGCAGCGCCCGAGTACTCTCCGATTCGCCCGACGAGCTGCTCCATCGCCCGACAGGACTCCCATTCGCCCGACGAGATCTCCGTCTCCGACTGGTTCGCTCCTTCGCGACCAAGCAACCACCGGGAAGACCGAAGCACTCGGAGTCAAGCTGCTACACTGTGCCAACCACTCCCTGACGCAACTGACACCAGCAGGACATGGCTACAGTGCTCGGAAGGACGGCGGGCCCCACGGCATGGGCAGGCGCGCCTCCTTTTTTCCCGTTTTACCCTTTGACTGTACTTCTTCTTCTTCTTTACTGGCTCCCCTTGAGCTATAAAAGGGGAGGCCAGGCCTCCTGCGTGAGGCGGGATCGACTCTTTTCCTCCTCTCTCCTGGGCCTCCTACGGGAGGCAGGGAGCCTCTTTTCTCTCCCGAGGAGTTCTCTCTCTCTCGGCCTTCTTCTTCCTTCAGCCGGTCGCTGGACCGAGCTCGATTCACGCACCAGAGACTTGGGAAACTCTCCCTCTCTCGCCCGCTTGTACCCCCTACTGCAAACCAGTGCAAACAACACGAGCAGCACGAACTGGACGTAGGGTCTTACACCCCAGGGGTGGCCCGAACCAGTATAAACCCCCGTGTCCTTTTGCACTACCACCCGAGGCCCGACGCGCGCTCCACGATCTTATTATTTGCCGGCGGTAAAGAACCCCGACATGTAGGATAAAATAATTACAACGACACGACTAAATAAAACTATTTTCATCTATTAATTTGAACTCAAAATCCATTTGTTAAAAAAACAAACACTAGCTTCCCGCGCTATTTGCGCGGGCCACCTTGCTAGTTCTCTACACTTGCCTTGTGTGCGGCAGATGATCTCGATGACATTGGGCATTTGGCGATACAATGTTTAACTTTAAAAGCAATTAGCTGCAGGCTCACTCAAAAAGAAAAAAAGCCTGCAGGTCAGCAGTGGCAACAAAACACGCGTTGCTACTTATATATCTAGATTTGTTATGATAAAATATGGCGAAAGACTGTCGGTGCTCTATCTATTGTGTACGCACGAGAGAATGTACAGCTTCGAGGCATGACACGTCTGAACCCAAATACCCAGTCCGGCAGTCAGCGCATGCATGCTACACGTCTCACAACTGATCTGATACGTACGTAGTATGGCCTGTACGCAAGGAAATTCCAATTTGCAAAGAGACTTTATCCAAGTCACAGTTTACCCTTCGTTGTTCGGCAGTCTCTCGGATGTTTCTTCCGTGTCGGCCAACTCCACCAAGGCACCAACCAATATGATGCCGCGGAATAAGCACCGTTCATGAAACACCTCACAAAAAGTTGGTCAAAGCTGCTTTGTATTTTGAAAATTGTCTTTATGACCATCTATAAATTTTGAATAAGATTTATATAAATCATTCCAAATGATAGGCCAACATTTCTTAAACAAAGTCTGTATTGAGGAAGACAAATTTATTGAGATGGGATGGCATAATTGTTTGATTTCTTTTGAATCAACTGAAGACCTTTCTGTTTCTTGCAAACAAATTTATCACAGACAGCCACACAAATTTGTCACGGATTGAATTCTACTTCTTTTCCCGAAGTACTTCTTTTTTTTTTTTCATTCCATTGGAATGCCAACTCTGACGGAATTGGTAGATGGTACATCGAAGGGCTTGGCCTAGAGTCTGTAGGTGTCAGGACCAGAATCAACATATAGAAAATTTCTAGCCATCCAAACTTGGATGTTGTCACTTTCATGGTCAAAATCATACTGAAATTGCCACCGGAGCCACCACCATTCGTGCCGCCGCCGCCGGAGATGAAGCTGTTCTTGTCGATCTTCTCCACGTGATTCCCGTTGATCTCCTCAACGGACCAGTTGAGGCGCCGATTCCATAACAGATGCCGCCGTTGTGGCTCGTAGGTGTCCTCCCCTGACTGCGTAGTGCGCGCGCCTCTTCGTCCAGCGCCGCGGCCGTCCCTCATCACCGTTCTCCCCTGTTTGCATCTTGCATGTCTCCCTTCCTGTGCCGCGGCCGTCAGCTCATCGGCATCCTCTAGCCGCACGTGCAGATTCCCTCTCCGACCTCCATGGATTCCAATGTGATATTCTGCAATCTAATCATCCCTTCGTGGCATAGTTAAGGACTAATCCACGGTTATGGAAGCAGCCTGGAGGCCAGGCGACCGATTTCGTCGGCCTAGGCCTGGAGGAGGTGCCTGGGGCAGGCAGCTTCCCAGGGTTGCAACCAAACATGGCCCAGGCAGGTCTCAGGGTTGCTCCAGGCACAGGCAGATTTCTCCAAGGCTCCATCCAAACAGCCCCAAAGTCAGGGTTCTCCACTACTGCGTTATCAGGCAAAAGATCATCCTCTTGAATTTCCTCATGATTATGGGAGCATAGAAATGTTGAGCAGACAAGCTAGGACTAAAACTGAATTAACTTCATGACCTTGCAGAGGGACTTCCATGTTAATCAGTGGCAGTGAAACTAACATGAACATCAATTTGTAAAGGTATAAAGGATGTATA
>CM014276.1:1507355-1532290 GCA_004135705.1 Alloteropsis semialata | reverse complement strand
CTGCGCGCTCCTGCCTCAGATCTGCCGCCGCTTCTGCCTCAGATCCGCTGCCGCCGTCCCAGCGCGCTGCAGCTCGGGCCCGCCCACTGCCCCGCGGCGCCGACGCGTGTGCACAGTAGCTGCTACGCACCGCCGCGGGAGAGGAGGGCCGCATGAGGATAGGGGTGAGGGAGGGGGCGGGGAGGATAGGGGTGAGGGGAGGAGGCGGAGAGGAGAGCGGGTGAAGGCCAGAGAGAGAGGAGGAGAGGGGTCGGGTGAGGATAAGGGCGCGGGTGGGGCCGGAGTATTTGCCGTGTGTCGGACTCTCACACACGGTAAAGTTTCTTTTGCCGTGTGCCACAGTCCCGTTACACGGCAAAATTAATAAATTTATAATTGTTATTAATAAATTAAAATTAGCAAACGGACTCTGAAAATTTCCAAAAATTAACACAAAATAATCTATTTGTCTATTGCCTATAGAAAATGTTTTGAAGTAAAATCTCATGTTGAATGTCAATTTGTCTACAAACCTAACCGCATACTTCTCAACTCTATGAAACTTCTTCGGAGATGTTTCAGTTTGTAAGCATTATACGTGACAAAATGTGCGAAACTCACTCAATTTTTTATCACAGGCTCCACGTATGATATCATGAGATATTGACAAATTTCATGATTTTCAGACTTCATTTGTATTTTTTAGAATTTTAAAATCATCCGAACACATGTTCGTTGTCGTGTTTCCTAGACAAGTTGTTGGAAATTTATTTTTATTTCACGGGTAAGGTCTCAAACTGGGCTAAATAACACGAATATTATTTTTTCACTTATTTTATTCTATTATTTGAATCACTTGTAGTTCAAATTTGACTTGATTCAAAAAATTGCTTGAAATGCAATTAATTAGTTAAATATAGCAAACAAATACAAAAAATTGCCAAATTTTAACATGGAGTACCATATGTTGTATGTGGAGAGTAGAAAAAGTTTGGAGATGAGAAGAGAAAAAAATTATTACTTTGCCGTGTGCCAAAAAAAAAACACTCGGCAAAGATATGGTTTGCCGAGTGTTTTTTTGACACTCGGCAAAGAATATCTTTGCCGTGTGTTTTTTAAAAAAACACTCGGCAAACAACTTGTTTGCCGAGTGTTTTTCAAAATGGGGTTTGCCGAGTGCCCGAAAAAACACTTGGCAAACATGAGGACACTCGGCAAACTTGGGATTTCCCGTAGTGACACTAGGGTGAAGGCCAACATTTTTGGCTTGTCGTATGGTGATGTAATAGAAAAGAATTTTGCGCCACAAATAGTGACTAATCAAATCTTGATAGTTGGCAATATGCAATGGCTACAAATTATTTTGGAAAAGCAAAATCCAATTTGATCATAGAGATGATTTTGAGTTAACCATAAAAAAGATCATATTTGGTTCCATGATTAATTCCAGTGCTTTAGTTGACATCATTTTGCTTATAAGGCATTTCAATATTTTAGGAGCGAATCGGCCGGAAATGAAAGATGAGAAAGAATCGGCAAAGAAAAGGTAACATGAGCCTCGTACATGGCAAGGCTTATTTCCTGCATATCAACACGGCAATCTCCAGCGGCATTCTTCTCCCCTGGTTCGCGGCGGCGATAAGCCAAGCCAGGATCCACGCAAGGTGTTGAGGCTCTCATTTTTTTTCTATATATATAGGATCATCCCGCCCGCACGCCGGTAAACCTCGCCTTCGCCTCTCTCCTCCATCATTCTTCAGCCGTCCCCATGGCTCCTGAACTCGGCACTCCGGCCTCCTCCTCCTCCTCCTATGAGGACGACACCTCCTCCGGCTATATACTGTATCTTTTTATTTGGTCATATATATAATTGCATGTTTAGATTTTAGTATGTAGAACAAAACAAACATTGTTTGATTTATTGCTTTTTTCTCGTTTGAGGCCTTGTCTAGATCGGCAAGTTTCTGGCAAGTTTTCTATCACATCGAATGTTTGGACACTAATTAGGAGTATTAAACGTGAATTAATGACAAAACTCATTCCATAATCCTCCGGTAAATTCACGAGACGAATCTATTGAACCTAATTAGACCATGATTAGATAACATCGTGCTACAGTAAACAATCTCTAATGACGGATTTATTAGACTTAATAGATTCGAAATTCGATTTCTAGGCGAGTTGTGTAGTTAGTTTTTTTATTAGGATCCTATTACCCCTTCCGACATCTCATTTTTACGATTCGGCAAGTTTCCACTTTTTGAACTAAACAAGACTTCATTATTGCCAGAAATGTTGTAACTGCCTTATTAGCTAGAAATATGTAGCTTGCCTCCTTGTTTAATTTTGCTACTGCTGTTTTTCTGGTACAATGCATGAATAATCTTCTTTTTTTTAAAAAACAAATACAATGAGTAACCTAGTGGAGCATTGCTTGCTTTTTTGCAGGATCGGAACGGAGCAAGCAATAAAGGTCGTGCCATATTTCGGTGTCAGGAATTGAAGATTGAAGATTGCCTTCTTTGTTCCAGTTGCTGATTTTGCTTAGATTGTGCTGCTGCTGCTGCTGCTTCATCGTCGTTTTGGTCCAGTCTGACTTGCATGCCTGAAAAAGGCTAGGCCTAGATATGCAGTGTAGTAGTAATTAAGCTCTTGTTTTTATTTCATTTATGTTTCCCGAGGAACACTTGCTTTTTATTTGCTGGATTGCTTAAGAAAATGTCATGGCTTCCTCATGTAAAGCAAACTGATGGCCTACTGGTTTGATTTCGATCTGCATGCATGAATCATGAATAAGTGGAGACATGGTCGCTGTTTTAATTTTTTCCTTTGTTAATTGGATGATGATGCCTGTTTGTTCTGTTGCATTCATGAGCTCTCAGTTACCATGTTTCGGCTCCATTTCCTTCATACACTTCGTTTATATCTCCCTACTCATGTTTTGACCTGTGACATATATTTAAAGTACTTCCCCCAAAAAGATGTGTTGGCGATCAAAATTGGCACAAGGACAGCAAGGCAGGAAGAACCGGTGGAACCGGATTCTCAAACCGGTGGAACCGGTTTGGTCCACTGTTACCCGTCTGACAGCCAGACCGGTGGAACCGGTTTGGAACCGGTGGAACCGGTTTTCCCCGAGTCCTAGTAGGATTGGACTCTTTTTGTAGATCCGAGTTGTAATAGGACTTTTCTTGCGGGGTACGACCTCCCCACCCTATAAATATGAAGGGTCACGGCCGATTGAGGGTTATCCAATCGATCAAAACACTTATTACCTTTACTTTTTGTCATTCTCTAAACCCTAGCTTTTCCAACCCTAATTCTGTTCGTTCTTCGTCTCTACGGCGTTTTACGGCGCTCTGAGTGGCCTGCCGATCTCAGAGAAACCCTAGGCGCGCCTGCCCTGACGGGGTCCCTCCCGGGCCGGCGATCTTAGGTCTACGCAGCAGCTCCCGTAGAACCGGTTTCACCGGATCTACAAACCGGTTTCACCGGTTTCGCCTGGGCCTGCTGCAGTCGATCGATCCGTTGCGGATCTCGCGCGTTCTAGCGCAATCTCGGTGTGTTGACCAGATCAGGCGTCAACACATTTTTGGCGACTCCGCTGGGGACTTTGGAAATCTTGGTTTTAATAACCGATTATTCAAACCCTAGCCAGATGGGATCTACCTCAGATCTTGACAAGGACAACATCGTTGTTCCCTCCATGGAGGAGATCAGCGAGGAGGAACGCCTGAAGTTTGAAGCGTCCCAAGAATTCTTCAAGACTCAATTCTTGATGGGGCTCAAGAAGGATCGCCACGGCAAGGTGACAAGGACTCAAGACTTTACGATGCCGGCGTTCGTGATGAAGGATCAAAAGGTGGAAGAAATCCCTCCGGTAACTGCACATCCACTTGAACCTTCTACTTCTAATCCTGATAATGATCTTGGTGCTGCACTTCTACATACCGATGAAGTAGTTAGCACTCTTATGGACAGGATAGATAGAATTGAAAATGATAGGTTGGTAGAATCTTCTTATTATTCACAAAATATACAACCTACCCAACATGAGAATATGCATGCTAGTGTGTCGGCTACACCAGGAAAAGCACCTGAAAACCCTCTGTATGGTATGCCGGCGAATTTTTATCCAGGACAGGTACCGCCGCCAGCGCATGTTTTGCCAGCCTCGGCGAAACCGGTTTCACCGGTTCTAGAAACCGGTGGAACCGGTTCTGCTGCTCAGGCTGGACAGCAGCTTGTTCCACACGCCACAGCTCCTATTTCGGTGGTCCCTAACCGAAATACAGAAGTTGTTAATGGATCTGCTTATATTAGAACACGTGCTTATACATCACCCCCTATACCTAATCAAAACACTAATTCTAGTGGGATTCCTAATGATGTATATGATCAATATTTGCGGCAAAGTTCTACTAGCATGCCTCATGTTGCTCCAGTTCAAAGTACAGCCACAGGGCAATCTGATCTAGCTCGTTCAAATTTATATGCTGAATTTTATAAGATGAAGGACGAGTTAGCTACTATGATGTAGGATAAGCTTGGCATTGATATGGGTAATTCTAGATTATATCAAAAACCATATTCTGCTAATTTTGATGCTGTAGCTTACCCCAATAATTGGCGTGTTCCCAATTTTGTTAAATTTAATGGTGATGATAGCAAGACCACTTGGGAACACATTAGCCAATATATTGCTCAACTAGGAGAAGTTAGTTCCAATGATGCTTTAAAAGTTCGCCTGTTTTCATTGTCTTTAACTGGAACTGCTTTTTCTTGGTTTTCTTCATTAACTCCTGGCTCAATTAATTCATGGAATCAATTAGAGCAAAAATTTCATGATCATTTTTATAGTGGGAGTACTCAATTGAAATTGACAGATTTGACATCGGTTAAGCAACAAAGATGAATCTGTTGTTGATTATTTTAAACGATTCAAAGAAACTAGAAACCGATGTTTTAATTTGTCACTTTCTGAAAGGGATCTTGCTGATGTTTCTTTTAATGGTTTAAGATCCTCTATTAGAGAAAAGATAGAAGGCTTTGAACACTTTTCGGTTAATCAAGTACAAATAAGAGCTTTAGCTACTGAAAACCGAATTAGCAAGGATACATATAAAACTCATCGTTCTAATGTTCATCTTGTTGCTTATGATTCTAGTAGTTCGGACGATGATGAAGATGTGTATGTTGCTGAACTTGTATGGCCTTCTAAGAATAAATCGTACACTTGTCCATCTCTTAAGCCAATTCAAAAGAATCGGAAAGAAGAAGTGCGATTTACTTTTGATGTTTCCAAGTGTGATCGTATTTTTGATGAATTATTAAAAAACGGAAACATTAAAATGTCTCATACTATTCCCCCACTTGAAGAACTCAAAAGGCGGGCATATTGCAAGTTACATAATTCTTTTTCGCATGCTACTAATGATTGCAATGTTTTTTGTCGACAGGTGCAATCGGCCTTGATTGAAGGACGTTTGACACTACATGAGATGCAGGTGGATAAAGAGCCTTTCCCTGTCAACACCCTTGAGATGCAAGCTCCTAAAGTTATGATTCGGCCGCATCAAGTCGAATCAACTAAAGGAAAAAATGTTGTTATGGGTGATGAGAAGCCAAAACCTGAAAATGTGAAAGAAAAATCAATTGTCAGGGAAGTGGTGTATGAGAAGACCCCCAATGGCAGAGAGACATTCAAAATCACTGCAAGAGTCACGGATCTCGGGGGGGCAAGGATCATCAAAAAAGCCGTTTGAGCCTGTACAGGACAAACAGGTTTTACCGGTTCCTGAAACTGGTTCCACCGGTTCTACTGAGGGGCGCCAGAAAATGTTGAAGCCTAAGCGTCCGGAGATTGGAACCTGGAAAATCAATGTGGCCAAGGATCAGGGCAAAGTTGCAAAGCCAAAAGTGACCTATGACCAGTTGTTTTCCAAATATGCAAATCAAAGGCCAGTTGAAGATGATTGGCCGGCAAAAAAGAGAAAGAGATCACCTCCGCGCCAAGAGAAGCCAATTTCGCCTCCAAGGGCGAATAACAGGTGGAAGGGTGGTGATGCAGGCTTCTATTCCCAACAGAACCAATGTCAGAACATGCCATGGATGCCTCCGTACTACAATTATCAATATCCGGCATGGGATCACAATGGGATGAATATGCCTTATTACCCTGCGCAGTATCCTTCTTTTCATCCAGGATGGGGTAATAACAGAGTTCCTGCACATGAGAGGTTGGTGGATAACCGTTCGGCTCTTCGATCAGGTTGGGACGTGCCACCTCAAACCGGTGGAACCGGTTCTGTAAACCGGTTAAACCGGTTTCCCCAGAAAAGACAGCCTTCTCCTCCCAAGCAAGTTTATCAGTCTAAGAAGATGGAGAAAATTGTTCAGAAGATGGAGGTCGACCAGGAGAGAACTACTGCTGCTGACATCATCCAGATTGGTGACTTCCAAATAAATTTGAAGGACGATGACAAGATGCCTATGATCATTGGTGATGAAGTCAAGCCATCAGTCCAGGAGAACGTTGCTGCAGAGCCTGATGTGGGTAAAAAGGTTGAAATTGATAGAGCTAAATACCTTATGCCTAGATGGTGTCCTCCAGGTTTGACACGAACACAAAAGAGGAAGTTGCAGCGACTTCGCTTTCAGGACCAGAAAGAGAAGGCACTGGAGAAGCAGAGGGAGGAGCACTTCAACAAGTATAGGCCGATGATTCCTCCAGGCAAGGGGTGGAAGAAGACCGAAGTTACAGGGCAAAATCCGGTGGAACCGGATTCCAAACCGGTGGAACCGGTTCTAACCCCGTCTCCGTCCACTGTTGCATCAGAACCGGTGGAACCGGTTCTGAAACCGGTGGAACCGGTTTCTGCTGATCCAGGTTCATCTCGAATTGCCTCTGAAATTTCTGTTACTCCTGCGTTTGATCAGAGGTTGTCATCGGATTCCCAGCACATGGACGATGAACAGCTAGTTGATTATGGGTCGTCACCTGAACATATGAATGTTGATGCTAATGTGGTGCACCTATCTTCGGATTATTACATTATTCCGGAGGATGAGATCGCTCATTTAGACTTTGGCCCGAAAGAAGCTATATTTAAAAGGCCAAAGGATTCTGAAAATCACTTGAAGGCGCTGTACATGAAGGGACATATCAATGGGAAGCCGATTTCAAGGATGCTTGTTGACACCGGGGCGATTGTCAATTTGATGCCTTATGCTGTGTTCAAGAAGCTTGGTGGACTTGATGATGAGCTGATCAAGACCAACATGACTATCAGCGGTGTGGGAGGAGGCGAGCCTATGAGTGCTAAGGGCGTTGCTTCTATGGAGCTCACCGTTGGGAGTAAGACATTGGCTACCGCTTTCTTCGTCGCCGAGACCCAAGGTAACTTCAATTTAATATTGGGTCGTGATTGGATTCATGCAAATAGATGTGTACCTTCTAGTTTGCATCAATTTCTTATTCAATGGGTAGACGAAGATATTGAGGTTGTGCATGGAGACACATCGGCTTGTGTTGCAGTGGCTGATGGTTCTACCATGTCTATGCATGATCATGTTAAGTGCTTAACAGGTTTAGATATTTCTGACTATGAGATGATCAGTTGTACTAGAGATGGCTTCGTGCCTGCTGTTCTAAAGCCGGTTGAGTATCGGCTAAACCATTTGATTTGAATTAATGAATAGTTCAGAATGGTTGCAGCAGAGACTTGAGCATTATCGGGCACAAAAGAACGATATGTGTGAAGCTATTGAAGACTTTGATGACATGAGTAAATTAGGACAAGGCTTTACGTCGGCTGATCCTTTAGAGGAGATTGATATTGGTGATGGCACTGTACCTAGGCCGACGTTTGTAAACAAAAATTTGAAAGCTGATTATAAAGCTGAATTAATCGAGCTGTTAAAAGAGTATGTTGATTGTTTTGCATGGAATTATCAAGAGATGCCTGGTTTAAGCCGTGAGTTAGTTGAACACCGGCTGCCTATTAAGCCTGGTTTTAGGCCTTTTAAACAAACTGCTAGGCGTTTCAATCCTAACATGTATGACCGAATTAAAGAAGAAATTAATCGGTTGTTGGATGCAAACTTTATTAGGCCTTGTCGTTATGCTGAATGGTTATCTAATATTGTGCCTGTTGAGAAAAAGGATTCTGGTAAGCTCAGAGTTTGCATTGATTTTAGAAATCTTAATAGAGCTACTCTTAAAGATGAATATCCTATGCCTATAGCCGACATGCTTATTAATGATGCTTCTGGACATAAAGTTATTAGTTTTCTTGATGGTAATGCTGGTTACAATCAAATATTCATGGCCGAAGAGGATGTTTCCAAAACGGCTTTTATATGTCCAGGTTTTGTTGGTTTATTTGAGTGGGTAGTCATGACCTTTGGTTTAAAAAATGCTGGAACTACTTACCAAAGGGCAATGAATTTAATTTTTCATGACTTGCTTGGTTTAATCATAGAAGTTTATATCGATGACATTGTTGTTAAATCGGCTGGTTTAAATCCTCATTTAGCTGATTTAAGACTTGCTTTTGAAAGAATGCGTCGATATGGATTAAAGATGAACCCACTTAAATGTGCATTTGGTGTGTCGGCTGGAAAGTTTTTAGGCTTTATTATTCATGAGAATGGCATAGAGATAGATCCTAAGAAGATTGATATTATTAAGAAGATTAAAGCTCCTACATGCAAGAAGGATTTGCAGAAATTCTTGGGCAAGGTGAATTATTTGAGGAGATTTATTTGTAACTTGTCTGGGAAGGTCAATGCTTTTACTCCTATTCTTCGGTTAAAAGATGAAGCCGAATTTACTTGGGGGCAAAACAGCAAGAAGCTTTTGAGAAGATTAAACATTACTTGTCTTCGCCGCCGGTCATGAAAGCTCCTAGGAGAGGAATTCCATTCAAATTATATGTGGCTGCTGAAGATCAAGTAATTGGGGCTGTTTTGACTCAGGAAACCAAAGGGAAGGAACATATTATTACTTATGCAAGTCGTCGATTATTGGATGCCGAAACAAGGTATATATTTATTGAAAAGGTTTGCTTATCTTTATATTATGCTTGTACCAAGATGAGGCATTATTTATTATCCAATACTTGCATAGTGGCTTGTCAAACCGATATTATTAAATACATGTTGCATAGACCAATTTTAAGTGGTAGAATTGGTAAATGGGCTTATGCTCTTATTGAATATGATTTGGCTTGTGAACCTTTAAAATCAATGAAAGGCCAAATTGTTGCTGATTTTATTGTTGAGCATAGCATTAATGACAATGATCTGGATATCGGTTATATTACTTTTACCCCATAGAAGTTGCATTTTGATGGATCGGTTTGTAAGAGTAGTTGTGGCGTTGGTATTATTTTTATATCACCAAGTGGTGCTGAATTTGAAGCTCTTAACCGATTAGAAAATAATTGTACTAATAATCAAGCCAAATATGAAGCTTTATTATTCGGACTAGAAATTTTGCATGACATGAGGGTAAAACATGTGGAAGCATTTGGTGATTCTCTGCTAGTTGTACAGCAAGTTAATAAAGTTTACCAATGCTTTGATGGACTTTTAAATACATATCTTGATAAATGTTTAGACATGATTGCTCAATTTGATGAATTCTCTATATATCATGTTTCAAGAGATGAGAATCCAAGGGCAAATGCTCTGGCTCAGCAAACGTCTGGCTATGATGTTCAGAAAAGAAATTTTTATGAAAGAAAGCCGACACTTTGCATAGCCGAGATATCTGCCCAGGAAGAACCGGTTTCACCGGATCCAGGAACCGGTTCCACCGGAAATTCCGGTAAAACCGCTTTTGGAACCGGAGAAACCGGTTCATCCGCTGACAGCAGTAATTCGGTCCATGAGCAATCAAAAATTAATGAGGACGAAGTTACTGATTGGAGAACACCTATTGTTGAATATTTGCAGAATCCTAATCATAAAGTTGACAGAAAAGTCCGACGATGGGCATTTAAATTTATTTTGGTTGATGGTGAATTATATCGTCGGACGGCTGAAGATTTATTGTTGAAGTGTTTGGATTCTGGTCAAGCTAAGATTGCAATGGGTGAAGTTCATGAAAGTATTTGTGGTACACATCAATCGGCTCCTAAGATGAAGTGGCTTTTGAGGAGAGCTTGTTTTTATTGGCCTAATATGATAGCTGATTGTTTTCGGTACTACAAAGGATGTGAAGTGTCAAAAGTTTGGAAATATTCAGATGGTTCCAGCAGCTTTATTGCATCCTATTATCAAACCTTGGCCTTTTCGAGGATGGGGATTGGACTTTGTTGGGCAGATTCATCCTCCTTCATCAAAGGGACATCGCTTCGTGTTGGTGGCTACTGATTATTTTACCAAGTGGACCGAAGTGGTACCTTTGAAGAACATGACACATCGGGAGGTAATTGAGTTTATTACTGAACATATTATCCATAGATTTGGCATCCCACAAACTTTGACTACTGATCAAGGCACTTCATTTATATCAAAGGAAGTTCGTGAGTTTGTTGATATGTATGGTATTAAATTGCTCAATTCATCTCCATACTACGCTCAGGCTAATGGTCAAGCTGAGTCTAGTAATAAGATCTTGATCAAGTTAATTAAAAAAAATAGACGAGAATCCTAGAAGGTGGCATGAGGTTTTATCTGAAGCTTTGTGGGCTCATCGTATATCTAGACATGGTGCTACTAAGGTTACTCCTTTTGAGCTTGTATATGGTCAAGAAGCTGTTTTGCCTGTTGAAGTGAATTTGAATGCTTATCGGTTAGCTAAGCAAAATGATCTTGATGCTATTGATTATCATAATTTGATGATGGACAATATTGATGAAGTGATCGACAAGCGATTGAAGGCCTTGAAGGAAATTGAGAAGGACAAAATTCGAGTTGCTAAGGCTTATAATAAGAAGGTAAAACAGAAGTCTTTTCAGGTTGGTGATCTCGTTTGAAAGACAATTCTGCTTATAGGATCGAAGAGTAACAAGTTTGGTAAATGGTCTCCAAGTTGGGAAGGTCCATACAAGGTGATTAGAGTGATCTTCGGTAATTCTTATATGGTGGAGACTTTGCAAGGTCAGCAGCTGCCAAGAGCTCTTAATGGAAGGTACTTAAAGCAATATTATCCAAGTGTTTGGCAAGGAGCTTTATTTATATGGCCGATAGTCTTAAATATCGCCCTTAGAATAAAAAGGCCGATGAATTCTGTTTAACATCGCCCTCAGGAGTGTTTTCTTGTGCTAAAATGTTTTCAGATACGCAAGCTTTACCAAAAAACGGGGGGCATATGTTGGCGATCAAAATTGGCACAAGGACAGCAAGGCAGGAAGAACCGGTGGAACCGGATTCTCAAACCGGTGGAACCGGTTTGGTCCACTGTTACCCGTCTGACAGCCAGACCGGTGGAACCGGTTTGGAAACCGGTGGAACCGGTTTTCCCCGAGTCCTAGTAGGATTGGACTCTTTTTGTAGATCCGAGTTGTAATAGGACTTTCCTTGCGGGGTACGACCTCCCCACCCTATAAATTTGAAGGGTCACGGCCGATTGAGGGTTATCCAATCGATCAAAACACTTATTACCTTTATTTTTTCGTCATTCTCTAAACCCTAGCTTTTCCAACCCTAATTCTGTTCGTTCTTCGTCTCTACGGCGTTTTACGGCGCTCTGAGTGGCCTGCCGATCTCAGAGAAACCCTAGGCGCGCCTGCCCTGACGGGGTCCCTCCCGGGCCGGCGATCTTAGGTCTACGCAGCAGATCCCGAGGAACCGGTTTCACCGGATCCTCAAACCGGTTTCACCGGTTTCGCCTGGGCCTGCTGCAGTTGCCGGTGCGGATCTCGCGCGTTCTAGCGCAATCTCGGTGTGTTGACCAGATCAGGCGTCAACAAGATGGATGAATGATTTTGCAGATGGTACGTCCCCCATATATCGGTGCCACATCATTTAACCCTTAAGCCAGCATATTAATTATGTGTATACATGTGCAAATGTACACACGCAATGGTACACCCTACACTGCCAATGTACAATCCTTCGTGCCGGCTTATAAGGCTACTGAGCCCGATGCTGGTTCGGTCACGAAGCCCACACACACTATGTCTGACACAACAGAAGCCCAGCTCGTACTTAAAACGCCGGCTAAATAGATCCTCCCTTCTTCCTAAGCCATGTGTTCTTTTTCGCGCCCAACAAGTAGAGTAGCAAATCTCAAGCCAAAGGTAGTGTCCTTGGACACTGGGTCAGCCTAATTGATTAAACTCATTTCCAGCAAAACTCGTTTCCATGTTCAAAGTTTAGATTGTTCAAAATCGCGATCAAAATTTGGTTAAACTGCAGTTTTGAATAAAACTAAAAAAAATCATGTTTTTCTCCCAAATTTTGGTGATCTTGACCTCTCAAACTGTTGAGAATTAGAAGATGGGTATATAATGAAAGTTGCAGCTGGTTCCTTTCTCTACGAATTTGTCAATTGGAGCTCGCCCAAGTTATGCTTGTATTTGGAGTTGTACTCAGTCAAAGTAGACTGAACTTGTGAATTTTGAACTAGTCACGCCAAGAGTGGTGGCGTGACTCGCCTCTCTGTTACACCAAACAGCTTGATGTGACTATCTTGGCAAGCTCAGCCACATTCTCGCCACGGGGAAATCAATTTTTGGCCACGCCACCATGTCATTTTGGTCAGAGTTTCGCGTGACCAAAAGAGTTATTTCTTTGAAATTTAGTCGGACAGAGGTTATTATTAAAAATTTATTTAAATAGATTAAAATATAAAAAATTCCTAGTACAGTAGCAAATCTCAAGCCAAAGGTAGTCATAGGGCCCCTTTGGTTTGGCTTTCAAACCTGCTTTTGCTTTTAAAAAGTCAAAAGCCAACCAAAAGGGTTGGTTGTCAACCAAAGCCACAGCCAAAAGCAACTTTTGCCTAGTACAAAACTCACAGCAGGTTTTCCCCTGCTTTACCTGGCTGTAGAGATAGATAACTTTGAAGAAATTACCCACCTGCCATTGGTACCGTTCGTTTTCATTTTTTCCTTCGGTCTCTCTCGTTCGCATCTCCATCCTCTCGTCGCTCCTTCCTCCTAGTCGCTGCCCTTTCCCGCTGGAGCAGGGACGTTGAGCTTGAGCCGCAGCGCCTCACCCCTGCCCTGCCTTGCTCCTCGTCCGCCGTCGCTCCCGCCGGGCGGAGCTCCCCCGCTGCCCCTCCGCCGGCTTGGGCGAGATCCCCACCGCGGTCGCGAGCTAGAGCTCCGCACGGGCTGGAGCCGCCGCTGTGGTCTCGAGCGGGAGCTTCACATGGGCGTGGGCTCCGCCGCCGCCGCCACGAGCGGGAGCTCCGCGTGGGCGCAGGCTCTCTCTACCGTTGCTGCCGCCGCTGGCGTGATGAGGGTGACGACGCCGGCTGCCGGAGCGCGTTCGCGTTTGCTTTTTGTTTACTGTTCTGCTTCATTGTGCTATGCATGCTGGCCGGGCGGGTGATCTGTGCTTCTGCACGTGTGTTTGGTGTTCTAGTGGCACCGAGCCCAGTTTGAGGCCTTACGCATGAAATGAAAAGAAATTTCGAACATCTTGTTTAGGAAACATGACCACGAACGTGTGTCCAAATGATTTTTAAATTTTAAAAAAAGCAAATGAAGTCTGAAAATCATGAGATTTGTCATGATGTGATGGTATCATACGTGGAGGCTGTGGTAAAAAATGAGAAGGTTTCACACATTTTGTTAGGTACAATGTTTACAAATCGAAGCATCTCTGAGGAAGAATTGTAGCGTTGAGAAGGATTCGATAAGATTTGGAGTCAAAGTGACCGTCCAATTGTGGTTTGATTACAAAACTTTTTATATAGGCAATAGAGAACATAGATTGTTCCATGTAAACTTTTGGTAAATTTTTGGAACCATTTGATAATTTTAATGTATCAAGTGCAATTATAGAATTTTAATGGATATAAATTGAATTTGAGCTATAACTGTATAAAACAATGGAATAATATGAGCAGAAAAATTAAATACATATTGTTGATAGAATTTGACAAGGTATTTTCAGAGTGCATCAGAATAAATTTAGAAGAACACGTTATGAAAAAGAAAGAGAAGAAGAAAAAAGAAAAAATAAAAAAGTTTACCGAGTGCCCCGATCTGCCATTCGGCAAACTCAAAACAATATAAAACACCGGCTCTCCCTGTGCCGCCGCCTGCAGCAGCAACTTGTCCCCGCGGCCGGAGTGCAGCAGCAGCAGCTCGCCCCTGTGGCCGCGGTGCTCGGCACCGAACGAGTGCAGCAACAGCAGCTCAGCCCCGCGGAAGGAAAGCTGTTGGATAATTCAGAGTTGGTTTGCTGTTTCTTTTGTGTTCTTTTTCAGTTAGAATAAAGGGAGCTCAATTCTGTTAGAGGGTGAGCGAGTCCTAGGGTCAGGTCAGTGCATGTTTTCATGCCGAGTCTCTAGCTGTAGAAGTGGAGGTGGGAATCACGTACTCAGTCGTGGGATGGCGCGGCATTGTAGGAGAACGTGAAGCTCATTGCGTCGTGGTCTGTTGGATCACAAGTTTTTGTTGTAATTCAGTTATATATACTTTGCAATAGAGTCAGAAAAGCCGGTTGTTGTTACGGCACCAAAAGTTCTCTGTGTTTTCCACTGTGTTTCGCGTGTGTTCTCCAGTGTTCAGGGTCGTCTTCTTCGTCTCCGGCGACGGGCGCCGGTGATCAGAGGACTACAACTGGTATCAGAGCGACGGTTACGACCGGGACGCGATGGCTTCGCTGCCCAACCTCGGCGGGAGGTCGAGGACGCCGGTGGGAAGCCGACGGGAGTCGCCGTCGCCGCCGCGGCGCAGGCCGCGCTCGCGGTATCGCGACGGCGCGGTCGTCATCGAGCGCACGGTGGAGCGCCGCGTCAAGGACGTCGGGAGCGCGAAGTGGCCGACACTCACCAAGACAAACTACGGTGCGTGGTCGGCGATGATGCGAGTCATGCTCAAGGCGCGCAATCTCTGGGATGCCGTGAACCTCGGCAACCCCGACGAGGACGAGGACCAGATGGCGCTGGAGGCCATCTGCAAGGCGGTGCCCGAGGAGATGATGGAAGTCATGGCGAACAAGTCCAGCGCGCGGGCGGCGTGGGAAGATCTCAAGACGGCGAACCTCGGCGTGGAGAGGGTGCGCATGGCGAAGGCGCACACGCTCCGCAAGGAGTTCGATTCTCTGTCCTTCAAGGATGGGGAGTCGATCGACGACTTCTCCGTGCGCATCAACAAGCTGGTACAACAGCTGCGCACCCTCGGCGACGACGTCGAGGAACCGGCGGTGGTGCGCAAGTTCTTGCAGGCGCTGCCCAAGCAATTCCACCAGATCGCCATGGCGATCGAGACTCTCCTGGAGCTGGGGGAGGTGCCGATCGAGGAGCTGGTCGGGCGCCTCAAGGCCGCGGAGGAGAGGTACGGGCTCACGGGCGGCGGCGCCGGCATCGCGCAGCTGAACCTCACGGAGGATGAGCTCGTGGCGCGGGTGTCCAAGCGTCTGCATCTCAACGCCGACAAGGCGCAGTCGTCGGGAGGTTCGAGCGCCACCCGCGGCCGTGGCGGAGGACGTGGGAAGCCGGGTCGCGGTGGCGGCCAGAAGAAGGGAGGCGAAGTTTCGCGCGAGCGGCGCGGGGACGGCGGCGCGCGCGACGGCGGCACGCGAGGCAGGGATGGCGATGTCGCCGGTGATGAATGCCGGTACTGCGGCCGGCGGGGTCATTGGGCCCGTGAGTGCCCAAAGCGGAAGCGCGATGCACAGGCCCACGCGGCCCAAGCTGAGGAAGAGGCCGAGCCCACTTTACTGGTGGCCTCGGTGACGGGCCAGGGGGTCAACACTTCTCCTCCTCCCTCGGTCACGCCGGCGGCGGCGGCGGCGGCCATCCACCTCAACGAAGACGATCTCTTCGTCCAGCTCGGAGAGGAGGGCGACGGGGACACCACCCGGTGGATCCTCGACACGGGTGCCACGAACCACATGACCGGATCCAGATCGGCGTTCGCGGAGCTCGATTCGGGCGTCCGCGGCACGGTTCGGTTCGGCGACTCGTCGACGGTCGGCATCGAGGGGCGCGGGACGGTGCTCTTCAAGTGCAAGACGGGGGAGCACCAGAAGCTCACGGCGTCTACCACATCCCCAGGCTGACGGCCAATATCATCAGCCTGGGCCAGCTGGAGGAAGAAGGTTTCAAGATCCTGCTGGAGAAAGGGGTGCTCAAGATCTGGGACTTGGAGCGGCGGCTGGTGGCGGCGGTGCCACGCGGGGCGAGCAGGCTCTACGTCCTCAAGGTGGCCGTCGACAAGCCGGTGTGCCTAGCGGCGCGCACTGACGAGGCGGCGTGGCGCTGGCATGCCCGTTACGGACACCTCGGATTTCAGGGGCTGCAGAAGCTATCGAAGGGGGAGATGGTGCGCGGCCTCCCAAAGATCGAGCAGGTGGACAAGGTGTGTGACGGCTGCTTGATTGGCAAGCAACGCCGTCTCCCGTTCCCGGCGGCGAGCAAGTTCAGGGCGGAGCGCCCACTGCAGCTGGTCCACGCCGACTTGTGTGGGCCAATCTCGCCGCCTACACCCGGAGGGAAGAAGCTGTTCCTGCTCGCCGTCGACGACATGAGCAGGTACATGTGGGCAGTGCTGCTGGCTGCGAAGGACGAGGCTGCAACGGCGCTCGTCAACCTGCAGGCTAGAGCAGAAGCTGAAGCTGGGCACAAGCTCGGCACGCTGCGCACCGATCGCGGCGGGGAGTTCACGGTGCGGACATTCGCGGAGCACTGCGCCGCGGAGGGCGTCCAGCGGCATCTCACCGCGCCGTACACACCTCAACAAAACGGCGTGGTGGAGCGCCGGAATCAGACCGTGCTTGGGATGGCACGGTGCATGCTGAAGACCATGGGCGTCCCTGGGCGCTTCTGGGGGGAGGCCGTGGCGACGGCCGTGTTCGTGCTCAACCGAGCGCCGACGAGAAGCCTGAAGAACAAGACCCCGTATGAAGCATGGTATGGTTCCAAACCTGCTGTCCATTTCTTCAGAACTTTTGGTTGTGTCGGCCATGTCAAGAACACCGGCGGCCACCTGCGGAAGCTGGACGACAGGAGCACCCCGATGGTGTTCCTCGGGTACGAGCCGGGCACCAAGGCCTACAGGCTCTACAATCCAGTCTCTGACCGGGTTGTGGTGTCCCGGGATGTGGTGTTCGAAGAAGGGCACGCGTGGAACTGGGATGAAGGAGGCCAGGAGACGTGGACTGGCAACGCCGACGATCCGTTCGTCGTCGAGTACATCTACACGGGTGCGCCGGCAGCTTCGTCAGGAACAACATCGACACCGCGCGCGACGTCAGGCTCGCCAGGAAGGGCGGGCCGGAGCGCGACACGCTCATTCCAGAGCGCGCCGCCAGGCGCACACGGTGGCATGGGCTCATCAGTGCAGCTGGGTGAAGGTGGGACGCCTGAACCAGCTGCACCAGGAGGGATCGAGTTCGTCTCTCCACCAAGCAGTGGCCTCGACCTCGACATCGACAATGATGAAGGTGATCCTCTTCGCTTCAGAAAATTAGATGATATCTATGCTCGTGGTGCTGCACCTTTGGGGGAGGCTGAGCAGCAAGCAGCAGAGGAGGATTTGCTGGTTGAGTTACTGGTGGCCGTGGGCGATGGGGAGCCGGCCACATTTGAAGAAGCCAAGCACAGCCAGTGCTGGATCAAGGCCATGAAGGAAGAAATGGCATCCATTGAGCAGAACAGCACATGGAAGCTAGTGAACCTGCCTCATGGACACAAGGCAATTGGCCTGAAATGGGTTTATAAGGTCAAGCGCGATGAAGGGGGTGCTATTGTCAAGTACAAAGCTCGTCTTGTTGCCAAAGGGTATGTGCAGAAGCAAGGGATTGATTTTGATGAAGTTTATGCCCCTGTTGCAAGAATGGAGTCGATCAGGATGTTACTTGCTGTTGCTGCACAAGAGGGCTGGCTTGTACATCACATGGATGTCAAGTCAGCATTTCTGAATGGTGAACTTGAGGAAGAGGTGTATGTACAGCAGCCACCGGGGTTCATTGCTGCTGGTCATGAGGGAAAGGTACTGAAACTAAACAAAGCTCTATATGGGCTTCGTCAAGCACCTCGAGCTTGGAATGTTAAGCTGGATAACACTCTGAAGAAAATTGGTTTTTCAAGGTGTGTGAGTGAACATGGAATGTACACAAGGGGCTTGGCAGGAACACGTGTAGTGGTGGGAGTTTATGTGGATGACCTCATCATTACTGGTGCAGATCAGGCAGAAGTGGAAGCTTTCAAGGAGGAAATGTGCAGAACTTTTCGCATGAGTGATCTGGGACTGCTTTCTTATTATTTGGGGATAGAAGTGAAGCAAGGTCAGCATGCTGTCACAATGGGGCAGGCAGCCTATGCGAGGAAGTTGCTTGAGAAGGCAGGAATGCAGGGGTGTAATCCTTGTCAAACTCCTATGGAGGTAAGACTCAAGCTGTCCACAAGAAGCACCACACCTGAGGTAGATGCAACAATGTATCGTAGTCTTGTGGGAAGTCTACGTTATCTGGTTCATACACGGCCCGATATTTCTTTTGCTGTGGGTTATGTCAGTAGGTTCATGGAGCAGCCTAGACAGGAACACCTTGCAGCAGTGAAGCATTTGTTGCGCTATATTGCTGGTACATTGGATTATGGAATCATTTACCCCAAGCATTCAGGTTCTGACAATAAGCTGATGGGCTACAGTGATAGTGACTTGGGAGGAGATGTGGATGAAAGGAGGAGTACTGCAGGGGTGATATTCTTTCTTGGGTCAATGCCTGTCTCTTGGCAATCTCAGAAGCAGAGGACGATTGCTCTTTCCACTTGTGAGGCTGAATACATGGCAGGGGCAGTGGGAGCATGTCAGGCAGTCTGGCTTACAAGGTTGCTGAGTGACATTGTTGGCGCCAATGTAAAGGTGCCAATTCTGAAGATGGACAATCAGTCTGCAATTGCTCTAAGTAAAAATCCGGTCCTACATGATCGCAGTAAGCATATAGACACAAAATTTCATTTTATTCGTGAATGTGTGGACAATGGGAAGATTTGCTTGGAGTATGCAAGCACGCAGGAGCAGCTTGCAGATCTGCTGACGAAATCAGTCGGGCGTGCAAGGTTCAGTGAACTTCATGGCAAGATTGGAGTCGTGCAGCTGAGGTAAACCAATTCTGGATTAGGGGGAGATTGTTGGATAATTCAGAGTTGGTTTGCTGTTTCTTTTGTGTTCTTTTTCAGTTAGAATAAAGGGAGCTCAATTCTGTTAGAGGGTGAGCGAGTCCTAGGGTCAGGTCAGTGCATGTTTTCATGCCGAGTCTCTAGCTGTAGAAGTGGAGGTGGGAATCACGTACTCAGTCGTGGGATGGCGCGGCATTGTAGGAGAACGTGAAGCTCATTGCGTCGTGGTCTGTTGGATCACAAGTTTTTGTTGTAATTCAGTTATATATACTTTGCAATAGAGTCAGAAAAGCCGGTTGTTGTTACGGCACCAAAAGTTCTCTGTGTTTTCCACTGTGTTTCGCGTGTGTTCTCCAGTGTTCAGGGTCGTCTTCTTCGTCTCCGGCGACGGGCGCCGGTGATCAGAGGACTACAAAAGCAGCAGCGAACCAGGTGAGGCGACGGCACGGCCGAGACGAGCGAGACGGACTGGGCGGCGCTGCCCCGTGACATCCTGTTCGAGATCTTCCTCAGGCTGGGTTGCTCCCGTGAGGTCTTATACCAGCTTGCCGGCTTGCGCTTCAGGTTCCACGTCCATCTCCTCCGCCCTCGACGGCTTCTGCTATGGGCTCCGGCTCGGGCTCGGTGGCCTTCACCCTCAGCACAGTGGCATGGCGGCGGCCTCGCTCCTCCACGCGGTGCTCATCTTGGCCAGGAACGCCACAGCGAGCTGATGGCGGCAGCGGCAGCGGCGGCCGGCTGGTGGGGGCAGCGGCAGCCGACTGGTAGGGCCGATGGAATTTTTTTCATGTTTTCCGAAAATGTTTGCCGAGTGTCAGTTTAAAACACGGCAAACTCTTTGCCGAGTGCCCGACATAAAACACTCGGCAAAAAGTTTTTTGCAGAGTAAATGGATGCCGAGCGAACTTCGCCGAGGGCAGCCCTCGGCAAACCTTTTGCCGATGTTTTTTGCCCTTTGCCGAGTGCTAAACCTTTTGCCGAGTGTTTTCTGTCCTTTGCCGAGTGCCTGGAGCACTCGCCAAACCTTCTGTTTCCGTAGTGATTCCAGTTGCAGTTGGCAATTCCAATCCTCAGACAAGCTGCAAAATTAATTATCCAAAGGATTAATCCGTAAGATCAGATGATTATACAGTACTACACAGTTGAAAACAAAGCACTTGGGGCGTCATGGTTAAGTTGTTGCATTTAAAGGAACAAACAGTAGGCATGCATTCTTGTTAGTATTATGATCTCGGCTAACAGATTAACCAATTAATCCGTAAGATCAGATGATTACACAGTACTACACAGTTGAAAACAAAGCACTTGGCGCGTGATGGTTAAGTTCTTGCATTTAAAGGAACAAACAGTAGGCATGCATTCTTGTTAGTATTATGATCTCGGCTAACAGACTAACCGAGTCAAAGGACTTCGGGCCCACCACTCCTAGCTGACACATCACGATTGGAGGTGCAGACCAAGTTCAACAGGGCTCGGTCCCAACCCATGCCGGGCTATAAGATGGGTTATCCAGTGTCTTACAAAATGAGGATGAGAAGTCTAGCGGAAAAATGGCCAAAACCCCCTAACCTACCGATCAAGGCGCCTACACAGTGGGTTGAAGACCGATGTCTTCACAGCAGCGCACCCATCTATGCCAACACTCCATCTGCTGCTCTTCTTCTTTATGTTCTAGGTGTTCTAGTGCATGTCTAGGGATCCTCCTAAAGATATGTTAATGTTTTAATCTTACATTTGGTATCAAAGAGCCGACCTAGATCATGCCTAGGACCCTAGATTAGATTCCTGTCTGTTCTAGTTGACCTCTGTTAAGTCAATTTAATGATGATTGTTTATGGTTAAGCCCAAAAGGTTTTATGTGATGTCATTTACGCGGTCAATTAGCCTTTGGTAGATGCAATTGCTAAAAGGAGGGATAGGAATTCACTACGGATTTGCCGAGTGTCAAGTACACTCGGCAAAGGGACTTATACACTCGGCAAAGGGGTTTGCCGAGTGTAGCCCACGGCAAAGTGACACTCGGCAACGAGGTGACGGCAAATCGCTCTTTGCCGAGTGCCAAAACTCGTGCACTCGGCAAACTTTTGCCGAGTGTCTCCTGACACACGGCAAATACACGTTCCCCACTCGGCTAAATGAGCTAACGGCCGTTTGCAAGGCACGGCGTCAGGACCCCTTTGCCGAGTGTCCGATGTTTGGCACTCGGCAAAGGGGAGATGTTTGCCGAGTGCCCGAGCCATGACACTCGGCAACTAGACGTCCGTTTGCCGAGTGTCCAGGCCATGACACTCGGCAAATAGACGTCCCTTTGCCGAGTGCTATGGTAAATGCACTCGGCAAAGGGGCTTAACAGAATGTCCCAGCATGGTCGCTTTGCTGAGTGCTATGGTAAATGCACTCGGCAAAGTGACCAAACAGCTGGTTTTTTTTCTGTTTCCTCTCGTTAAAAGAACCCCAACTCACAAATATCATATGCATGACATATACATCACATTGCACAGGAATATATCACAATATCCATCACAAACGCAAATATATCTCACAATATCCATCACAAACACAAATCCATCACAATATCCATCACAATCTAGAAATAAGTATCACATCCATCACCTTAGTTGACACCAACATAACAAACTCTAAGAAGGAGGCCACTGTGACCACGGCGACGGATTTGACAAATCTTGGTCCTCATTTGGCGCATTGGATCCCGCCGACTGGTTCTGCACATAGGACAAGATTATGCATTTGTTAGACAAGTTATACATCAGAAGTCATGAGATGAACATATAAGTTTTATAAATGGACTAAATTCTCTAAGTTCTCTAATTTGTGAATGTTTTCTGAATTCTCTAAATGTAATTTGCTATATGAATTCTCACAATTCTCTAAATCTTCTAGGTTCTCTAATTCTCTAAATTCTTCTAAGTTCTCTAATTATCTAAATCTTCTAGGTTCTCTAATTCTCTAAATTCTTCTAAGTTCTCTAATTATCTAAATTTTCTAGGTTCTCTAAGAAATTGAACTTGAAGGTTGTCCGAAGTGACTCACAGGTGTATGTGATCCAGGATATGCCGGCGTTGGAGAGAATTGGATGTTTGGCCCCGGCACACCTTGCTTTGCGGCCATGCTCTGCATCCACATGTACATCTGCTGCATCTTCTGCTGCTCGGTCATCCACCGCATCTGGAAATCGGCCTCTAACTGCTGCCGCTGGGCCACCAACCTCTCGTCTAACATCTGCTGCATCTGGGTCTACAATATACCATCCAAATGTTAGAATGAAAATCAAACGTATTTAAATATCAATGAACGATCAATAGAACAGAAACAACCTGGAGCTCCTGTATCTGGTGCTGGGCTACGGTCGGCCTTGGTCGTATGGCGGGGCTGGAGTCCGTACTCCTAGCTTTAATCTGGTTAAGCGTAGGAGTACTGGCCGTGTCGATGCAACCGTCACCCATATAGAAGCGTCCATGCTTCCTTCCTCCTCCCATCGTCATGACAACTTCTCCATCGAGGTTCTCGTTGACAACATCGAACTCTGGCCCGCGGATCTCTCTTGCCATCGATGTGTAGTCATTGAGGCGGCTGTGGATGCTTGCATTGCTGTACGCCGAGGGCGGGTCGTCCGGGTTGTAGTTGACGTCGGACGTCGCCTTGCCCTTGTGGGACAAAGCATACGCCTTGAACGTCGAGCAAGACTCACCACCATGGGCCCCCGACTGCAAAAAAATGAGCGACGTAATTAGAAATTGTGGACAACTGAGTATATTAATGAAGATATGGAATCTCTTACCCATCTAGACGCGTACAGAGGCAGGCTAAGGTTGCCCTGATGGTGTGGTATACCCGGCATCAGCAAACGCCGCTCCCGGCAAGCTTCGTGCTGTTGGACCCACTCCTCCGACAACCACTTGTCGACAATGATCTCCCAGCACTGCCGATGTTGTGCACACCACCATACAGGAGCCTACACATCATCAAGGTTAGGACATGAGAATAACAAATTAAATTTTTTGTATTGAATTTCTATATATACCTGCAAGTATTGTTCCCGGGTGAGCCTAATGTTTCGAGCTTCAGCTTTAGAGCACTTCTGTTGGAGAAATGTAGCGTAGTACACGATGACGGACTGGACGCGTGCCTCGTAGTGCATGTCCTTCACAAGCTTGAAACATGCTTTGTGAGCCGTCTCATTTGCCGCTTGCTCGTAGCCCGGTTCGCATCTGTAGAAATCCTGCATACAGACGCGATGTAGACATTCAATATTTGAAGAAAATATCCAATGAATGTGCAACGAATTAAGCAATGTAGTGCGAGGAAGACTTACCCACAGCTCGCCCGTGACACGAGCCGCCTTGTTCTGGAATATCCTGTTGTCCCGATCCATCGAGTCGGGGAAGGCTACGTAGTGGTCAAACGTGTAGGCTGGCTCTTGTCTTCCGCCTCTGTCAACGAAGCCTGGGAAGTGCAACCTGCACAAACCACCCAGGATCCCGTTGACATGGCGGTCGTGAACCCCAGGAGCGACCATAATCCAACTCCTGCATAAGTGATTAAGAGAAATTTTAAGTTTGCAATCAAGTTATAACAATATGAAATGAAAATGTTACGATCAAATATAAACCATATTACCTAGGAGCGATGGGCCGAATCATCGGCCGCCTCTCAAACGGTATGGGTCGCTGGGGAAGCTGCGAGGGACCTCTTAACCAAATGGCTGCGACTCCTCCTCCTCCTCCGCCCTCCTCCTCCTCCTCCTCCTCCGCAGAATCCTCCCCCTGCTGCCACTCCTGGTCCGGGCCATCCTGTGCCACGACGTGGTCGGGAGAGGCCGCCTCCGGTGTAGGTGTAACCTCGTCCTCAGACTCAGACTCCGAGTCTGCCTCAGGAGACGGTGCTGGAGCCTGCCTCCCTCGCCCCCTGCCTCCACCCTGTCTCCCCCGACCCCTGCCTCCACCCTTCCCCCGACCCCTGCCTCCACCCGTCCCCCTGCTGGACCCCTCACCGGCAGAGGACCCTCCACCTGCACCGGGAAGCCGTCTCAAAATCCCCGCTAACGACTTGGTGACACCGCCCACCATCTGCAATTACAAAGAGAAAATCAATCAGTACAGATAAACAAAATGTACTTACACTATGGTTAAGACCCACAGATTCAATTTCAGTTAAGACCCAAATATATTTCCAGTTCCGTGCGGAGTTGTCAAACTATCAATGAGACACTAACCAAAGAAAGATCAACTGTGATCTTGAAACATAATCTTCACAGCCATGATCAAATAGAGAGGCAGAACACAAGGACCATAACTGATCATGGTGGCTTACACTATGGTAAATTAAATTACCCAACAGAATACTAGTTTCAAAAGCATCAGCCCAACAAGCTTCCAACTGCAGGATATTCAATGGATTATAAACTAACTAGTCAGCTAGATAGTATCAGTCTAACAAATTAATCTCCCTCAGTGCAACAACCAAAGAACAGATAACTCACACCATCCAACAAATGAAGCTTAAAAGTGTGCACGATCCTAATACTATGTTCCTAGTATGTTCAGAAATTCCACTTCCTAATATTTCCCTTAAAAAGAGAAAATGCCTAACTCATTTATACTTTTTGAATTTATACTTTTTGAATGTAGCGCCGGGGCGGGCCGGGGCGGGCCGGGGGCGCGCAGGTGTGGGCGGCCGCGCCGGG
>CM014276.1:1485335-1496352 GCA_004135705.1 Alloteropsis semialata | reverse complement strand
GGCAAACTCATTCTTTGCCGTGCGTCGGCAGAGCAACGCACGGCAATAACCACGGGCCCACTCACCCCTCCACCGGCCACCAAAATATCCTTCTTCCCCCGAAGCCTCTCTCTGCAACGCTCTCCCTTTCTGAATTCCTCCACCGAAAGCTCCATCCTCCTCTCTCTCCACTGCAGCATCTCAATCCACCAGCCCCTCTCTCTCCAAATTATCCTCTGGTCACCACCGTAGCCTTCTCTCTCCGTCAATTTCTCTCCCGAATCCTCTCTCTCCACCGCAATTTTCTTCAACTTCCTCCAATCAGCAGCAGCCAGATGCAACGCGGGCAGCAGAGCACGCAACAGTGGGCGGCAGGCTCGAGCCCAGCAGGGCGAGCAGCGGCAGGCGGCAGCGGGGCAGGAGCAGAGCGGCGCAGCACTGCGGGCTCGAGGCGAAGCAGCAGCGGCAGGAAGCAGCACCGGGCACGCGCGGGCACATGCGTCGACGAGGTGGAGAGGAATGGGGGCCGCCTGGAGGAGGCCGCCGTGCGGGCGTACGCGGCGGACGTGGCCCGGGGCATCGCGTACCTCCACGGGGAGGAGTCCTCTAACTTGCGCCGGCCTGGCCGCGCCGGCCTGCAGGGGCCTCACCGCCGACCAGATCCAGCGGCCACGACCCGAGCTCGACGCGTCGGAACTCCGCCGGAGGAAGAGCGAGGCGGCGGCTGCGCCCGAGCTCGGCCTCGTCTTCCTGTCGGCGGCGGCGGAGGCGCCGGATCCGGCGGTGCGCCGCCTCTCCTTCCTCCTCACCTGTACATGGCCTAGGTTCTCTCTCTCTCTCATCTCCCTTTTTTCCACAGGTGGCCGGGGCGGCGACGTGGCAGGGGCCGGACGGCGGTGGATGTGGTGGCAGGGGCCGGACGGCGGTGGCTGTGGATGTGGTGGCGGGCCGGACGGCGGCTGCGGTAGTGGATGGCGTGGATGGCAGTGGATTTTTTTTTATTATTTTGTGAAATGTTTGCCGTGTGTCGGTTTTGGCGCACGGCAAAGGGTTCGCCGTGCGCCCCGACAAACGGCGCACGGCAAAGTTCCCTTTGCCGGGCAAATCGCTGCCGTGCGCCCTTTGCCGTGCGCACCGGCCAAAAACGCACGGCAAAGGGTTTGCTGTGTGTTTTTGTGGTCTTTGCCGTGCGCCGGTGGCGCACGGCAAATAATCTGGTTCCGGTAGTGCTGGTATAATGCTCACGAGCCATGGACGAAAAGGCATGCACCGAGAGCTAGTTTTTGCCGGATATATATACACTCCATATGCATTATTTTCCCAGTGGTCATCAGATTGCAGAAGCGCTGGCTCGTCAACAAAGGGGAATTGAAATATAACGTGGTCGCCTTTTCGCCGAAAAGAAATCCTAGTCTGGGTGGAGAATAGCTGAAGTTAGCTAGGCCCGCAATATATTTTGAGCGCTGCTTCCTTTAGGAGGAGGAAGAGGTGGGGAGGTTATGATTGCACCAATTAAGGAGTCCGCCCCACAAGTTAATGATTGCTGTCCCAGAAACTATGTGAAGTGAGATCCAACATTCCTCCCGCCCGGTCTGCCCCGTGCCCCTCTTTAAAACCCTCGCTCTCCCCCACTTCTTTATCACTTCCATCTCCCAGCTCCATCTCCACTCTCATCCCCAGTTCCAGCTCCACACATACATACACGCGGTCGATCAGTAGATATCGAGGCAAGGACGAATTGAGCCTTCTGCTATAGGTGAGAGCTAGAGTAGAGATCAGAATATCAGATCGAGCAAGAATGATGGAGATGCCCGAGGACTTAGGGCTCAGCCTCAGCCTCAGCTCGTCCCTTGCAGCTCCTCGCAGCACTCGCCATGTCGCCGCCATGCTGCTCCGCTCTCCAGGTAAATGCAAGTTGCTATATATTGCTTCTGTTGTTGTACCAGTAGCTACTTCGATCAACTCATACTACCCGGCATGGATGACTACACATCAGTAGCTAATACTAGCATGCATGCATATGTATGCATGTCTCGCTCTGGATCATCAGAGAAGAGGTTCCTGGAGATGCCACTGCTACCGGCGAAGCGGAGCGAGGTCGCGGGCGAGGAGGGCCTGCTGCGCGGCGGCAGCGACGAGGAGGACGGCGGCGGCGGCATCGACGGCTCCAGGAAGAAGCTCCGTCTGTCCAAGGACCAGTCGGCCGTGCTCGAGGACAGCTTCCGGGAGCACCCCACTCTCAACCCTGTAAGTAATTAATATACTAACAATCTATATTCTCTTCTGTATATAGCGTCCTTATTTGTTCGGGCCAAGGCTCATCATGGATGAACAGCTAGCTAGCGCGCGCTTCTCAATCATTCGCCTGTTCTCGATCTGAACACCACTGTTTAATGGCGTGCTGCAGCGGCAGAAGGCAGCCTTGGCGCAGCAGCTCGGCCTGCGGCCCCGGCAGGTGGAGGTGTGGTTCCAGAACAGGCGCGCGAGGTACGCATCGCACATGCGATATATATCGCCGCAGCTTAGCTTTAATTAATCTCGATCGCATCCGCCTGTGCATTCGAGCATGGGATTTTATCTTTTTCTCCCTCTCCTTTCAACTAGTTTCCCCACCCTGCAGGACGAAGCTGAAGCAGACGGAGGTGGACTGCGAGTTCCTGAAGCGCTGCTGCGAGACGCTGACGGAGGAGAACCGGCGGCTGCAGAAGGAGGTGCAGGAGCTCCGCGCGCTCAAGCTCGTCTCCCCGCACCTCTACATGCACATGTCCCCGCCCACCACCCTCACCATGTGCCCCTCCTGCGAGCGCGTCTCCTCCAGCGCCGGCTCCACCGCCGCGCCGCCGCCAGCAGACCGCCGCGCCGCCGCCGCCGACGGCGCCGTCTGCCACCGCCCGATCGCCGTCCGGCCGCAGCAGTCATGACGGTGATCGATCGGTCGAGCCACCAGTAGCATACCACACTAGCAAGCTGTGCACCGTACGTGTGTAAGCCAACAGAACAGTCTGCGCATTTATTCGATTGTGCAAACTGTCTCCGATCCTCGCTCGTTAATCTCCTTCATTCTTCTTCTCTCTCTGTACTGCTTGGCCCAGCTGAGTATTATTGATTAGTCGAGTGGTTAGCTAGCCATCTAGCTAGAACACGAACAGCGAATTGATTATGCTGTTTGTTGATGTGTGTGTTTCCGGCCGGGAACTGCGTACGTGCGTGCAGTAGGGAAGAGAAGGAATATGGAGCCGCTGGTCCTGGGAGGGAGAAAGCGGGTGTGGCTGGATACGGTGGGATACGGGTGTAGGGAGGGTGGGGCGCAAGGGGATGGCACGGTGGTTTGTGCTGTCGACCTGCGTCCCCCCTCGGCGATGGTGATGATGACGGCCGGCGAGCGATGATGCACGACCGGTCGCCGTCGTCGTCGATCGGTTGGCCTGTATTAGCCGGCTGGACTGGACAGCCGTGCCCGTGAAGCCTTGATTTGTAGCGTTTGTTTAACACGGATAGCCATGTTGCGCCGCCTCTCGCTAATCTCAGTCCTGGGTGATGGGCTTTGATTAATTTGCTGGATTAACTAATTCCACGAGCTTATTACGCGTTGGCTAATCATCGATCTGTGTCATGAGACTAAATTAAAGCACGCTGATGGCCGGAATGGAATTATCTTATCTGTGGTCGGATGACAAACAATTATTGGACAAATTAACGGGTGGTTGTGTTTGTTCCCTACTTCCCTTGTGTGAACTGTAACGAAGAACGAACTGCCCATTCTGGAGATTGAACAGATAGCTGCCCTGTCAGTGACGGATTTGGCCCTGTCGATTGCGAGCCCTGGGAACCTAGGAACCGTATATATGCTATTATTATTCCGAGATAATAATACTACTAGCATGCAGCACATGTATCCGCAACGATATATCCAAACTGATATGATGGATCGGCGCTTTGTGGCAGCACCTATACACCATACCAGGTGGTCGTTACCAATTTAATTTGTTAATTCTGCGTCGCTCCCATGATCAGGACGCGGCATAAAATCGCAGATAGGCCGGTAGGAGTGAATTCAAGTGTCTCCAGGAAGACGAAACCACAGCCGGCACGACAGGAATATATAGCTGCCTCGCACACGCATGACGCATGGCACATTGTCACATCGATCCTCCACGATAATTTTCCCCTGTCATCTTCTACTGGATTAGCAGTCCCTGTCGTCGTCTTCTGTCAAGATCGCTGCATTGATTTTCGCCACTTTATTCGTCAAATCAGTGTCCAGCAGTACGTGCTCCAACGACTCGGAATTGTGGGCAGAACCATTGTAAGATAGGGAGTTAGGTACTTAGGTTATATTACGTCTAGATTATCTAGTTTGTCTCCAACAACGTGCGTGAATATTCTGCACGCAAACAATGCGCGTCGTCGGTTTTCTTGGTCGCCGTCGTCATCTTCCACTCGACCGAGCAAGCTTAATATACTCCGCATTTGTGTGCGTGACCAAATGAACCCGGGTAGCTAGTAGGCTGCGGCTAGCCTGAGCTTTTCTCATCAGGCTTTGTATGTACTGGGGGTCTGCGGTAGCTCGACAAGACATGGACAGATTCAGGCATCCGGGGGCGATGAATCGCGAAGGCCAGGGCCCAGGACCGTAACTTGTGGAGCAAAAGCTGGGGGCCTCCGCTTCTCTGAGGTCGATCGTCTCAACTCTGAACTCGATCGTCCATGCTGCATGTTAAGTGGAGCAGTGTCTATATCTATATATATATATATATAAATATTAGCCCGTGCCGTGGGTTACTACTCATTGCCTCATTGGAGGAGCCCCGCCGAGCCCCGGCTTTTACGAGATTGGCTAGCACAATGATTCGCGGGAGGGAGGGTCCTCACATGGTTGGTCGTGGCACTGTCCCTGCACTGCTGCTCTGCTGGAGGCCTGGAGCCCAGAGCGAAAAAATCACCGAATGATCAATAGTCAAAAAATATATGCGTGTCTGGGACAGATAGAGTTCTTGGACCGGGGCCATCGGTTTTATACGGCTGTCGTATTTTCAGTAACTCATAAAGGGACATTATCAAATGTGATATCATTGAAATGTTTGAGGATTTTCATCAAGGACGTCTCAGGGTTGCCAGACTAAATTATGGCATTATCACTCTTCTCCCTAAAGTTTCTGAGGCTAACAAAATTCAACAACTTCGTCCCATTTGCTTATTGAACTGCATTTACAAATGGATAACCAAAGTGTTAACCTTGAGGATTTCCCCTTATGCCGAGAAATTGATCTGTATGGAACAAACTGCATTCATGAAAGGCAGGAATATAATGACGAGTATTATGGCCTTGCATGAAGTTTTACATGAAACTAAGAGGAAAAAGGAAGTAGGGGTGGTGCTTAAGCTTGATTTTGAAAAAGCCTATGACAAGGTGAATTGGACATTTCTGTTAGATGGCCTCAAACATAGAGGCTTTGGGGATAAATGGTGTGAATGGATATCACAAGTCCTAACTGGGGGGGACAGTTTGTGTGAAATTGAATGGCCAAACTGGTCCATACTTTGTCAGTCACAAAGGTGTCAGACAAGGGGACCCTCTGTCTCCAATTCTGTTTAATTTTGCTGCTGACTGCTTAACTAGAATGGTGAAGCATGCCCAACACAATAATCTGTTGGTAGGGCTTGCTGATTCTCTGATACCACCTGGTGGCATAGCTATTCTGCAATATGCAGATGATACAATCATCTGCCTAAAGGATAACATTGAATATGCCAGAAACCTGAAACTCCTTTTATACCTGTATGAAATTATGTCTGGCTTGAAGATCAATTTTGAAAAAAGTGAGGTAGTTCTGATCAATGGGGATCAAGAAAAAGACATCTTATACTCTGATCTGTTCAATTGCCAAGTTGGGCACTTTCCAATTAAATATTTGGGAGTCCCAGTGAGTCCAAGCAGACTCCATGTTGCAGACTGGATACCTTTGAGAGAGAAGAATAAAAAGAAACTTGATGTTTGGATGGGGGGGACAATGTCAATAGCAGGAAGAACCACTCTGATAAACTCAAGCCTATCAAGTTCCTTCATCTATCAAATGTCCATTTACCTTCTACCCAAGACTACGGTAGCTTCTCTGGATAAGCAGAGAATAACTTTCTTTTGGTAAGGTGGTTGTCAAAAGAAGAAATATCATTTAGTTAAGTGGGAGATTATATGCAAAAGTAAGAAGAAAGGGGGTTTGGGGATCAAAGACATTAGAAAAATGAACTTAAGCCTACTTTGCAAACGGTGGTGGAGATTGGAAAAGGAGACTGGTATATGGCAAGATTTGGTAAAAACTAAATATATGCATGGTGAATCTGTTAGATCAATCCAACCCAGGTGTGGTGACTCACCCGTCTGGAGTGATCTTTTGAAAGTTAAAGATATTTACCTCAAAGGACGACAAGTTTCCATCAGGAGCGGCAATATGACTCTATTCTGGTGTAACCAGTGGTGTGAAAGTAAACCTTTATACATTCTTCATCCTGTGCTGTTTGAATTGTGTGAGGAGAAAATGATGACTGTAACACAATTCATGTCCCTGAATAGGGAGATAAAATTCAGAAGATGGCTGTCAGGTTATCTATATGATGCTTGGAGGGAAATAAAAGCTAAAGCCTTGTCTTTTCAGTTATCCAATGATGATGATTTAATTGAATGGAAATGGGAGAAAATCAAGAGGTTTACTGTCAAAACAGTCTATGATCACTTAACTGAAAATGACGATGGAATATCTTATAAAAGAATATGGAAGGCAAAAATCCCATACAAAATTAAAATCTTTTTGTGGCTGGTGGAACAAAAAGCAATCCTCACCAAAGACAATATGATCAGACGACAGTGGGTTGGAAATCCTTCCTGTCAATTCTGTGATAATGTGGAAACAATTGACCATCTTCTCTTTCAATGTGTTGTATCTAAATCAGTATGGGCAATTGTAGCTCTGGGGATTGGGGCTGATAATGTGCAGGACGAAGAGGAAGATGATTGATGAAGAAGCAAGAGAGTGAATCACAACGGACCGGTGACGAGCGTGAGCCCAGCGTTTGTTGCCCGCCTTGCTCTCCCCTCACGCGAAAAACGCAGAACGAATAACCTACGGTTTGGGGAGAGAACCGGTCGGCGAAGGGTTTTGTTCAAGGGCGAGCGCACATCGGCCGTCCATTCTAGATGGACACCTCAGATTGAAGTGGGTGGAGGAAGGGGTCTGGCTCAGGTTAGTTCGTCGGCCCGGTCGATGGTTGCTGGGCCAAGGGCCCACGCGGGAAAAGGGGAAGGGCTTCTGGGCAAATTTTGCGTGTTGAGCCAAGAAGAGGTTGTCTCGATCCTTCACTGTTTAATGTTTTCCATTTATTCAATGTATTTTCATGTATTATCTGATGTATTTTTGATGTATTTCATGTATTTAATGCATTTCTTTAATGTTTTTGACATATTCATGATGCCTATTACACTGATTAAGTTATGATGAAGTGCCCAAAATTTCGTTGAACATTTATGAAAGTCAATTACACTGCACCATATTAGGCTAACATGATCATGGGCTGAGCTAATTAAAGTGCTTGTGTTATTGAAGTTATGACTTTAATGTTTCTAGTGCACCCACTCACGAAAATTTATGTGTTTCTCCTAAAGATGTAATGATTATGGACCCATTATTGTTGCCAAAATCATGAAGCATCTTAAGAATTCTATGGCAACTAGGACATAATGTTTAAATCCAACCTTGGTTTTATGAATAATTGATGTGAGGCACCATTTAATGTTTTTGGCCAATTCTTATGAAAATGAATAATGGGCCACACACTTATTTAATGATTTTTCTTTTCTCCTCGTGAAATTGTACATCTACTAATGCATCAAGTGATCAATGATCTTTATGCATTATTTCAAGATAATTCTGAAATGTATTATTGTGTAATGTTACTAATGAGTGGCCTCTCAAAGTTAAGTCTATTTTGAATTAAAATGGAACCAATGGAAAATTTTAAAGTTGAGGTTAGAACTATTCTTTGGCACTAATGTCTATAACAAGCCTTGGTTGTATTCTAACCTAAGTTGTTTACAATCATGAATTGTCAAGAACCTCCTCTTTCTCACAGATGAAAATATGTTACGGCCGCAGTTAGCAGTTTAGGCTGCAGTGGCAGACTTGGTATTTTCTGGAATAATAAAACTACTGTGGAAATTTTACCATTCTTTTGGTACCATATTTATGCAATTGTTACCAAGAATGGGAAGGATCCATGGAGATTGACATGTGTTTATGGGGAAGCTTAGATTCCAGAGCGCCATAAAACATGGGACATGCTGAAATTTATTAAGGCCTCATCGCGTCTTCCTTGGGTATGTATTGGAGATTTCAATGAAGTCCTGCATAGAGATGAGCACATAGGGGTGCAAGAACGAAGTCGTGTACAAATTGCAGGCTTTCGCGAAATGGTTGATGTTGAAAGATGGAAGCGTTATCACCTCGTTAGGGGCTGCTGTGCGTGTTAAATAGAGTTGGGAAAAACCCCCAACGTGGTTTACAATTCATGGTAACAAACTCTTGGCTGTGATCCTAATTACATGGAGAGGGTTACAACAACTAGCGAACAACACAAGAGTTTGTTCACTCGTGATAGGACCAGGTACAACACGTTTCACACTCCCCCTCAATCACACCTTTCCTAGGTTGAGATTGTGCCGAAAATTCTACAACAGCTTGACTGGCAATGCTTTGGTGAATCCATCCGTGACCTGATCAGTAGTATATACTAGTTTAATCTGTAGTAACCCTTGGGCAACTTTTTCTCTGACAAAATGAAAATCCACTTCTATATGTTTGGTTCTAGCATGGAATACTGGGTTAGCCGAATGATATGTAGCACCAATATTATCACACCACAACCAAGTAGAGCTAGGAGCCTTCACACCAAGTTCCTTTAGCAAGGTCTGCACCCACATAATTTCTGTAGTGGCATTAGCCATAGACTTGTACTCAGCCTTAGTGCTAGACCGTGATACTGTGGCCTACTTACGAGCACTCCAGGAAATCAAGTTGGATCCCAAGAACATTGCGAAGCCTCCAGTTGATCTTCTGTCTTCTAGACTACCGGCCCAGTCTGCATCTGAGAATGCACTCACAAGTGTAGAAAGTGACCTATGTATTCTGAGTCCAAGACCGAGAGTGAACCTTAAGTATCTCAAGATACGTTTCACTGCTGTCCAATTCACTACAGTAGGCGAATGCAAATACTGACGTACCTTATTCACTGCAAAAGAGATATTTGGTCGAGTCAGCATCAAGTACTGGCTTCTCAGAAGCTGCCATAGGTGTGTTTACTGGTTTACAGTCCACCATGCCGACCTTTTTCAGTTAATCCGAAGTGTATTTGTCCTGTGTCAAGACAATCCCTTCACCATTCCTTTTTACTTCTATTCCCATGAAATAGTGAAGCTCTCCAAGATCTTTCAGTGCAAATTCTGATTTTAGATCTTTCAACAATGCAACCGTAGCATCCTGTGATGAGCTCACCACAATAATATCATCAACATATATTAATAACAAAATAGTGACACCTCCCTTGTTAAAGAAGAAGAGAGACACATCTGCTCTTGAGGGCTTGAACCCTAAGCTCTGCAATTTTTCACTCAAACGAGAATACCATGCCCAAGGTGCCTGTTTCAAACCATACAAGACTTTGTCCAGTTTACATATGAAATTCGGATAACTTTTACTTTCATACCCAGGTGGCTGCCTCATGAACACTTCCTCTTCAAGGACTCCATGAAGAAACGCGTTCTGTACATCCAGTTGGCGAAGACTCCAATTGTTGGATACTGCAATAGAAAGCACAAGACTGATAGTAGCCGCTTTGACTACGGGATTGAAGGTGTCCTCGTAGTCAATACCATACCTTTGCCTAAATCCTTTAGCAACAAGATGTGCCTTGTAACGATCAATTGATCCATTAGGTTTTCTCTTAATTTTGTAGACCCACTTGCAATCTATAATATTCTTTCCAGATGCAGGTGGAACCAAGTGCCATGTTTTGTTTTTAATGAGAGCCATGTACTCAACATCCATTTCTTCTTTCAAATTTTTATCAACTAGAGCATCATTCAAACAACATGGTTCTGTACTTGTAATTCGCCCATAACTGGCTGTACCATCAGTGTAGGTCTTTGGTTGACAAACACCAGCCTGCAACCGAGTATTTGGACGCTGATGTTGTGGTTGTTCTCCCCCTGATTCGGATGCTGGTGCAGATGGAGCGACAGAGTCACTCGGCGTAGAGAGATCCAGTGTGGAAGGGCCCGGAGGCGTTGTCGCGCTTGACACAGGACCCACCAGGTGTACGACTGTCGCGGGTGGAGGAAGCACACGAGGCGACGTGGCACGCCCGGATTCATCAGGATGCGAGGGGGCCGGATCGTCTTGAATAGTGCCTGACGTGGCGGGTAGTTGGCCACCCACAGCGCGCGCGTCAGCTGTTGGCGTCGCGGATCCCGGGGATGATGCAGGAGTGGAATTTGAGGGAGATTCACCTGTGGTGCCGTTAGTTTGCGCAGGGAAATCGTTCTCGTGTTCAGCGCCGGAGCTCCCCTGCATGAAATCATGAACAAAGCTCCTAGGAGCATTATTGTCACCTACAATTTCAGGGTTATGCATCGGCAGGTTATTAGAACTATTAAGCACATCAGGTGACGCTGGTGAGGTACTCCAATCAAAGGTGTTAGAGGCCAGCAGGTGGTGGGGGAAGGAGATTGATTTGGTTGCGTAATAAAGCACCGGCATTTGCATGTAATTTGAAGAAGGGAAATACATTCTCATCAAATACTACATCGGGAGAAATGTAGACCCATCCGGTGAAAATATCCAAACACTTGTAGCCTTTGTGAATATTGCTATAACCTAAAAAGGCACAATGTTCGGAGCGAAAAGCAAGCTTGCGCTCATTGTATGGGCGCAAGTTTGGTATGTGTAACATGGAGTAATCTAGTTGTTCATGAAAAAGACGATTAAGAGGA
>CM014276.1:1466618-1484840 GCA_004135705.1 Alloteropsis semialata | reverse complement strand
TGACGAGAAGCAGGAGACCGACGCGGAGTGCTACAACTCCGACGACGAGAAGCAGTACCTGGGTGCCTGGAGTCCTGTCTCCATGCTAGAGCACTGAGCACCCGTTCGACACAACTCCTCGGTCCCGACAAGCTGTCATGGACATGTTCCGTGTACTCGCGCGTGCTGCTCATCCATGGCCAGTTGCTCAGACCCCGCACTAGTCAAAATTTCAAAAATCCCCAATTCCAAACCCTCTCCGATCTCCGCCATGACGGCGATGTTCGCGTGGATCTTGGAGCGGTCCCCTGCTCACCGCCCCCACACCGCCGCCGCCGACGCCGCGATCCCCGCAGCCGATGGCGTGGATCGCATCAGCGCCCTTCTGGACGACCTCCTCCGCGACATGGTCTCTCGCCTCCCCATCCGTGACGGCTCACGGACCGCCGCGCTTGCCTCCCGCTGTGCGGCGTCTGGCGCTCGGTCCCCCTCGTCCTCCGCGACGCTGACCTCCGCATCCCGCGCGCCGCCGCCGCTGTCGGGCGCGTCCTCGCCGACCACCGGGCCCTTTCCGCGCGGTTCACCTCACCCGCTGCTCGTTCGTGTCTCCCGAGCGCGAGCGCGAACTCGCGGAGTGGGCGCGCCTCCTCGCCGACAAGGGCGTGCAGGACCTTGCCCTGCTCGACGATTCCGCCCCAACAACCGGACGGCGCTTGCCGACCGGTCAGACCGGTCCGGCCCAGAGGCCGGTCCGAACGTTTGTGCCTAAACGTCCCGAAGTTGGCACTTGGAAGACTAACCAGGACAAAGATCAGGGGAAGGTTTTCAAGCCAAAGGCGATCTTTGATCAAGTTATGGCAAAACATATGCAAAATGCGGCCGTTCAACAAGATCGGCCACTAAAAAAGAGACCAAGATCGTCACCAAGGGATTCTGGTATGAAGGAGATGCCAAAGAGACAGTGGGGTCAAGGCCCAAGCTCATCCAATGGTGCTGGTCCTTCTAGGCCTTGGAGGACGCAAACCTCCCTCTCCACAACCTCTTTGGAGAGATGGTATAATGTACGTGCCTTACTGTCCTGCACCAAATCAACCACGGCCTGGGGTTCCTGTACATGACAGAATAAATCCACCGCAGCCTAGGCCTACAGGTTTTCAACCAAGATAGGTGTCTGTGCCCCAGCAGCATAGACCGGTCAGACCGATTCCTCCAACCGGTCAGACTGGTGTCCAACAGAAGCCGGCGTTTGTGCCCCAGCAGCACAGACCGGTCCAACCGGTTGCTGCGACCGGTCAGACCGGTTTCCAGAGGAGGCCGAGCAAGGAGCCGGCTAAGCAAGAATATCATCCTGTTCCGAAGAAGGAAGAGCCTGCACTTGTTATTCTAAAGCCAGTTGTGAAAAGTGTGATTGAAATTGGCTCTATGGCTGTTAATCCATCAATGGCCGACGCACCTAATGTTATTGGTACTTCGGCTGTAAAAAAGGTCCCATTGCCTCAGTACACACAGCCAAGGTGGTGTCCTCCTGGTTTATCTCATTCTCAGAAGAGGAGATTGCAGCGGTTGCGTACTCAGAAGCAAAGGGAGGAAGAATCGGCGAAGAAGAGGGAGGAGTGGTTCAATGAGGCTAAGTCGATGATTTCGCCGTCTGGTCAGAGTTCCAAAGATGGTTCTGGTGTTCAAGACATTCAAGCTAAAGAACCAGAAAAGACCGAGCCATTTGCAGCAAACTCGACTGATCTGGCCGCAACCGGTCAGACCGGTGTCCCTGACCGGTCAGACCGGTCACCCCCTGTTCCAGTTCCGGCAACTGTAACCGGTCGGACCGGTCAGGAGGAACAGGTCAGACCGGTGTCGCCTGGAGAGTCGGTAGCCGACGCGTTTTCTTCTTCGGCTAAGGTTTCGATTCCGCCCGCTGTTGTTTCAGATGTTCAGATGGGCGAAGATGATGAAGCTATTGACTTTGAGCCTTCTCCTATCAGAACAGACATGGAGGTCAATGTTATCTACATGAACGCCGATTATTGTTTTATCGGAGATAATGAGAGGGTGGCTCAAGTTGATTTTGCTCCCAAGAATGCCGTGTTTCAGAGGCCCTCAGAATCGGATAACCATCTAAAAGCCCTTTATGTGAAGGGTCATATTAAGGGAAAGCTAATTTCTAGGATGCTTATTGATGGTGGTGCTATTGTGAACCTCATGCCATACACTTTATATAAGAAATTGGGAGGTTTGGACAGCGAGCTCATCAAGACAAGCATGACGATCAGCAGCGTTGGAGGAGGAGAACCGATGAGTGCTAAGGGAGTTGCATCATTGGAGCTCACTATCGAGAGCAAGACGCTAGCAACTTCTTTCTTTGTCACGGAGGTACAAGGTAACTTTAGCGTGATCTTGGGGCGCGATTGGATTCATGCAAATCAATGCGTGCCTTCTACCTTGCATCAATGCTTGATTCAATGGGTTGGTGACGAAGTTGAGGTGGTTCATGCGGATTCTTCGGCATGTGTTGCTATGGCCGATGCATCCATATTGGAAACTCATGATAATGTCAAGTGCTTGACCGGAATTGATATTTCGGACTGAGTTTCTTATTTGCACTAAGGATGGCTTTGTATCTGCCGCCTAAGGCCGGTTTAGAGATCGGTTGATTCAGATAATGAAGAGTAGATGGATGCAACCGAGAAGTGGCTAAAGGAAAGGGTGGGACATTATCGGTCAAACATGAACGATGCATGTGAAGCCATTAATGATTTTGAAGAAGTAGAGAAGTTAGGGCAAGGATTTACGTTGGCTAATCTTTAGAAAAGATAGACATAGGTGATGGTTCTGTACCAAGGCCGACTTTTGTAAATAAAAATTTGAAAGCCGATTATAAAGTTGAGTTAATCGAGTTATTGAAAGAATATTCTGATTGCTTTGCTTGGGAGTATCATGAGATACCTGGTTTAAGCCATGAATTAGTTGAACATCAGTTGCCAATTAAGCCTGGTTTTAGGCCATATAAACAAGGCAATAGACGATTCAATCCTTTATTTTATGATCGAATAAAAGAAGAGGTTAATCGTTTGCTTGAAGCTAAGTTTATTCGGCCGTGTCGTTATGCTGAATGGATCTCTAATATTGTGCCTGTTGAGAAGAAAGGTTCTGATAAGATTAGAGTATGCATTGATTTTAGAAATCTTAATAGAGCAACTCCCAAAGATGAATATCCTATGCCTATAGCCGATATGCTTATTAATGAAGCTTCTGGACATAAAGTTATTAGCTTTCTTGATGGCAATGCGGGATACAATCAAATCTTTATGGCTGAGGAAGACGTATACAAAATGGCCTTTAAATGTCCCGGCTTTGTTGGTTTATTTGAATGGGTTGTGATGACTTTTGGTTTAAAGAATACTGGCGCAACTTATCAAAGAGCGATGAATTTGATTTTTCATGACTTGCTTGGTGTTATCCTAGAAGTCTATATTGATGATATTTTTGACAAATCGGCTAGATTAAATTCTCACTTGGCTGATTTGCGTCTTGCTTTTGAAAGAATGCGTCGGTATGGCTTAAAGATGAACCCATTGAAATGTGCTTTTGGTGTATCGGCTGGAAGATTCTTAGGCTTCATGGTTCGTGAAAGGGGCATAGAGATAGATCCTAAGAAAATAAAAGCTATTGATAAGCTTGAAGCGCCTATTTGCAAGCATGATTTACAGAAATTCTTGGGCAAAGTTAACTACTTGAGGCGATTTATTTCTAACCTGTCCAGGAAAGTTGTGCTTTTACTCCTATACTTCGGTTAAAGAATGAAGCCGATTTTACCTGGGGGGCAAAGCAGCAAGAGGCCTTTGAAGAAATCAAGAAATACTTATCTTCGCCGCTTGTGCTTAAAGCGCCTAAGAATGGGGTGCCATTTAGGCTTTATATTTCGGCCCAAGAAAACTCCGCCTATGTTGACTGGAAGACTTTTCTGAGTCGTCTCAACATAGCCGGTCCCAAGCCCGGATAAAGGAGGAGGGGGTGCGTTAGGTTTGGCGAACCAGCATCTATGACAGCCACTCTAATGGATGTGAAACCCATAAGAAATTCGTTGGGGCGTAACCCTCTTAGCGACGCGCTACATCGGAACCCGGGTGTAGTGTTAAATGGGCAAGGGCCGGGTCGTCGCAACCTTAGTGGCGCGCTACATCGGCGCCCGGATGTAGTGAAAAATGAGCAAGGGTCTTCGCACTTCCCTCGACGGGTGCGAAGGGTAAGGAAGTTAGCCGAGCCAACTAGGATTCGCCTAGGTAGTTGGAACGTAGGGTCCCTAACGGGTAAGTTACGAGAGCTAGTCGATGTAGCAATTAGGAGGCGTGTAAATATTCTATGCGTTCAGGAGACTAAATGGAAGGGTCAAAAGGCGAAGGAGGTGGAAGGTACTGGCTTCAAGCTTTGGTACACGGGGACAACATCGGGTACGAATGGTGTAGGCATCTTGATCGATAGAAGCCTTAAGGATGGAGTTGTAGAGGTTAGGAGGCAAGGCGACCGGATTATTCTAGTCCGGCTGGTAGTTGGAGATTCTACTCTAAATGTGATCAGTGCCTATGCCCCTCAGGTAGGTCTTAGTGAGAGCACCAAGAGGCAGTTCTGGGAAGATCTGGATAGCATGGTTAGTACCGTGCCTATCAGTGAGAAACTCTTCATAGGAGGAGACCTCAACGGCCATGTGGGTGCGACTAATGTAGGTGTCGGGAGAGTGCACGGGGGGTTTGGGTATGGTAGTAGGAATCAAGAAGGGGAGGATGTTTTGAACTTCGCGTTGGCCTATGACTTGATGATAGTGAATACCCTCTTTAGAAAGAGGGAATCCCATCTAGTGACCTTTCGTAGCGGACAACACTCGAGCCAGATCGACTTTATCCTTGCAAGGAGGGAGGATAGACGGGATTGCTTAGATTGTAAGGTGATACCCGGGGAGTGCGTTGTCCCTCAACACAAGCTTGTGGTGGCGGACTTTCGATTTCGGGTACGTGTCCACCGGGACAAACGTGCCAAGACTGCAAGAACGAAGTGGTGGAAGCTTAGAGGGGAAGGGGCGCAAGTGTTTAAGGAGAGGATGCTAGGCGAGGGGCCTTGGGAAGAAGGAGAAGATGCAGACGACATGTGGCTAAAAATGGCAACATGTATTCGGAAGGTGGCTTCAGAAGTGTTTGGCGTGAGTAGGGGAGGCAAACAGGAGGCGAAAGACACCTGGTGGTGGAATGAGGAGGTGCAAGTGGCTATTAAGGAGAAGAAGGAGTGTTTCAAGCGCCTACACCTGGACAAGAGTGTAGCCAACATCGAGGGCTATAAAATAGCGAAGAAGGCTGCAAAGAGAGCTGTGAGTATAGCAAAGGGCCAGGCGTATGACAACCTTTATCAGAGGCTAGGCACGAAGGAAGGGGAGAAGGACATCTATAGGATGGCTAGGATACGTGAGAGGAAGACAAGGGACATCAACCAAATCAAATGCATCAAGGATGGAACAGATCGACTTTTGGTGAAGGACGAGGAGATCAAGGAAAGATGGCGGGAGTACTTCGATAAGTTGTTTAATGGGGAGAATGAGGGTCCTACCCTTGAGTTGGATGACTCATTTGATGATACCAGCAGACGCTTTGTGAGGAGAATTCAGGAGGCGGAGATTGAGGAGGCTCTGAAGAGGATGAAGGGAGGTAAAGCGATGGGCCCTGATGGTATCCCCATTGAGGCGTGGAGATGCCTAGGTGTTAGAGCGATAGTATGGCTAACAAAACTTTTCAACCTCATTTTTCGGGCAAACAAGATGCCTGAAGAATGGAGAAGGAGTATATTAGTACCTATGTTCAAGAACAAGGGAGATATTCAAAGTTGTACTAACTACCGTGGGATTAAGCTGATGAGTCATATGATGAAGCTCTGGGAGAGGGTTATCGAGCATCGCCTAAGAAGAGTGACGAGGGTGACCCAAAACCAGTTTGGGTTCATGCCTGGAAGGTCGACCATGGAAGCGATTTTCCTAATACGACAGTTGATGGAGAGATATAGGGAGCAGAAGAAGGACTTGCACATGGTTTTCATTGACCTCGAGAAGGCGTATGACAAAGTACCAAGAAATGTCATGTGGTGGGCCTTGAAAAAGCACAAAGTCCCAACTAAGTACATTACCCTCATCAAGGATATGTACAAGGATGCGACAACTTTTGTCCGGACATGTGATGGCGACACCAGTGACTTTCCAATTAAAATAGGACTACATCAGGGGTCAGCGTTGAGCCCTTATTTATTTGCTTTGGTGATGGATGAGGTCACAAGGGACATTCAAGGTGATATCCCTTGGTGTATGCTCTTTGCTGATGATGTGGTGCTAGTTGATGAGAGTAAGGCAGGGGTCAGTAGGAAGTTAGAGCTATGGAGGCACACATTAGAGTTGAAAGGCTTTAGACTTAGTAGGACCAAGACCTAGTACATGATGTGCGATTTCAGCGCGAGTAGGCATGAGGATGGAGACGTTAGCCTCGATGGGCAAGTGGTGGCCAAGAAGGATACTTTTCGGTATTTAGGATCGATACTACAAAAGGATGGAGACATTGATGAAGATATTAGGCATAGGATTTCAGCTGGCTGGCTGAAATGGCGTCAGGCTTCTGGCGTCCTCTGTGACAAGAGGGTGCCACAAAAGCTAAAAGGTAAGTTCTATAGGACGGCGATTCGCCCGGCGATGTTATATGGTGCCGAATGTTGGCCTACAAAAAGGCGACATGTCCAACAACTGAGTGTAGCAGAGATGCGTATGTTACGTTGGTTTTGCGGGCACACTAGAAGGGATAGAGTCCGGAATGAAGATATTCGGGATAGGGTTGGGGTGGCACCAATCGAGGAGAAACTGGTGCAACATCGGCTGAGATGGTTTGGACATGTCCAACGGAGGCCTCCTGAGGCGCCAGTGCGTAGTGGGGTTTTAAAGCGGATAGATAATGTAAAGAGAGGTAGAGGACGTCCTAAATTGACTTGGGACGAGTCGGTTAAGAGAGATCTTAAGGAGTGGAATATCTCCAGGGATTTAGCTATAGATAGGAGCGCTTGGAGATTAGCAATCAACGTGCCTGAGCCGTGATCTTTTTCTTTTTCCCTAACTCTACCTTTTGTCTTTTTTTTTGCCTTTTTATGTCTCTCTTATCCTTGTTTCTTTTGGGTTTCATCTCTAGCCTACCCCAACTTGCTTGGGACAAAAGGTTATGTTGTTGTTGTTGTTGTTGTTGTATTTCGGCCCAAGAAAATGTTATTGGGGCTGTTTTGACTCAAGAGACAAATGGCAAGGAGCACATCATTACCTATTTGAGTCAACGGCTTTTGGATGCAGAAACAAGGTACAAACCTGTTGAAAAATTATGCTTGTCTTTCTATTATGCTTGTACAAAATTGAGGCATTATTTGTTATCTAGTACTTGCATTGTTGCATGTCAAGCCGATGTTATTAAGTATATGTTGCATAGACCGGTTTTGAGCGGTAGGATCGGTAAGTGGGCATATGCTCTTATTGAATATGATTTGGCTTGTGAACCTTTGAAATCCATGAAAGGCCAAATTGTAGCTGATTTTATTGTTGAACATCGGATTAATGATGAGCATAATTTGGAAATTGATTACATGACTTCTACTCCATGAAAATTGCATTTTGATGGATCAGTTTGCAAGAACGGATGTGGCATTGGAATCGTTCTTGTTTCTCCTAATGGAGCTATTTTTGAAGCTCTTAGCCGATTAGAAATTGAATGCACAAATAATCAAGCCGAATATGAAGCTTTATTATTCGGATTAGAAATTTTGCATGACATGGGAGTAAAACATGTTGAAGCTTTTGGTGATTCATTATTGGTTGTACAGCAAGTATCTAAGGTGTGTCAATGTTTAGAAGGTTCATTGAATATTTACCTTGACAAGTGCCCTGATATTATACCATATTTTGATGAATTCACTATATATCATGTTCCAAGATGTGAAAATCCTAGAGCTAATACATTGGCACAGCAAGCATCTGGCTATGATGTCTAAAAAAGACATTTTCATAAGAAAAGGCCGTTGGTTGCTATTGTCAATGGTGAAGCTCTAATACTTGCAGCAGAACAGAGCCGAACCGGTCAGACCGATTCCCAGACCGGTCAGACTGGTCCTGCGTTCAGTACAGAGACCGGTCAGACTGATCCGGGAACCGGTCAGACCGGTCCGACGTCTGCTGATCCAATTTCGGCCGCTGAAAATCCTCAAAATAAAAAGGCCGAGGTGGATGATTGGAGAGCGCCCATTATTAAATATCTGAGAAATCCTAGTTCTGGAACAGACAGGAAGATTCGGCGTTTGGCTTTTAAATATGCTTTGGTTGATGATGAGTTACATCATCGCACCGCCGATGATTTGTTATTAAAATGCTTGGGTGCTGATCAAGCGAGAGTGGCCATGGGTGAAGTTCATGAAGGAATTTGTAGAACACATCAATCGGCTCCTAAGATGAAGTGGTTGCTTAGGAGAGCTGCATTCTGTTGGCCTACTATGATGGCCGATTGTTTTCGTTACTACAAGGGATGTGAGGAATGTCAGAAGTTTGGTAATATTCAGATGGTACCTGCTGCATTGCTTCATCCAATTATCAAACCATGGCCTTTCCGAGGATGGGGATTGGATTTTATTGGAGAGATACATCCTTCTTCTTCAAAGGGTCATCGCTTCGTGTTAGTTGATACGGATTACTTCACTAAATGGACCGAAGCCGTTCCTCTCAAGAATATGACCCATAAGCGAGTAATTGAGTTTATTACTGAGTATATTGTTCACAGATTCGGCATTACACAAACTTTGACTACGGATCAAGGCACATCTTTTATGTCTAAAGAAGTGCGAAGTTTTGCCGATATGTATAAGATTAAATTGCTCAATTTATCTCCATACTATGCTCAGGCCAATGGTCAGGCCGAGTTTAGTAATAAGAATCTAATAAAATTGATCAAGAAGAAGATAGAGGAGAATCCCCGAAGATGGCATGAAGTCTTGTCTAAACCTTTATGGGCTCATCGCATATCTAGACATGGTGCTACCAAAGTCACTCCTGTTGAGCTTGTATATGGTCAAGAGGCCGTTTTGCCCATTGAGGTAAATCTTGACGCTTATAGACTTGCTAGACAAAATAAGCTTTCGGTTGGTGAATATTATGATTTGATGTTGGACAACATTGATGAAGTGACTGATAAGCATTTACAAGCTCTCAAGAAAATTGAGAAAGACAAGATCCAAGTTGCTAGAGCATACAACAAGAAGATTAAAGAGAAGACTTTTCAGGTTGGTGATCTAGTATGGAAGACAATATTGCCACTTGGTACTAGAGATAATAAGTTCGGCAAGTGGTCTCGAAGTTGGGAAGGTCCATATCGAGTATTCAAGATCAATGGCGGGAATTTCTACATGGTGGAGATGCTGCAAGGAGGATGTTTGCCTAAAGCATTTAATAGGAGATACTTGAAAATGTACTATTGAAGTGTTTGGCAAGAAGCATGAAGTGGCATATGGCCGATATTTGGATATTGCCCTTAGAAAAATATAATGGCCGATGAATTCTGTTAAAACATCATCCTTAGGTGACAATTTTGGTACTGATGTGTTTTACGATACGCAAGCTTTACCAAAAAACAGGGGGGCATATGTTGACAACCAAAATTGGCACAGGCCAGGGCAAACCGGTCAGACCGGTTAGCCTGATCGGTCTGACCGGTGTGGCACAGGATGTTGCGGTGCTGGTGTTATAAAGACCGCAACAGTTGATCCTAACGCGAGAAGAGAAACATGGTTTATGGAATGACCAACTATTGCGGTGCTAGAGATTCAGGAGGACCGCAAGAACTGGTGTGAGGAGCGGAAGATGACATACTCTCTGGAATGACCGGATGTTGCGGTGCTTGGGATCCAGGCGGACTGCAAGAGTCGGTGCTTGAAGCAAGGCAACGGACAAAGGAGCGAAGAGGCGAAGCCAAGCCCAGACCGGTCTGACCGGTTTGGGGGACCGGTCAGACCGGTTGGCCCTGAGATCGTATAGGATTAGGATTCCGAGATTGTAACAAGTTGTAACTTGGTTTCCTTGCGGGACAAGACCTACCCTCCATATAAATATAAGGGGATTCGGCCGATTGAGGACACAACAATCGAATCTATCAAATTTACTACTTTTACCTTTACTTTTTCGTATCTCTCAAACCCTAGCTTTTCCAACCTCTACTTGCTATTTTTCCTGTGTCTCCGCGACGTTTGAAGGCATTCTAGGTGGCCTGCCGACCCTAGGACACCCCTGCACACGTTCTCCCTGACGGATCCTTCCGGGAGGCGTGTTTAGGGTTCGCTCCCGTTCTTCCTGGAGGAACCGGTCTGACCGGTTTCCCTGACCGGTCTGATCGGTCTGCGCACGGAGGCTGCGAGCAGCTCGTTTGCGTGCCAAACAAACTAGCGCTTTCGTGTGTTGGCCTAATTCTGCGTCAAAATACGTGAAGGAAACAAAATTATAGACGTGATAAAATTGACACACCAAAAAATCATGTTTATTTAGATTACTAAATATGAGTGATAGACACATATATTTTATAATTCAAGTGACATAATAATTTAAATGAGTTGGATAATATGACTCAAATAAATCATCAATAATTAAAAAAAGTTCAACCAACAGTCTAGTTATGTTGAGAACAAAACTGTATTGACATGATTGAAACTATATAAATTCATAACAGTAAACAATCTGAATTTGGCTCAACAGTTGACACAAATATATCAGATTCAGACTATTCAGATTGCAGGGCCAAAAAATATGGGAAGAAAAAGATCCAATGGTAAGGGTTGGGTTTACCAATTTTCAAAGCATTCGAATTGCTAAATTCCAATATTTGAATCCATCTCTCTTTTACATAAAAACAAAGTGCTTCTAGCAGCCATCTGACATCCCATATGTCTCATTTATAACCTGCAAAAGAAAATAAAAGAAACTGTTAAAAGAGAAACACGCACTCCATTTTCTACAGTTTCGAAGTGCTTCTAGCAGCCATCTGACATGGCATTTGACATCTACTACATTGTTTTGGTACCATATAATGCAGTGTAGCTATTTGCTTTGATTTCTATTTGGGGCATAGTTCATAAGTGAGACAAACATAGTAGAGAAATATTACTATACCTAGAAATCATTAATGTGTCTATATAGTAGTCACTTTCTATGGATAAAATTGAGGGGACACAAAATGGCATCGAATTTACCATCAACTCTGGATACATCATTTGAAGTTGAATACACAAGCTTACCACAAAGAAACTGTACATGCTGAGGAGAGGGCATTCATCCAAACCTGTCAAATGCTATGTCAGGCCACTTCTATCCATGGATAGCATGGTACCTGCATTTTTCAGTAAAGAAAGGTTTTTATCAAAAAGTGTTTCTTTCCTTCTTTAATGTGATATATGCAGCTCAACAAACAATGTATCTAGCATATCAGGAGTTGGTAATTGAATACATGGGGCTCTGGAAACTAAGTAAACTGCAGACAAGAATTCAGATTATGGCGACTCTGGATTGGCTTGCCCAAAACGAACCACCCCTTCCCGATCATGTGCTACGGAATGGCCTTGTAGATTGCCGCTGCCTCTTTAATTGATCTCTCGGCTATTGATATGAGCATCACAAGCTGTGTACTTCTAAAGATATTCTTATGCCAAAATGGGAAAATAGACCATGGTAATAAACATATTCTGAACTAAGATGTAATACGTGATCTCAAAAAAAAAACTAAGATGTAATACAAAAATGAATGAATCATACAAACAAACGCCGATAACATAACACTATATGCCATATGTTAGTAAATGGGAAGAAATAACCAGGTCAATCTTCTTTGCAAGTCCACTGTTATTCATGTGTCCCCGCAGACCATCAACCTAGAAAGTGAGGATTAGTCAAGGAGTAGAAATTATCTCAGCAAGCAGAGGATGCATAGTTCTTGGTTGATATAGTTGGAATAAACAGTTATCCATATGAATATCATCTGAAGATAAACAATTGACCCAGGGAATAACTGATTTCATCAGACATGGTGTTGGGGGATTGGCCTGCCAAAGAAACACCTTCACCTGTTTACTTTGCCTACGAACTCCAGGTATTTGCCTTCGCTACAAGCGATTGAAAGGTCATCGCCTTCACTAAGCAATAAGGCACAATGAAGCAATCCGTTGCCTTCGCTACACTGGCCCATTCAAACTGAGTGTGAAGGCAACCCACTAATATAACCTGCATATATGTGGTTTATCTTCTCCGACAGGCTCAGGACAGGCCCGGGACGAGGGCACAACGGCTTCTTCTCTCCGAAGGAGAAGGCGCCCCAGAGGGTGAAGGCATCCAAGGTCATTAGAGGCACGGTGAAGACAACGTGGACCGGGTCCAAACCGAGTCAAAGACGGAGTTGCTGGTCTACGCATTCACAATGAGACGTGCATATGTACCCTTATGCCCCTGGATAGCTTAAGTTGTATAGTCTAGAAGATGATGCCTGATTTCCAGGGGCATAAGAGGAATGTAAAATGTGCCTCTTAACCTCCCTATAAAAGGGGACCTCTCACCAACGTGTAAAGGGCTGATTCCTGAGAATACTGTTGATGAGTAATACTACGTTGCCTGTCATTATTTCTCCATCTTAGCTATTGTTTGGGTCCATAGGCTTCGGCTATATCCCAACAATTGGCGCCCACCGTTTGTGCTGTGCATGAAGAAAACCACAAACACCACCATGCCACCAAGAAGAGTAGCAAAAAAACCACCTACCACCACTGAAGACACAACCCTAACCGACAAAGCTGATGCCCAAGCTATAATCCCATGAAGCACCTTATCACCCATAACCGAAGCTGTCACTGAAGAGCCGGAAGTCGATGAAGACACTCTCACCAATGAAGACAAGCTGCGCAGGGTGGAGGAAAGGCTCCGCCTTCGGCGCTTGGAGCAGCAGAGAGAGCTCGAGGCTGCTCAGCATGAGCTGCAGCAACAAATGCAAGAAGAAGAGGAAGAACAACAATATCAATTGCTACAAATCAGGAAGCAGTTGGAAGAGCTGAGGCAGGAGAAGCAAAGAAGATTGAACTCCACAAGCTCCAGGGCTGCGAAGCTCCGAGAAGAACTCGAGATAGCCAAGAAACAAGTCGCTGAGCTCCAAGCAGAACTCAATGAGCCAATTGCCTTCGCTGAAGCTGGAGCAAACCGTGTTTCCACTTCGGGAACTAGTTTCCAAACGCTGCACACTCGTCCCATCGATCATACGTGCCCTTTATTAGGAAGTCTGCAATTGGCAAGATGGCCGCCTTCGTACAAACCCATCGTCTTACCAAGGTATAATGGTCTCACCGACCCCAAGAAATTTCTCATTAGCTATGAAGCTGCAATAGCTTTGGCAGGGGGAGATGATGTAGTGCTGGCAAAATCTTTCATCATCGTCTGTGATGGCACTGCAATGAACTGGTACACCAAGCTTCCAGGCTTATCTATCAACAGCTGGTATGATTTAAAAAGAGAGCTGATCAAGAACTTTAGCATAATGGGAGACCAAGCACTCTCATACACAGAGCTAACTCTACATCACCAATCGAAGGAATCTTTGGAAGATTACTTTCGCAGGTTTGTGGGTCTGAGATCTCAAGCTTCTCATATTTCTGACGAAGCCTCTAAGTTCGCAGCTATCCAGGGGCTTCGCCCAGGCCCATTCGCAAAGCATATTGCAAGGGAAACCCCAGTCACCCTTAGAGATCTGAATGAAGAATTCAAAGAATATGGTCGATCTGACAATGATAATTGAAGGCGAATCGCCAGAAAAGCCGTCCTGAAAAGCCAGTATGACTCCCAAAACAAACAACTCCACTACAACCAAAACAACTACTAGAATTATCTTCCCAAACCATCATGAGTGTGGAGAGCCTACCTTCGTTCCAAGAGAACAAATCCACCTACCCAGAAAACCAATACCAGAACCAAAGAAATGAGCCTACCCAAAGGGGTGGAAGAACCAGCAGAGGCCGAGGAAGAGGAAGAGGTCCACCTTCTGGACCAGAACTATTTTGCCAATATCATGGCAAAAATCACACCCATGGCACAAAGCAGTGCCGAGACATCAAGAAAACCATCGATAAGTTGAAGGCAGAAAAAATTCAAGCTACCCAAACGAAGCCACCTTTGGCTTTGCTACCCAATACCCAAACCTCACAAACTCAAATTCAAACCCAGGCTATACAACCATACTGCCCAATTTATCCCTTCCTAAGTTCAAACTTTGTGCATCCCGTAACCGCGATGGTGACTCAATTCTCGCCTTCACCGCAAACAATTCAACACTATTACCCACAAACCATGTATCCACACATGTATCCTCAAGTTACCTAGTCAATCCCAAACAAAGACATCAAAGTGGAAGAACTTCCAACACCTCCACCACAAAAACCACAAGACCAAAACACACCCACACCTTTGCCTAGCTATGGCCTTATTATGCCAATAACTGGAGGATCCTCACTTGCCTTCGAAACGAAGAAGCAATGAAAGAGTTACTTTCAGCAAGTAAACAACATCTCAGTGGATGGCCCAAACAAGAAATCAGAATGGTGTCATATGCCAATTACCTTCACCGAAGAAGATCTCAAGCTCCACAATTTCCCACACAACGACGCAATGTCGATCGAAGCCAACATCGCTGGCTACACAACGACGCAATGTCGATCGAAGCCAACAAGTGCTAGTGGACACAGCAGCTCTGCAGATATCATTCTGCCCAAAACTCTCAGATCAATGACCAACATCAACCCAGATAACCTAGAGCCATCAGATACACCATTGGTCGGCTTCGGAGGAAAGCGCACTCCAACATTGGGAAAAATAACTCTACCAGTATCTTTTGGTGATACATCAAATGCAAGAAATGAGTTCATCACCTTCGACGTCGTTGACATGTTCTTCGACTACAATGTCATCTTCGGTAGAGGAGTCATAAATGCCTTCGACATTATCATAAGACAAGCTTTCTTATGCATGAAAATGCTAGCACTAGAGGGGTCATCACCATCTTCATTGACCAAACAGAAGCAAGAAGAATTGAATATGCCAACACCCCAGGCCAGCGAAATGTGCATGTGCTCGAAGAAAGAGAACCAATCTACCTAGAAGAGAAGCCAATTGCTGAGAAAGACAGCAAAAACATGCAAGGTGCAACAGAAACAAAACAAGTGCAATTACAGCCTGATGTCTTCGACAGGAAGGTGATCATTGGATCAGACCTTGAACCAGATGAACAAGAAAGACTCATCGAGTTCCTGAGAAATAACAAAGATGTCTTCGCCTGGTCAAGCAAAGACTTGCCAGCCGTCGACAGAAGCATTATTGAGCATAAACTCGCAATCAGCCCAGAGATGAGGCCGAAGAAATAGAAACTGAGAAAAATGTCTGAAGAAAAAGTAAGTGCAGTCAAAGCTGAAGTGCAAATATTGCTAGATGCAAATGTTATACGCGAAGTAAAATACCCCAATTGGTTAGCAAACATCGTGCCAGTGAAAAAAAATGGCAAGTGGAGAATGTGTATTGACTTCACCGACCTCAATAAGGCAAGCCCAAAAGATGACTTCCCACTCCCAAGAATTGACAAAATCATTGATCAAGCTGCTACAAGTGAGATGATGTCTCTCTTAGACTGCTTCTCTGGTTATCATCAAATCTGGATGAAGAAAGATGACGAAGAAAAAACCAGCTTCATCACTCCTATTGGCACATTTTGCTTCATCAGAATGCCCGAGGGGCTTCGCAATGCTGGTACCACTTTCTGTCACATGTCGAACACTGTATTCAAAGAAGAACTATTCAAAACTATACTGGCATATGTGGATGACATTTTGGTCAAAAGTGTCAAGAGACAAGATCACGTCTCAGACTTGGCAGTTGTCTTTGCAAGAATGAGAGAAGCTGGCCTCAAGCTTAACCCGGAGAAATGTGTCTTCGAAGTAATCAAGGGAAAGATACTTGGATGTCTAGTATCAGCAAATGAAATCGAAGCCAATACAGACAAGATTAATGCAATTCTTGACATGGAAGAGCCAAAGTGCATAAGAGATGTTCAAAAGCTCTCTGGCAGAATTGCAGCGCTCAACAGGTTCATCGCAAAAGCAGTTGAACGAAGCTTACCCTTCTTCGCAATACTCAGAAATGCATCAAAATTTGAATGCGGAGAAGAACAATTGAAAGCATTTCAGGAGCCAGGAAATATCTGATACAGCTCATGAAGCTGACAGTACCTGACCCGAAGGCACCTTTACTTCTATACATCGCAGCTTCGCAATCAGCCATCAGTGCTGCACTCATTGCGGAGAAGCTGATAGATGGCAGAAAGATACAACAACCAGTATACTATGTATCCGAGGCATTGGCCGGATCGAAGCTGTTTTATACAGAAATCGAGAAAATGATATATGCAGTAGTAATCGCATCCAGAGAACTGAGACATTACTTTAAGGGACACAACATCAAGTGCTCACAGATCAACCTATAATAGAGCTTCTAAGTAACAAAGAAGCTTTGGTAAGTATACGCAAATGGGCTGCAGAACTGTCAGAATATGTGGTGGATTTTGAGCGAAGAACTGCAATCAAATCTCAAGTCCTGGCTGATTTCATAGCAGAGTGGACATCGCCTTCAAAAGAAAATCAGACCAGAGAAGAAAGCTGGCTAATATATTGTGATGGTGCTTGGGGGGACAAAGGAGCTGGTATCGCAGCAATTGTGCAATCACCTTCAGGCGTGAAAATGAGATATGCAAAAAATCTGGAGTTCTGCAGAAACAGTGACAGAAGCACAAACAATGTTGCCGAGTATGAAGCCGTGCTATCGGGGCTCAGGAAAGCGAAGGCATTGGATGCCCAGCGTTTCATTGTAAAAACTGACTCGAATGTGGTAGCAGACCACATTGAGAAAGAGAGTGTTGCAAAGCCAAGGGCAATCGAATATCTAAACACTGTTCACACAATGGAGAAATAATTCAGAGGCTTCACAATCGAATACATCCCAAGGGCAAAAAATGAAGAAGCTGATGCACTGGCCAAGGCAGCTGCAAAGGGGGACAAGTTACCACCTGATGTCTTCTTCCAAACACTAACAACACCTTCGATCAAGGAGCTCGATGAGCAACCACAAATCATCAATGCAATAAACTCAGAAGATTGGCGGTCATCCATAATGGCATACCTCAGAGGATACTATGAACCAATTGATGAAGAAAATCTCAAGAGCATGCAACAAAGAGCAAGGTCTTATCAAATCATTGATAACATCTTATACAAGAACGGAGTAGTGGCTCCTTGGCTTCGCTGCGTATTAGTAGGCGAAGGTAAAAAGTTAATACAAGAAATACACAGTGGCCTATGCGGAGCTCATTTTGGGGTGAGAGCAATTGTGGGGGAAAGCAATGAGGCAAGGATTGTACTGGCCATCAATCATCAATGATGCAACAAACACAGTCAAGACTTGCGATGAATGTCAAAAATGTGCTACAACCCAAAAATTGCCTTTGGAGTTATCACAGTTAATAACTCCAATTTGGCCACTATAGAGGTGGGGCATAGACCTAGTGGGACCACTTCCCACGTCTCAAGGAAATCTGAAATATGCAATAGTTGCAGTGGAGTATTTCACCAAGTGGATTGAGGCAAGGCCATTGGCAAACATCACAGCGAAAATAGTCATCAAGTTCTTCTGGCAGCAAATCGTATGCAGATTTGGAGTTCCAAGGGAAATCACAGTAGACAATGGGAAGCAGTTTGACTGCGATGAGTTCAGGCAGTACTGCATGTCCATCGGGACGAAGGCAAAATTTGCATCAGTTTACTATCCACAATCCAATGGTGCAGTTGAAAGAGCAAATGACATCATATTCACTGCCATCAGAAAATGCCTTGCAAATTGTAAGAAAAAAGGCAAATGGGTAGAAGAAATGGCAAAGGTGATTTGGGCTCACAACACATCCACATCAAGAGCAACCTAATTCACACCCTTCAAGCTACTATATGGCGAAGAAGCAGTGTGTTCGGAGGAAATATTGCACAAAGGGCTTCGCACACAGCATGAAGCACCAAAAGATAGCGAAGCTATAGATAAAGACCTCACAAAGATTTACAGGCTGCAAGCAGCCAAAAACATCTCCAAAT
>CM014276.1:1455349-1466499 GCA_004135705.1 Alloteropsis semialata | reverse complement strand
CAAATCCCCCCTCCCACTCCCCCCTTCCAGTTGGTTTGCACGGTTTGCACGGAGGGGTTGGTTTGCACCTGATATGTTCCCTTTTAAAAGAGGCAAAAAAGCGGAAAGCTTTTGATCAGACTCAACCATTGTCAAAACGTTCACCAACAGAGTGCACGAACAAAAAATATAAACTCACTTTGGGGGGAGGAGCCATTTCTCTCAAAAGCGAAGGCAAATCGAGTTCACATTAATGCATCCTCAAGCATAATTACATTGCATGTTTCTGACTCTTACATTGAACATTTTCAAAACAAAGATGTCAGAACATCTCAAATACATATCCATAAAACTCCTTGCCAGAGGATCTAAAGCGAGGAGCATTATAAACACACGCGAAATCCTTAGTATCAGGACTAGCATCCAGTGGCTCCATCTTTGGGATCCCAAGAGAAATGGCTTCGACATTTCTCTTCGCCGCAACTTCAACTCGTTCTGAGCCTTGAGCAATAAATGTAGTAAAAAATGCAAAGATATCGAACTCGTTGCGACAATAAAACTCATGACAAAATTCCAGAAAGTCGCTATGACTAGAGTTCGGATAGCGTCGTTGAAATTCCTTCCAGGCAAAGCCGAAAATACAAAGTGGCCCATCACGCATGGCCAGCGGAGTAAGTTCGAGCACATCATCACCCTAAATATACACAAACATATAGGTTCAAAAGATCTGCCTACTTAACAAATGAGAACTCTAGTTACAATCTAAAGGTCCTTAGACCTGAGGATCGACTTTGGAAGCCCCTTGGCTATCACGCCCCCGGGAAGAAGAAGCAGCACCGGCTTCGGCGGTAGCAGCACCGGTCGTAGCAGTATCAGCGGCAGCAGCTTCGGCAGCAGCCTTGACAGCAGCCTCCTTCGTAGTAGCCTCCATGTCAGCCTTTAATTTTTGACTCAGCTCCTTCGACTGAGAATACATAAGCTATCAAACAAAGCGATATGAAATCAAAAACAGAACGAAACAAAAGCAACAATGAGGGCAACTAACAAATTACCTTAGCCAGCCGGTCAAAAGAAATCGCTTGAGCTGCCTTCCGCCCACTGGCAACCCAGAAGTTCTTACAGAAGAGAGCCTTCACAACCATCATGTCATGCGAAAAGGCATTCTCATCGGCAGGGTCCTTCGCTTCCGGATAAGGATAGCCTTTTTTAAGCAAAGCCTTATAATGCTCACAACCATTATTAGAAAGAATCTTCATGAGATTACATGAGCAAATGGAGGCTGCGAAGTCACCAACAGACTGAATAACCCCTAGAAGCGAAGCAAATTCCCTGTCGATCCATCCAAATAGCTTGTCAAGACTATATTCTTTGTCAGGGAAGGCAAGGGGCTCCGATCCAAATTGCCGCAAGGCCTCCTTGTATAAGGGATACAGCCTCAGGCCATGCTCTCGTGCAACATTAACAACATCTTCATTTTCCTTGCAGAGGTGATTAGCGAAGAGCGTAAGGATACAAGCTCATGCTCAGCACCTTCGCTGCACGACCGATATGAATCGGCATTGCGGGTCAGCTTCTCCTTAACACCCGTAAGAGTGTCAACCTTGCTCTTCAAGACAGAAATCAATTCAACATCTTCAGTGACTTTCTTGTGAAGATTGTCAAGGACATCATCCTTGTCCACAATTCGAGCCTCCAAGGCAACAACCTTTTCTTTAAGCTGATTAGCTTCGTCAGCTTGAACCTCCAAAACAGCAACCTTATCCTTCAAGGATTGGTTCTCCTTCACAATGGACTCACGGTCCTGGCGAAGCAGGGCCTTCTCATTCTCAAGGTCTTGCTTGATTCTATCAATATTTGTCTGAATCTGGAGAAGCTCAGCCTTTTCCCTTCGCAACCTCACCAACTCTTCATGCTCAGTGGCAATGGAGTTTAGGTTCAGGACATGATTATGCAACTCATTAATAGCAACAATGATCTACAAAAGGAAATCACCCTCAGCGTCAGTTTTATAAGACAGGCAAAATGAAGCCAAAGGATCATCAAATAAAGAGGCGAAGGAGTAAAACTCAAACCTTCATCCCAGAAGCCAAGATATTGGAACTGATACTCTCATGATCCAAAATCTGCACAAGCTACTGATATTTGCCAGTATAAAAATGAGGATAACAATGTTACCCTTGCAAAAAACAGTTAAATCTGAAAACAAGCTATGGGCCCGAACAAATAAAAACACCTTCCCAAACAAAATCTTGAAGAGGCCCACCTTCGCGCACTCGAGTCTGCGCCTCACGTTCGCCACCTGTTCAACAAGTTTCCTTAGCATCAACACCGAACAACACAATAACTATTGTCGCTAAGAACATGAAACAAGAACAATCAATAATATAAATACCTTCAAAAGTAGAGGGCATGTCGACCCTCGCATCAACTTCCATATCCTCCTGAGAAGCAGTAGCCTTCTCAGCGGCATCAGAAGTCTCAGCTTCGGTAACTTGCTTCCCCCTATCCTGAGCATCAACGGTAATAGCTTCGGCAACATTGGCCAAAACTTGCAAAGAGTTCGCAACTCGAGCGGGAGAAGCCAAACTTGGCGAAGGAGCAACAATTGATGCAATTCCCACTGGGGCTTCGGTGACAATATCAATAACATGATGAGTTTCTTCAGAAACAGACTCAGCAATAGGGACTTCCCGAATAGGCATATCCTCAAACTGACTCAGGTCAATACCATCGTCAAATGGATCCGGAATACGAGCCTCTCCAGGTGTTTCATGGACACCTTCACAAAGTAATATTGACATCAATAACAGGATTCCACGCCATGTACCTCGCTAGCAAAGGAAGACTCGTGCCTCAAAAATAATTCCCAAAGAGAGCAATCTCACCAGCGAAAATGGCATTTCCACCTCGTGGAGCAGAGCTCATGAAACCAGCGACAGGCGAAGCTGTCCACTATGCCGAAGACGAAACCGGTGCCGCCCGAGGAGGGCGTGGAGGACGGCCACCGCGCAAAGCCAAAGAAGTGACTCTAGTAGCCAGAACCAAAACCGGAACAGCAGCGATTGGCGGCTCCTGCCGGCGCTTCTTCTTCGAGATTCATAAGAACAGCTGCTGCCCCGCTTGGCCGGAGTGGACGACGAATTTGCCTTCGCCACATATTTCGTACCTTGCCCACCGCCCTGGCTATGGCCTCCAGCTCGCCCAGCTCGTCTCCCTCCACGAGGAGCACGGAAGATGCTCCAGCAGTGGCCTCATCCAAGACCTTCATCTTCACCTTTCCTGCCTTCTTGTCTTTCCCTTTCTCCTTGGTGGGGACGGGAACCTCACGATCACCATAAGGAATTTTCAATTCCTCAAAAACCTTGTTGAGCCTAGTAGCAACCATATTGTCTTCGCAGCTACGATGCTCCTTTGGATTGTATGGGCCAAGAATATCAATGGCCCGCTGCTCCACCCAAGCAATGAATTCTTTCGCTGACATACCTTCGGGGATCTTCACCCCAAATTGAGGGAATGCAACACTGGTATGATTACCAAAAGGCTTCCATTCAACCTTATACAGCTCCCAGTCAGTCAATAAGAAGTTAACACCAGCAGCCAGACCCTCTTCAACAAGATTGCGGCTGCCGATAGTCCGCGAAGCCGCTCGAAAGGCTTGCCAGCATTTCGTAAACCCAGCACTTTTAGGGTCAAACACCGGACAAGAAATGAACTCAAGCGTCTTGACCTTGCCATGAAGAAGAAACGTTAAACTCTTGGCACCATCAGTAGAGACAACTTCCTCTGAAGGCACTTTCACGTAAAGCCAATGCCTTAACCAATCTTTGCACCACTTGTTCCTTTGAGCAAAAGATGTCTCCACCTTCGCAAAGTGCGAACCACAACAGCGACCAGTGAAAGTGATGCAACCAAAGTTAGGAGTAAATAATTCACCATCGACTTCTATGGACTTGCACTGGTTGTGTCCCTCGTACAGCCAAAGGAAGCCATCCACAGTAACGGGAGAATCATGAGTTTCACAGCCCAGAAGAAGCGAAGAAGGTGGCTGATAGCATTGGGTGTCAGATGATGTAAATGTAAACCGTAAGGTGCCATCATCTTTGCAATAATATTATCAATTGGCATCCTCAAGCCAGCAATGAAAAAATCTGAAAAGACAACAGCTTCATCCTCTCGAGGATCAAGGATAACTTCATCCTCCGGAGCGCTACCGTGACCCTTAGGAAAATAACCTTCCTTTTCGAAAAGGGAAATGTCACTCTTTCCAATCTTGGACTTGCCAAATATGAGCGTCTTCAACTGCTTAGTAGGATCCACGAGCTCATCAACATTGGCCTCCACATCATCTAGAATTTCCTCTTCACCAGCCTCTTCTTCTTCGGCGTGATCATCGCCAGAAACTTCCTCCACAGTTGGAGTTTCATTTTCTATCTGCTGAGCAAAGCGCTCAGCCTCGGCATTGCTCATACCCTCCTGAGGAGGAGAAGATCCTCTCTGGTCCTCAGGGCTGCCTTCACCAGACATGTCTGCTAACATGGTAGTTCATTTAATACGAATCGCTGAAGAACGAGAATCACAAGTTAAGAACAAACAAAAAACACAGCGAAGAGAAAAAAACAAACTTCAAAGATCAATCACAGTAAAACTTACTTTAGACAGCGAAGAAGATCACCGCGAAACGCTGTGAAAAGTTGTGAAAGCAGTGCAAGCAAACAAACGCGAAGAAGCTTGTGTAAGCAGAAAGCAAGCAATAGCGAAGCAAGGAAAGGTAAAAAAGGGGTCCCCCCCTTCGGTCATATTTATAGGGGAGGTAAAAAATGTAACCGTTACCGCATCTCAGGAAATGAAACAGCACCGTTGATTCAAAAATACGAATAAAATAACAAAGGTCGAAGCCAAAACTCAGAGCGAAATTATCAACTCGGGTTTTACTCCAACGGGAGGAGGCGTTTCTTTGGAACAAGCGAAGGCAATCCTGAATTTTCGCATCCAAGATCATCAGAGGCATGGTGAAGGTAGCGTGGACCGGGTCCAAACCGAGTCAAAGACGGAGTTGCTGGTTTACGCATTCACATTGAGATGTGCATATGTACCCTTATGCCCCTGGATTGCTTAAGTTGTATAGTCTAGAAGATGATGTCTGATTTTCAGGGGTATAAGAGGAATGTAAAATGTGCCTCTTGACCTCCCTATAAAGGGGGACCTCTCAGCAACGTGTAAAGGGCTGATTCCTGAGAATACTGTTGATGAGCAATACTACGTTGCTTGTCATTATTTCTCCGTCTTAGCTATTGTTTGGGTCCATAGACTTCGGCTATATCCCAACACATGGTATAGGATCACTCCAAGATGTACTCTTCAATACAATTTCTCTTTTTAGTACAAAATTGCAAGACACATTTATCAGATTTTTTTTGAAACTATTAGAACAAAAATCTACTTGAGCAGCAGCTAAAACTAAAGAGAATTAGGGAACAATGCAACTTAAGTAGAACATAATTAAACTCCTACAAGTTGTAATGTGATAAGCAGGTGCTAATCCACCATATTATCAAGGTCCAATGCCACCAATAACTATTTATTACAAAACATGTGAAAGTTAACATAGGCATTAGCTAAATTACATGAATACCATGTGAGCAGTGCCTTATTTTCCATGGGGAACACAGCAAAATAGACGCAAATCAGAGAGCTACTGAAAATCAGATAATTGCTTTCATATACTATGCTAAATCAAATGCTATGCTTCCTCGAGAAATTCACCCAGGCAGTAGCTTGCAGCTTGCTTCATGCCTATGCGTGTTGTTTCTATGCAAGAATCAGGGATTTGAGATTGGGGAATGGGGATCGATTCAAATCTGGATTTGAGCAGGCACCAAATTGAAGTAATCTCACCTCTTTGACTAGCTGCTGCCATGGCGAAAAAGCACGCATAGTGCTGAGCAAGGGAGTACGACGGGGCGTACAGCATGCCCTCCCACACGCCAGCGCGGCGGCACCCGAGGCAGACCCGAGCACTCCGTGGCGCCACTCTCCACACCTCGGATCTGAATCAGAGAGAGGAGACCGGGGAAGAGATAAGAACTGGATGGGAAAGACCAAAAGAGATGGGGAAAGAGAGAGGGCACAGGATCCACTCACGTAGGCTGCTCTTGGCGCTCACTGACGGCCGGATCGGGCGACGCTCGTGCAGATCCGCTGTTGTCTGAGCTCGAGGTCGCGCTGGAGCTCGGGCTCGCGCCAGCTGCTTGTGCAGTTGCGCGGCTGCGCTGGAGCTAGGTTACCTCATCGCTGGAGGCTGCGTGGGACGGTCGATCGTACACCCACGGCCAGGCCCGGGTCGAATGGTCGATATGGCGTGGCTCATTGGATGGCAGCGCGGCCTTGCTCTGGCGTCCGCCCGCGGTGAGGCCACGACCCCGCGCCGCCATCCATCATGGGGTGAGGCTAACGGTGGTGGCGTGATTTTTGGATCGTGAGCAGATTTTTGGATCGCGAGGCGGGCAGCAGACGCCGGAGGGAGGGGGGCCTAGAGGATGTGTCGATGATGGCGATGGGGACGTGGTCGGGGAAGTAGTCGGCGGGGAGGCGGATGGGGGGCATCATGACGCGGGGCACGTTCTCTGGGAACTGCTCGGTGGAGACGGCGGTGGCCGCACAAGCGGAGGGGAAGGGAGGGGAGGGGAGGAAGGGGTGCACGGGCATCGCGGGAGGAGAGACGAAAGGAGGAAAGGGATGGACAAAAAAATTATTGCAGAAAATAGAGGAAATTAGAAGCAGGAATCGAACACAGACCGTGGACGCATGCGTCGACGGGCGGCGGGCGGAGGAATGGTCGCATGACGGAGGACGAAAAAAGCCGCATGAAAAAAATGACGAAGATCGTACATTTTAGAAGTAGAGATTGGTCGAGTCCAATTTGTGTGCATCAAACTTAGTTGCATCTTGTATTTATGTTTTGGTTGAGTCCCACCAGGTTTATGGCCAGCCTGCGAGCCATAAGGCCCTGGGCATCGCCCATGTACTGGGGGGATATTATTCGGAAGTTTTATTTGTTTCGTTGAGGGTTCCTCCGCCGAACTACGAGAGGGCGATATCCCCTCATCTATATACTTCCAATCCATCCTGGATTTTGGTTGGTGTGCAATCAGGTGTGTTCTTGCCTGGGTGCGTGCTGGAATTCTTGGAGTTCCCTTTTCTTCTGATTGTGTTCTTCAAGGACACGGGTGGTAGAGTCTGCTACTAGGGTTTGGTGTCGACTCCATTGGTTGAAACCGATCCGATTACTCTACTGTTTCATCTGGGTGTTAAAATTGGTTGTCTCAAACCTGTTGCTGGTGGTACACTAATTCATCTCAATTTTACTTTTGCTATGAACTGCTATTATTTATCCTGAAAGCTTGAGACATTTGGACTTGCATTGCTGTGGATTACTTGCCTTGTTTACATTATCTTGATTACGTGAGATTAATCGGTTACCTATTTGAGGCCTTCTATTGGTTTGGTTACAAAAGTTGCTCAATTACTACTTACAATACCTTGAGAAGCTCATTTTATCTGTCAAGTACCGTGAAAGATTGGGACAAATCCTGGGCACAATAAGCGTGTCCTCATCATAATGTCTATAACAAGACTTGGTTGTATTCTAACCAAAGTTGTTTACAATCATGAATTGTCAAGAACCTCCTATTTCTCACAGATGAAAATATGTTACAGCCACAGTTAGCAGTTTAGGCTGCAGTGGCGGACTTGGTATTTTCTGGAATAATAAAACTAGTGTGGAAATTTTACCATTCTCTCGGTACCATATTTATGCAATTGTTTCCGAGAATGGGAAGGATCCATGGAGATTGACATGTGTTTATGGGGAAGCTCAGATTCCAGAGCGCCATAAAACATGGGACATGCTGAAATTTATTAAGGCCTCATAGCATTCCTTGGGTATGTATTGGAGATTTCAATGATGTCCTGCATAGAGATGAGCACATAGGGGTGCAAGAACGAAGTCGTGTACAAGTTGCAAGCTTTCGCGAAATGTTTGATGTTGAAAGATGGAAGCATTATCACCCTGTTAGGGGCCGCTGTGCGTGTTAAATAGAGTTGGGAAAAAGCCCCAACGTGGTTTACAATTTACGGTATCAAACTCTTGGCTGTGATCCTAATTACATGGAGAGAGTTACAACAACTAGCTAACTACACAAGAGTTTGTTTACTCGTGATAGGATCAGGTACAACACATTTCACACTCCCCCTCAATCACAACTTTCCTAGGTTGAGATTGTGCCGAAAATTCTCCAACAGCTTCACTGGAAATGCTTTGGTGAATCCATCCACGACCTGATCAGTAGTAGATACTAGTTTAATCTGTAGTAACCCTTGGGCAACTCTTTCTTTGACAAAATGAAAATCCACTTCTATATGTTTGGTTCTAGCATGGAATACTGGGTTAGCCGAAAGATATGTAGCACCAATATTATCACACCATAACCGAGCAGAGCTAGGAGCCTTCACACCAAGTTCCTTTAGCAATGTCTGCACCCACATAATTTATGCAGTGGCATTAGCCATAGATTTGTACTCAGCCTCAGTCCGTGATACTGTGGCCTGCTTACATGGCCGGAGATATGGATGATCGTAAAAGCACCACTGGTGTTCTATATTGCCTTGGGAACGTTCCCGTCACTTGGCAATCTCAGAAGCAGTAAGTGGTCACGTTGTCGTCGTGCGAGGCCAAGTACATCGCGGTGGGCGGCATGCCAGGGCATCTAGCTTGGGCGGTTGCTCGGGAGCTTCTACGAGATGGCACCAAGCATCGCCACCATCTTCATCGACAATCAGTCAGCAATTCAGTTGTGCAAGAATCCAGTATTTCATTGCCAGAGTAAGAACATCGCAACGCGGTTCCACTTCATCAGGGAGAGCATCGAGGGCGGCGAAGTCATCGTCTAGAAAATCCACACCGACGATCAGCTGGCGAACATTCTCACTAAACCACTTGGCCGGGTCAGATTCTCAGACCTGCGCTCGAAGATCGGCGTCATCAATGTGAGTAACTAGATTAGGGGGAGTAATGTTAGGTAATCTAGTCTAAGTCAGGTTTGAGTCGGAGTCTGTTAGAGGTTCAGCTCGGCTGTTAAGCTTGCCGGAGTTTCAGGCCTTGCCGCACTGCGTCGTGAGCTAAGGCCGAGTCGCGTCGTGTGCGGCAGGTTCGCGGATCGTGGGATGGAGCGGTCAGTCGTTGCGAGCATGTCGCACGTTCATGGCAGAATAGCTGATGTTCTTGTTTCCCTTCGCACATACACCTAAACAGAAAACGCTATTGATACAGCACCAAAAACTACTCTGTCCAGTTCACGAACTAGAGTTCGGGTGTTCCAGCTTTGGGTTTGGCTGTAAAGCCATAGTCTATAGTTCCTGCAATGTACTGCAGGATCCGTTTCACCACGGCCAAGTGCTCAGTGGTCGGTTTCTCCATGAACAGACTCACATACCCCACAGCATATGAGATGTCTGGGCGTGTATAAACCAGATAGCGTAGACACCCTACAATGCCGCGGTAGTCAGTTGCATCAACTACTGGCAATGGGCTCTTCTTACTCGGCTTGAGTCTTGCCTCCATCAGTGTCAAGGCAGGATTGCAGTCACTCATCCCTGCCCACTCCAGTATCTTGCGTGCATACGCTGCCTGAGAAAGCTTGATGCCTCCACTGTGCTGCTCCATTTCAAACCCTAGATAGAAACAGAGTAGGCCGAGATCACTCATCTTAAAGGAGGCCATCATCTGCACCTTGAACCTCTCGATCTCAGTGCTGTCATTGCCAGTAATGATGAGATCATCAACGTACACACCCACCAGTAGATGAGAACTACCAAGACCACGAGCATACACATAGTACTCAGAAGTGCTGCGCTAGAACCCAAGTGCAGTCATAGAGTCTCGGTGACATAGACCACTCGGGTTGATTAAGGACCGTCCGGTGATGTCGTTGGCTTGAGCACTATTTCTGTGCTACCACATATCCCTGAGTGGGAGGATGAGCTAATTACCTTTTTGATCCTTTCACATGGGGCACGGTCCAAGATGTGTGGTCATTAGGACTTGGTAGGGGACCCTAGAGTGTCCACGGTGGGCCTAGGCATCCCCCGCGCAAGCTAGGTGTGGATCCCTTTTGATGGGGTCAACTAGGGAAAGTTTGACACGAGTACCCCCTTGTTCACTTTTGGCCGAGTGTGCAAGTCGTATGGTCCTTATGTCGTGTGGGGAAAGAAGTACACCCTTGCAAGGTTAAAATCAATTTGAATTGCCGCACTCTTGGTTATGAGCAAGCTCTTTGTCCATTGAATTCATCGTATGTTGACGTTGTTGATGGCTCATATGTTCATATGTTAATGCTCTATGTTTATATGATATTGTTTATACTCAAACTAAAATTTGATGTCGGTTTGGGCAAGAATTTAATAAAATATGCTAGCTGTCCATAGGGTGAAATTATCATGCTTACGCTCAAAACTAAGGATAGGAAGAGATAGGCTTTTGCAAAATATTACTTAACCTTAAAGCCTCATTCCTTGCTACCATCCAAATGCTTTATCCTTGATTAGTAGTTGCGTAAGTCTTGCGAGTACCTTTTTGTACCGCCGAGAGTGGAGGAAAACCAGAGCGGGCGTGAGAGGCGTGCCCGGCCGCGCGGTTTTTGGTTTGTTTCGGGGGAGTCTGACGAGAGCACGAGAGCAGAGGAAGGGGGCAGTGGGCGTCAAGAGGAAGGAGGGCAAGGGGAGAGAACAGAGAAGTGAAACGGCTCGCGGGCGGGGGCGGAAGTGACGTGATTGCCCCTCAGTTTGGAGACGTTGAGGAGGATTTTTGGAAATTTTCGGGTTTGCTTTTTTCCTTTCTTTTCAGTTTAATTACCTGTTTTGTATATGTGTTACCGCATCCTATTTTAGGAGCAACCCACACACTATAACGAGCGTAAATGGTAATGAAATTGGTGAGGCAAAAAATCATCAAACATATAAGACCATGTATAATTGGTATTAATCAATCTGAATTTTGTTTCGGTGTGTGTCGGGTCTGTCAGATATGGTATTTAGCAGAGCACCAAACTGGCTGGCTAGTCATTATCTGACGACCTCATCGGCTCTAAACTGTTAGGTCACTATTGTCAAGGCCT
>CM014276.1:1432587-1455338 GCA_004135705.1 Alloteropsis semialata | reverse complement strand
TTCGTGGCGTTAGGACGACTAATACGTTATGTATGCCCTATGTGCTATTATCTTAAATCTTGTGGCTGCACCTAATTAAATTTAATATTGTTAAATACTTAATCATGTCTCCTTTAAGTTGCAAGATTAAAATGTGCATTATTTGTGCAAGTTTGCATCATGTTGTGTTAAATTCCTGCTTGCTGAAATTTCTGTTTGGAGCCCAATATAATGCTTAGAACGTTGTGAGAAAGCGTCCTAGTGCATCCATTCATGGCATACATGTGCATACATATGTTGGTTACTTTTTTGTGCAATAATATGATGCTTTGCTTGCTGTTTGATATTTAAAACTGAGCAAAAACTGATTTGTGTGCTTGCTGTCCAAATCTGAAATTAACCTCTTTATCACATCTAGAGCTTTGTATATGTGTGTTCTTCTCAAGTACTTCTAACCCCAATCCATCATTTGTTAAATCTTTGTCTTCTCTATCTTACTTCCGGGATATCTTTTATTTATCTTCTCGTTGTCTTTATTCTACTTGTGGACTATCTTTGCATTGTCTTCTATTAAATGAGATCCCCATCAAGAACATATATCTTCTTTCCCATATTGATCTCCTTTCCTATTAATTATCCTGTGATCATTATTCTCAAACATTTACCTATGGTTGGGTACCGTCAAATCAAAATTTCGGAAGGAAGACACTGCAAAGCGGCCTTCTCTACTTAGATATGGACTTGTTGAATATATCATTCTCTTTGGTCTCACAAATAATCGGCCTACTTCATGTCTTAACAAATATCATATTCAAGGAAGAGTTTGATGTCTTTATTGTGAGTTTATCCATAATATTCTTATCTATTCCAAGACCAAGGAATATCATGACCTTCACCTTCATATACTTCTTCAAAATCTTCGAGAGCCTCGTCTTTATACAAAGTTTAGCAAGTGTGAGTTTTGTCTTGAAGAAGTATTCTTTTTTGTCCATATTCTCTCTATGGATATTGTTACCATAAATCCTAGCAAGTTTAAAGATGTTCCCAATCAAAAACCGAAGATCAAGTGAGAACCATTCATGAAAATCTTTGCATAGCCCAATCTTGCCAAAGGAAATATGCCTTCCATCATCGTCTTGAGCTATATTTCAAAGTAGTTGACCAAGTTTATCCTTTCCATTGCACTTGCCACTTCCATATTAGGAGAAAGTTCGCAAATCGTTGTGTTGGTCCTTTCCATATCACAAAAAGAGTTGGTGCTGTGGCTGTTCAATTGGATCATCCACCATCATTATCCGTCGTCCACAACATGTTCCCTAAATCTCAATTGAAGAAGTCCTTTCGTGTCCCTATCAAAGTCATTTCTTTTCCCTATCTTTTCCTCTTACTTGAATCTCGCGACGAGATTCTTTTAAGGGGGGGAGATTGTAACAGCCCAGAGAAAAAAAGAAAAGAAAAATGGAAAAGAAAAAACCTGGACCCACCTGTCATCTCCTTCATGTCTCTCCTACGCACGAAGCCACGCGCCTATTGGCCGACGTGGGCAGCCAGCGCCACGTCGCCCACGCCGAGCAGCCGGTGCCGCGCCTGAGCCATGCCCTGGCCTCGCCCCTGCTCCCCTCCCTCGCCTTTAAAGCCCCCTCGGCCAAGCCCCTCCAAATCCTAGTCGTTTTTCCCTTCCCCCGCCGCCACCTCCACCATTGTTGCCATCTGAGCTCGCCATTCGCCAGAGAAATTCGTCGCGCACGGTGAGCCTCCTTTCAATTTCTAGCAGCCACACCATCCTCACGGCCTTGCACATCCAGTTTGCCCTTCACATTATCCTCTCCTCCACCGTGCAGGGGCCTCGCCCGAGTTCTTCGCCGGCCGCCCGTCGAGCTCATCGCGCCGTCGCCTCACTATCTTCCCTTCATCGGCGCTTGCTTGGTGAGCTCCCTGCAGTGCCGCACAGCCCACGCTCGCCCTAGGCCGCCTACTGCCCGCCCTCGTCGCTGCTGGCTGAGGCCATGGCCGCCGGCCATGCCTGTGCGTACGTGCATGTGCGTTATGGGTGTGTGGGGGTGTATGTGGAAAAGAGAGAAAGGATAGGGGGTTATGGGGAAAAATCCAAGGGCTATTGCGCAAAAAGACTAGATCCAAGGGGCTGTGTGCAAATCATTTCCGGATTTCCTTTTAAATCTTGGATTAAAAGGCTGAAACTCAATTAAATCATAGGAAAATAAATATAGCTCCTAAAATGATGAAACTTGCTTTGTCGGATTCCTTATGAGCTGCTCGACCATAGAAAAATATGAATGTGCATTGTACTGTTGTATGTATTTATCTTGTTCTAGCTAAATAAATGCCTAATAAATTGTATACTGCTCCTAAAAATTTGATTTCAGCTTTGTTAAGTTCCTCTATTCATGTACTATGCAGATCTGTGACTTGAACTCTTGAAAGTTGCAGTTTCACTGTCATTTCATGTGTTTGTTCGTTTATGCTGGCTGAAAACTGGTTAATGCTTAGTAATTAACTCAAAAATGGTAAAATCTTGAAACCAACTTTGTTAATCTCGTTTTGCTGCATAGAATCTGGGGAAAATGACTTTGGTGCTGTTCTGGATGTTTTACATGCTTTTTATGAATTAATGTGTTCTAGGTAGCTCTAGCTTGAATAAAATGTAATTAAATATATAAAATGGTTTTTAGTGTATATCCAACTATTTTAGTCTTGTTTAGGTATCCTCTGCTGGCATGTTTTGTTTCACACTTGTTAAGCAACTTGATAATTTATTATGATGTTTGTTTGCTCTCTAATAAGCTAAATAAAGAAATAGTCCTTTTATTGATTTAAACACCTTTATGTGCTGTTTTTATTTTATTTGAGCAGTGCTATGTATGTGTTACATTTCGCATGCTCATACTTGCATTCATGACATCATTTCTAATTTATGCATCATTCATTCATTCATTCATTCTCGAGAGTGAGCCTACGGAGTACGAAACCGTTGAGCCCGAGTCCGAAGTTGACGTTGATCCCGAACCCCAAGAGAACCAAGGCAAGCCGCTAAGCATGTTTATCCTATCTTTGCAATTAATTTGATTATTACGTTTATGTATGGGTTGCATTGTGTGTATATATATATATATATATATATATATATATATATATATATATATATATATATATATATATATATATATAGGGCGAGGCTAAAATGCAACAAGGTGCATTTTGTATAGGAAACGCACAGACCCTAGCAAGACTACCGAAAAAGAAAAAAAACCAGCGCTCTCGCACTCCCGCGCCTCGCACTTCCGTCCACCCACTGTCTGCATGCATGGAATCTTTTTGTATTCAAAACTTCAATTCACTTTTTCTTCTAAACTGTAAGTCGAATCGACGAACCATTTGTTGCATCTTACTCGAAAAAATGTGCTTAACAAAACAAGATCTAACATGGATAAGTGCATTGTTTATTAGTTGCAACTCGGAAGCATATACAATTGCAACTCGAGTTGCAACTCTGTATGCAACAAATGTTTATGCAAATGCAACAAATGGTTGTATAGATGCAACAAATAGTTGTACAAATGCAACAAATATTTAGTTTCGTGACACAAAGACAAAGACATTAAAAAATACAACGCAACAAATATTTAGACAAATGCAACAAATATTTATTTTTGTGACAAAGGGATAGAAACATTAAAAAATATAACACAACAGACAAATGCAACAAAATGCTTAGATAATAGGTGAAAGTCAAATATTTGTTGCAATTGCAATCGAATAGCATCCAGCTGCAAATCCAGTTGCAACTCTGGACGCAATTGAAAGTCAAACATTTGTTTTTTCTTTTTCCAAAAAAAGTCAAACATTTGTTTTTTCTTTTTCCAAAAAAAGTCAAACATTTGTTGCAATTGCAATCGAATTGCATACAGCTGCAAATCCAGTTGCAACTCTGGGTGCAACTGAAATTCAAACATTTGTTTTTTCTTTTTCTAAAAAAGTCAAACATTTGTTTTTTCTTTTTCCTAAAAAAGTCAAACATTTATTTTTTTCTTTTTTTGAAAAAAGTCAAACATTTGTTGCAATTGCAATCGAATTGCATACAGCTGCAAATCCAGTTGCAACTCTGGGCGCAATTCAAAGTCAAACATTTGTTTTTTCTTTTTCCAAAAAAAGTCAAACATTTGTTGCATTTATTAAACAGAAAGACATTTGTTGCAATTGCAATTGAATTGCATACAACTGAAAATCCAGTTGCAACTCTGGGCGCAATTGAGTTGCAACTGGATATGGTTATAAACACCACATGCAAATATAACATGTATAGAGTTGCAAATGGAAAGCACACAGAGTTGCAATTCACTAAAAGACGCACGAAATATATTCATGTTGGATCTAGTTTTGTTAAGCACATTTTTTCGAGTAAGATGCAACAAACGGTTCGTAGATTTGACTTACGGTTTAGAAGATATCGCATTTTTTCAATTCGAATTAAGAAAAGATTCTCCACATGCATATGAATCTGGTGGAGGCGTAGAGACGTGGAGCACATGAGGTGGCATCACGTGTTTGGTCTGGATCATTAATTTTGCATGCATGCATGCGCGCTCGCTGGGGTCTGTGCATTTGCTATATAAAATGCACCCAGGTGCATTATAGCAAAACACTATATATATATATATATATATATATATATATATATATATATATATATATATATATATATATATATATATATATATGTATTGCATTGTTAGCACCTATGTTGATGATTACCTTCCTTGCTTTACACACCTTTACCTTGTCGCTTGTTAGCTTGGGTTAATTGCACCTTTAATTTGATAAATTCTTAGCCATGCTTAGAGTAGAAGGTTAGGGAATATTTGGGAAGGTTGACTAGGTTAATCAACACCGTAATAGTTGGAGTCCTCTTTTTAAAATTGATGATTCTATGAACATGATGATATGAAGTAGAGGCATGACTTGAGCGGTTGTAGGGTCACGAGAAAGGAGTCTCGGTGACATAGACCGCTCGGGTTGATTAAGGACCGTCCGGTGATGCCGTTGGCTTGAGCACTATTTCCGTGCTACCATATATCCCCGAGTGGGAGGATGAGCTAATTACCTTTTTGATCCTTTCTCATGGGGCACGGTCCAAGATGCGTGGTCATTAGGACTTGTTAGGGGACCCTAGAGTGTCCACTGTGGGCCTAGGCATCCCCCGCGAGAGCTAGGCGTGGATCCCATTTGATGGGGATAATAACTAGGGAAAGGTTGACATGAGTACCCCCTTGTTCACTTTTGGCCGGGTGTGTAAGTCGTATGGTCCTTATGTCGTGTGGGGAAAGAAGTACACCCTTGCAAGGTAAAAATCAATTCCAATTGCCGCGCTCTCGGTTATGAGCAAGCTCTTTGTCCATTGAATTCATCGTACGTTGACGTTGTTGATGGCTCATATGTTCACATATTAATGCTCTATGTTTACATGATATTGTTTATGCTCAAACTAAAATTTGATGTGGGTTTGGGCAAGATTTTAATAAAATATGCTAGCTGTCCATAGGGTACAAATATCATGCTTATGCTCAAAACTAAGGATAGGAAGAGATAGGCTTTTGCAAAACTTTACTTAACCTTAAGGCCTCATTCCTTGCTACCATCCAAATGCATTATCCTTGATTAATATTTTGCGTAAGTCTTGCGAGTACCTTTTTGTACTCACGGTTCTCACGTTAACTGAGTTGCAGGTAATCTGGAGCCTATCTTTGGTCACTTTTATCCTGCCACTCCCGGTGCGGGTAATGAGTGATCTTGCTTGGTGAATGTGCTTCAATGGCGCCCTTGGGCAATGGCATCGTTGCTCTTTTTAATTTATCTATCCACTGCATTTTATTGTCTTTTGTTGCGAGTTCGTGCTTTGGGGAGATACAATTAAACTCACTTTATTCATGTTGTCATTTGAGGGGCCAAGACTTGTATTTTGGATCCCTCTTGCATTTTAATTTCAGATTTGAATTAAGTATGTGTTGAACTTGTAATAGTTGTTGTTGCACTCATGTAATATTTAAAACTTGCTCTTTGTGGTTTATTCGGTGATGTGAGACTTGTAAGGTATGTGTGCTTGATCTTGAGCATGTTGTTAAACACATACCGGGATGTCCTGGCTTGCATTCCTCTTAAAAGAATTTTGCTCGGCTAATTACGCTAAGAGGAGGGCTGGCACGTGTCATGCCGCGTGGCAAGCATGCGCTCGCCCTTATCTTTGCGGATTATTCGACAATTCATTTAAAATTTAATGTAAGTTGGGAGGTTCCTTACATACTGGCAACACGGTAAAGAAGTTTTGATTAAGGTAACGTTCTCTATGTCTTGCTTCTGGTTGCCACGAAGCTATGCCAGTACATTGATGGCCTGCTCCGAAGATTCTGATAGGGGAGCAAGGAGGGTAAGAGGAGGACATGCTGGGTAGCATGGGAAGATATGACAAAACCAAAATATATGTGAGGATTAGGATTTAGGGATTTTGAGCTCTTTAACCTTGCTAGCTCGGCAGGGCTGGCATGCATATCTTACAGGAGCCATCTTCTCTGAGTGCAAGAATCCTCAAAGCTGTCTACTTCCCTGATATGGAGTTCTTGGGTGCGGAACTAGACTCCACACTGTCCAAAATATGGAGAGCCATCGTGGATGACAAAGAAGTTCTCAAGCAAGGCCTCATCCACAGGATTGGGACAGGTGAAGACTGTTCCATTTGTGGCCGACAAGACACATGGAAACATTCTTTGTTAGAGTGCAACATGGCTAAAAGCGTGTGGGCTTTACAACGCGAGGAGCTTTTGGATTTCAACAGTCAAGCTCAATGCGATGATGCTCGTGGTTGGCTTCATGAAGTAGTAGCATACTAGCAACTCTTTGGCACAAGTGGTATGACTGGTAGTCATGATGTGGTCCATCTGGTATGCAAGACGGAAACCTATTCTTGAAAATATTTTTCAGAGCCCGCTGACGACTCATAGTTTCGTAGAGCATTCCTTGCAGATTTGGAGCTGGCCAATCCATATATGGAAAAGAAGGGAGGCACACAGGCTCATATGCCTCAATGGATCCCGCCCCCCATGGAATAATGGAGGTGAATGTGGATGCTGCACTTTCAAAGAACTCGGGTATCGCGACAATGGCAGCGATTGCGAGGGATGAAGCTGGTATTTTTCAGTGAGCTTCTGTGGTGGTGAGGGAGGGTGTTTTAGACCCAAAGATGGCGGAAGCGATGGCCTGCAGAGAGGGTCTGGTTCTCGCGAGTGACCACATGCTGTGGAAGGTTAGGATTGCCACCGACTGCGGAATGCGGCAAGGAGCATGCGAGGACTCAATACCAGAAACTCGAAGTTTGCCATGTGCCCGGTTATTTGTCGTGTGCTTTCTATCAGGCACACGGCAAAGAGTCTCTTTGTCGTGTGCTTTTCTTTGGCACATGACAAAGATTTTGGCATACGGCAAAGCCATACTTTGCCGTGTGCTTTTTGTTTGACACACGGCAAAGCCATACTTTACCGTGAGCTTTTTTTTGGCACACGACAAAGCCATGACTTTGTCGTGTGCATTTTTTTGGCACACGGCAACGTCATGACTTTGTTGTGTGCTCTTTATTGCACACGGCAAAGCCATAGTTTGCCGTGTGCTTTTTTTGGCACACGGCAAAGCCATAATTCAAACCACATTTTGAAGTAGTAATTCAATTCAAATTAGAAAGTTTTAAACTACAAAGTTTTATAACTTCTCAAGATGTACAACTTTTAGGTTGGCCATTTTTTCACTCGAGAAAACAATCATAACATTGTTCATAAAATCTATATCTCATATAGTTTTCTAAAACTGTAAGAGAGATATATAAGATTTGGGAACAATGTTAATACCACTATATCGGATGAACAAATGACATGCATAAAAGTTGTAGATCTTCAAAAGTTATACTTTGTAGCTGAACTCTTTTTAATTTGAATTAATTTTGCCAACAAAAATTATGTTTGTAGTTCTCCAATTTGAAATTTAAGTTTTTTTAAAAGACCTCGGATGGAGAAATAACCAAAATGATAGTTGTAGATCACAACAAGTTATGAAACTTTGTAGTTGACAACTTTTTTATTTGAAATCACCTTGTCAATGAAAACTAAGTTTGAATTTTTTTCAAATTTGAAATTCAAATTTTGTAAATGACCTCAGATGGAGAAACTACCAAAATGAGAAATGTAGATTTCAAAAGTTTTGAAACTTTGTAGTTGACAATTTTTAATTTGAAATCATTTAGGGCCTCAAACAAGCAATTTACACTCGGTGGTAGAGGAATCTAAACAGAATACACAGGTGAGAGTGTAGTGAAGTGGTAGAGGAGGTTACGCGCAAGGGAGAGGTCGTTGGTTCTAATCCCACTGGCCGCGTAGCGCGTGAATTTTCTGCGAAAAATTTAGGGTTTTGGGATTTTGGCGCGACTTGCAACTTGATGGTCAGTGGCCTTTCCTACATTGGAAAAAACATTGAGTAAAATGCATCAATGGCCATTGTACTTGTCAGGATGTCTCAATTTGGCCATCATCCTTAGAAAAGTATAAATCATGGTCACTAAACTTGTCTAACCACAACGATACAATCATTGGCTCCATTAATCGTGGGTATTTGGCTGATGTGGCATACATTATTGTTAGTGTTTTCTTTTTGCAAAGAAAAAAAATCACTTACACCGTATTATGCCACGTCGGCCAAATACACTTGATTAAGGGAGCCAATGATAGTATCATCATAGTTGGGCAAGTTTAGTGGCCACAATTTATAGTTTTCTAAGTACGATGGCCAAATTAAAGCAAAGTGACGAGTATAATGGCCATCTGTGTATTTTACTCAAAAATTTTTGCTATTTTTTCAGTTTTGTTTCCGTTCGGCAATAAAAACTTTATCGTATGTCAAATAGTACACGGCAAAGGTCTTTGCCGTGGATGGCACACGGCAAAGCCTTTGCCATGTGTAATCAAGGCTTTGCCGTGTGCTGCAGCCATACGATGATCTCACGGTTCCCGGTAGTGACTAGGGATGGGTCTCTATGGCCATGTCATCAGAGAGATCAAGTCTGGGATGGCAAGTTTCACAACGTGGAAATCGTCCATGAACGTGGGACTTCAATGTCGATGCCCATAGATTGACCAAGAGCTCGATTTATGAACTTGTAGGACAACATGTTTGGCTATTAACTCCTCCTGATGGAGTATGTACCGGTTACTCTCATATATAAATAAAGGCGGTACCACTACCAGAAAACCCCTCATCAGTCCACCCACATTGGTAATGGTTGTTTAGGGCCCAGTACCAATGTTTGCATTGGTACCGAGTCCAACAGCTAGAAAAAGTACGCGCTCATAGGTACCGGTTGGTGGCACCAACCGGTACCAATGGGCTCACATAGATATCGGTTGGTGTCACCAACCGGTACCTATGATCCACGGAGCCTTTGGTACCGGTTGGTGGCACCAACCGGTACCTATGAGTGCCCCATTGGTATGGGTTGGTGCCACGAACTGGTACAAATGAGGCTCTGCGTATATAGCCCCTTGTTCCTCCCCCAGCCCAAGCCATGGCTCATTTCTTCATCCTCCACTGAGCTCGGATTGGGGGAGGTCATGCCCGATTTTTCCATAACTTTTGGAGATTTTGCAATCCAAGTCCGCTAGAAGGTTAGCAACTTCATGCTCTCTCTTTTGACGGTTAGCATGGTCTATTTCATCCACTATGTTTTGAGTAATTAAGTGTTTTGTGAAATGGATACGAATAGGAGATTTTAGAATTATAGATCAATTTATTATGATTTTGTGGTAGAGATGAACCATATAGATATTTGTAGCATGTGTAGAGATGATGCTCAAATTTTTAGTCATTGTTTTTAGATTTTTTATTATTTGTAGAAACATTAAATGATTATCATAATTATGATTTTTATGTATTATAAATGATATTCATTGTAAAAGCTTATCACGAACTTTAGAATTACATATTTTTAGAGGCTTCAAATGATGTTCATATTTAGGTTATTACGAATTTTAGATTTTTAGAGTCTATAAATGACGATATTCATATTTATTCTTATTATGAATTTTAGAGATTATAGATGATATTCATATTTAGGCTTGTTAATTATGAACTTTAGAATTAGATCTTTTTTGAGGCTTCAAATGATGTTCATAGTTAGGGTTGTTATGAATTTTTAGAGTTTTAGATACTATAAATGATATTCATATTTGGGGCTTCAAATGGTATATTCATATTTGATAGGGGCGTAAATGATTTCCACATTAGGGCTAAATTTTTCTTTGTATTTTGTGAATAAATAAATCGACAATGGATGTACAACGACGCTCATCTGACTTCATTAATGGCGTTCATCAATTCCTCGATGTGGCAGAGGCTAACTCGACCTCAGGTTTTATATGCTGTCTATGCAAGGTCTGTGAGAACAACAAGGATTATCACACACACTTGCTAAGGAGTGGTTTCATGCCTGGCTATATCTGTTGAACCAAACATGGTGAAAAGGGGATTATATTAGAAGACGGTGATGAAGATGGTGATGACAACATCCCGGACTTTGCACAATACGGTGCCTTTGCAGATGATATTGTAATGGGTGAGGGTGAAGCAATTGCAGAAGATGAGGATGATGATGCCTTAGGTGGCATGATTCTTGATTAAGAGAAAGACTGCGAAAGTGCGAAAGAGCGGGATAAGATGAAGCATTGGTTGGAGGACCACAAAACATTGTTGTACCTAGATTGCAACGAGGACCAGAAAAAGTTGGGGTACAATAGTGGAACTGTTGCAATGAAAGACAACTAATGGCTTGTCTGACAAGGGTTTCGGAGAGTTATTGAAAATGATTAAGAAGATGCTTGCAGAGGGCAACACATTGCCTGAAACAACATACGAGGCAAGAAAAATTGTTTGCCCTCTAGGACTAGAAGTAGAAAAGATACACACATGCCCCAATGATTGTGTCCTTTATCGCGGCAAGGTGTACGAATCTTTGGATGTCTGTTCAGTTTGCAATTGTCCGCGGTACAAAATCAGGCGAGACAACCCTGGTGAAGTTGAGGGAGAGCCCCCAAGAAGAGAGACCCTACCAAGGTGATGTGGTATTCCCTATAATACCACATCTGAAGTGTTTGTTCAGAAACAAAGAGCATGCTGAATTGATGCGGTGGCACAAAGAGGATCGGAGGGAAGACAATATGATGAGACACCCTGTTGATGGGTCCCAATGGAGAAAAATTGATAGAGCATTCCCAGACTTTGCAGAAGATGCAAGGAACATAAAATTTGGTTTGAGTACAGATGGCATAAATCCTTTCAGTGATATGAGCAGTAGCAACAGCACTTGACCCGTGACTCTATGTATGTACAACCTTCCTCCATGGATGTGCATGAAGCAGAAATTCCTTATGATGCTAGTGCTAATCCAAGGGCCAAAGCAGCCTGGCAACGACATTGATGTGTATCTAAGGCCACTGGTTGATGATTTATTGTTGTTATGGGGCAAAGATGGAGTAAAGGCGTGGGATGAGCAAAAGTAAGGGGAATTTAACCTACAAGCATTACTGTTTGTGACTATCAATGATTGGTCTACAGTTGGTAACCTGTCGGGATAGTCAAACAAGGGATACAAAGCATGCACACATTGTCTAGAACACACAGACTATCTGAAACATTGTAGAAAGTGTGTATATATGGGCCATCATCGATTTCTTTCTGAGAAACATCCGCTAAGAAATAAAATAAAGCATTTTGAGGCTGAAACCTGTAAAAAATCATGGCATCAGGATGGAAAATATGTATTTGCTAGGGTAAAAGATGTGAAGGTGGTCTTTGGGAAGGGACCTGGCAGCCAGCCAGCTGCAAATAAAAATGGAAAGGCACCCATTGGGAGGTCTTAGATGTCCGTCATGCAATTGATGTGATGTACCTGACTAAAAATCTTTGCGTAAACGTGCTAGGGTTCCTTGATATGTACCGAAAGTCAAAAGATATGGTAGAAGCACGACAGGACCTGAAACATATGAAACAATGAGATCTCCTACATCCTGAGAAGAGCGAGAAAGGGCGTTGGAACTTACGACCTGCTAGCTACACTCTAAGCAAGGAGGAGAAGACCAGCATGTTTGACTGTTTGAACAGTATTAAGGTCCCGTCTGGCTACTCATCGAATGTAAAGAGTCTAATAAATATGAAAGAGAAGAAATTCGTACACCTCAAGTCTCATGACTGCCATGTGCTGTTGACACAATTGCTTTCGATGGCACTGAGGGGAATTCTACCTGTTAATGTTCGAACAACTATCGTGAAGCTATGTGCCTTCTTTAATGCAATCGACCAGAAGGCAATTGATCCCAGTAATCTAGCAAGGTTGTAGGATGATGTGGCCCAAAGCCTTGTCAGCCTGAGATGATATTTCCTGTCTTTCTTTAATATTATGACGCATCTCCTAGTCCAAGTTGTCAAAGAGATTGGTATTCTTGGTCTAGTATTTCTACACAATACGTATCCTTTTGAGAGGTTCATGGCTATTCTAAAGAAATATGTTCGTAATCGTTCTCTTCCAGAAGGATGCATTGCCAAGGGATATAGAACAGAGGAGGTCATTGAGTTCTGTGTTGACTATATCCCCGAACTGAAACCGATTGGGTTACCTGAGTCACGCCATGAGGGGAGACTAATAAGAAAGGGCACGTTAGGAAGGAAACAAACAAGGTGTAGTGACTATGATTTATTCATGAAAGCGCATTACACTGTATTGTAGTCATCAACCATGGTGGCTCCTTACATCGAGGAGCACAAGACTATAATATGCTCCCAAAATCCAAGGAAGTCTGACACCTGGATTCACACCATCACATAGAAACATTCGCTGGTTGATTGCGGCAAAAACTCATGGGTAATGAGACAATACATACACAACTGGCGTATTTGGCAAGGGGACCATCAACCTCATTCTTGACATTCCAAGGCTATGAAATAAATGGGTATACATTTTACACGACAGCCCAAGACAACAAAAGCACCAACCAAAACAGTGGTGTCTGTATACATGCCTATGACAACAAAGGGAACAAAGACTCATATTATTGTCAGGTAGACGAGATCTGGGAACTCGAGTATGGGCCTTTGAAAATACCTCTTTTTGGCGGAGGTGTAAATACAAACCGGTACGACATGACAATTGTGGATATCAGCAAAATTTTGTATATAGACGAACCATTCGTGGTCGCCAAGGATGTGCATCAAGTGTTTTATGTGAAAGACATGTCTAGAAAATCCAAGATGGGGACTCTGCAAACAAATAACTCCGAACTTGAGCCAAAACGCCACATAGTTCTCACGAGGAAAAGAAAAATCATGGGTATCGAGGAGTCGCAGATGAAGATGATTATAATAGGTGTGACGAGGTCTCTCCGTTTAGTGTGGAGGTTGACACAAGCATCCTGTTGGCCAATGAAGATGCTCCTTACGTTCGCAACAATCATAATGAAGGCACTCTTGTAAAGAAAACATTTATTGCTATTCAAGCATAATGTAGTACTTATGTTGAGCATGATGTTATGTAATGGTACTTATGTTCAAGCATCATGGTATATTATGGAGTACCATATTCAAGAATGATGTTATATAATGTAATACTTATGTTGAAGTATTATTTTATTCATATTTTTTATCCCGACGTAATGTAGTACTTTTGTTCAAGTGTTATTTTATTTTTATTTGATTTGGAGACATAGAAAATACAAACTATTAAATACTAGTGAAGTTATATAGCAAAACTAATTAGTAAAGAAGTTAATATATAATACTACTATAAATGGATGTAAATAGAAAATACAAAAAATATTAACTAGTAAATACTAAATTTTAAATAAGGTAAATAGAAAATACCAAATAATATATACCTAAGGTATATAGAAAATACCAAATAGAAGAAACAAAAAGGAAACTGGAATGGCGGGAATAGAATTGGAAAACCCCTTTGGTACCGCGTGATGTGATTATATCACCCGGTACCTAAGGGCTGGGAATTGGGGCAGGAATTGGCGCCAATCCCCCTATGGTACCGGGTGGTGAAATCACCCTGTGCCAAACCCTAAATCCTTTGGTACTGGGTGGCGACATCACCCGGTACCAAAGGGGGGCGTTATATATAGCGTCGGGCGCCCTCTTCCCCCTCGCCCCTCCGCTCCTCCGCGCGCCTTATCCCCAACGCCCTTCTTCCTCCGCACGCACCGCCCCTCCCGCCGTCGTCTGTCGCCGGCCTCCCCTGCGCCCGTCCGTCGCCGTCCCTCCCCATCGCCCGACCTCCTCGTGCGCCATCGTCCGTCGCCCTAGGGATCCGCGCTGTGGCCTCTCCGTTGCCCAGGCCTTCCCGTCGCCTGGTGCCGCCCGTCTTCGAACTCCCCTGCGTCCGTCGTCCCTCGCCCCTGGGATCTGCGCCCCGGCATCCCCATTGCCCGAGCTGCCCATCTCCAGCCTTCCCTGCGCCCATCTGTCGTCGGCCCTCCCCGCATCCGGCCGCCCTATCGCCAGGCCTCCCCGCGCCCATCGTCCGTCTCCCCGCGCCAGGCCCTCCGTCCCCGCGCCCGGCCTCCCTCTCACCCAGTGTCGCCTATCTCCAGCGCCACTCCTATCGTCCCCAGCGCCGCTCCCCCTCGTCCCAGCCCGTATGTGCTCTGAGCCGGCCATCGCGCCCGTCTATACGTGTATGCTTTGTTGTGTGCTGTGTGTAGTATGTTGTGTGGGTGTGAGTTTTTTATTGTTATAGGAAAATCATAGATTATTATAGGAAAACCATTTATTATTATTATTATTATTATTATTATTATTATTATTAATACTTGTTATTTCATAGAAATTGTTAGGAATTCATAGGCATTGTCTTAATATTATACAAAATTTGTACAAATTTGTTTAGTAAATTTGTAGGGAATTTGTATGAATTTGTTTAGGAAATGTGTAGGAAATGAAATGTGACATCTTATAGGAAATATTTTAGAAAATGGTATAAGTACTTATAGGAATTAATGTGTTCTCTTATGGTCATTTATTTCCTAGGATTTTTTTATTATGAATGTAAATAGAACATTGCATTATGCTTATAGGAATGATACTTATAAGAAATAATACTTAGGAAATTCCTTTTACATTGTACTTAAAGGAAATTTATTGTGGAAATGATATTATACTTATAGAATAATACTTATAGGAATAATACTTATAGGAATAATACTTATAGGAATAATACTTATAGGAAACAATACTTATAGGAAATTCCTTTAATTGTAGAAAATTTTACTATGGCAATAGAAAATCCTAGAAATTGTTGGAATTTGTATTATAAGAAATAATACTTATAGGAAATTCCTTTTAAATTGTACTTAAAGGAAATGTGTTGTGGAAATGGTATTATACTTATAGGAATAATACTTATAGGAAACAAAACTTGTAGGAAATTCCTATAATTGTAGAAAATTTTACTATGGCTATAGAAAATCCTAGAAATTGTTGGAATTTGTAGGAAATTGTATTATTATTACTATAGAAATTCATAAAAGTTTTATATAATGAAGTGTTATTTCATGTATACTTGTTAAGGGTTATTTCATTTGTACTATTTAAGTGTTATTGTAGAAAATTGTACTATGGCTATAGAAAATCCTAGAAATTTTTGGAATTTGTAGGAAATTGTATTATTACTATAGAAATTCATAGTAGTTTTATTTAATGAAGTGTTAGTTCATGTATACATTCTAAGGGTTATTTCTACGATGATGATGGAAGACGAAATGAATGAAATGATTATGATGGATGATGCTATTGCACAAGGCAGTGCACGTGCCACAAATATCCTCGATGCCGATGAGGAGGTAGGTGGTGACAATGGCAGCCAATACCTGAATATGTCAGGTGATGGCATGGAAGAACTTGCTGAAAATGTTTGGGCGGAGGAGGTATATATGTATATATATTGTCAATATCGATGATATATATATATATATATAAGCATGCGATCTTGATACATTTCTTTCTCGTACCTATAGCCCTAGGCTCACAACCTTTTGGGTCGTCATCATCGAAGAGGACGAAATGTGGCCCGACCAGGAAGTTAGAGGGCAGACTTATAATCACAGATGTGGCCGAACATGGTCGGCCAGTTGCGCCAGAGAAAGCTGCTACTAAGATGGCAAAACAGTGTGGTGTTCTAGTTAGAGACCACGTGCCCATCAGCTTGCAGAGGTGGAAATTCAGCAATGAAGCATCTTGCGTGCCGCAATCAAAGAAAGAAATGCTATGGGCAAGTTTGAAAAAGCGCTTCACAGTGCCTGAAGGTTCAGATGAAAGAGTGGAATATTGGGCTATAAAGACGATGGCTACTTCATTTCAAACTTGGAAGAGAACTTGTACAGAAAATATGCTGAGAAGAACCTGACACCCAACTTCAACGATTACCCAGAGCTCAAGGATCATTGGGATTCGTTCGTGTAGTACAGGCGGTTGGAGTTAGGTGAAAAGAACTCTCGTCAAGCAAGGATCAATGCCGCGAAGAAACGGTACTTCCATTCACTTGGACCAACTGGCTATAAGAAGAAAATTCCAATCTGGGACAAGATGGAAGAAGATTTGCTTGCCAGAGGAATCACGCCGGCAACAATCAATCGGCCATAGCGATCAAGGCATTGGTATTATGCTCATGGGGGCACTCTAGATCTCAATGATGGGTCACTTATATACAATGATGAGATAAAAGAGGCGGCCACTGGTATCCTTGTAGCACTTAAAGAGAAAGCCGATGGGAGATTTGTTCCCGACAGAGAAAACGATGAGCTAACTAGGGTTCTAGGCAATCCAAAGATCCTGTACGAGCTAGAGGTGTCGGCGTGGTCCCTTGGAAGGTTGCATTTTCAGCGAACAGTGACACCTATAAAATTCATGCGCACCAAGGCCACACAGGAGAGAAGAGTTGAGAACTTTGTAAGAAAGGTTCAGCAGACAAAGGTCGGCATCGCAGATGAAGTGTCTAGACAAATATAGACATTGCTGAGCCAAGTGCAGCTGGTGCCGGGAGGAATACTTCTATCCACCGGACTTGGGGGTTCGGCTGGAGTTAGCCCGCCCTCCCAACATCGAAGCAGTGTTGCTTCCACGGAGCTCTATATACCGGGGACAGTGCAAGCTATCCAGTGGACGAAATCACTCTATGTATGCCATGTGAGCTACATATACCATGCAGGAACTTATCCTCTAAGGTGGCTTATGGTATGACTTATCCGGTGGAGCAAGGGCAGACTATTCATGGGGCCGAAATTCCAAGTGGCTACTGCAAGGTGGGTGGAGCAAATTTGTGAAGGATATGATAACTTGGACCTTGACATCGAAGGTGGGGACGGAGAAAGGACGTTAGCGGATACAGCCCACAGTGGTATCATTCTATGGAAGAAGCATTACATCAAATTTGTCAGTCAAGGGCCATCATCTACTCCACCCAGGGATCCCCCGCAGCCACCGTCACCTTCAAGAAGGGACGGGTATGAGCAAGAGCTGCCACCTCCAAGTAGGGATGATGCCGGCTCACACATGTCTCCTCCTCCACTAGCACGACATGCCACAAAGCGCCAAGTTGCGCCCCCATGGCGGACTACTCGCCAGAAAAAGCTACATCAAATAGTCGAAAAGAGCCTACCAAAGAAGAAAAGATGGCCACCATATTGAAGAAGTTACCTTATGACCAAACTGATGAGGAAACTGCTATGGTGGTCAAAGAGGTCAAAGAACATTTCAAACCAGATGAGCCACAGAAGCCAGTAAAAATAGATCCAAAAGCGAAGAACTTTTTCAGATCAATGAGCGCGGCGAATCAAAAGAGATTCTTAGTATCTGACTAGACCGCCAGCTTGCATAGTCTTATCAGCAACAAGTTAGTGAAGGCTCTGGTAACAAGACGGCCATTGAGAAACAAGCAAGCAGTGCAGCCTCAGGGGAGAACGCGGCCACTCCTAAGAAGAAACTAGTCCGTCAGAGCTCAGCTAGTGTCGGTTTTTTATGCCGTCTAGCCTACTATGGGGGGTCCCCAAGGTAGTGATTTGTTCAGTGGGGGATCGCCAGGCCTGAAGCATGAAGGTAAACGCGGGACACAAGACACGATTTAGACAGGTTCGGGCCGCCAAGGCAGCGGACCCTACGTCCTGTATGGGGTGTATAGTATTGCGCCCTGTGCTGGTGTGTTTCGATTTGCCTGTCTAGGTACCGCAGCCCTCCTTTATATAGTCCAGGGGGCGAGTTCCTAGTCGGCTACAAGGTAGGAGTCCTAGTAGAATTACAGAGTATGAGTCCTAGTAGGATTACAGTGGAATTCTAATAGGATTCTGCCTTCCTTGCAGATACTGGGGATTCTATCTCCGACAAGCCCCCGAGCGCTTCATAGCCGTATGTAGCAGTCTCCGAGTACTTTTCAGATCCTCGCCGAGTAGTTTTGGTGCTCTTGAGTACTTCATTGGCTGAATCTTCAAAGTTAATTAAGGCTGCCATGAGGGTATGGTGTGCTCAAAATCTTCACACCTGCCGAGTTGTTTTCCAACAAATTTAGCATCAGCCGAGTTGTTCCTCGCCCTACTGCGCCTTCGTTGAAAACCTCCAGTAATGTACATCTTGATATATGGGGTGCGGCGAAAGTCGAACTCTACATGGAGTAGCCCCCGAGCCTTAGGTTGAATCGAAGAATCAGGCTGAGGGTCAAATCTTGAATCTTCTTCTTCCGTCTTGAAAAAAGCAATTGATGGGTGTAACTTATCAGCCCCCGAGCCATGGAGTGGTTGAATAATCAATCCAAGGGTCTTTGAACAGCAATCTTTTTTGAACCTACGACCTTCTGCTTTAGGAAATGGACTTCTCGTCAAAGTTCTTGAAAATTCATCTGAGTTCTTCTTTGTGTTCGCCGAGTTGTTTTCTGTGTTCGCTGAGTTGTTTTTCAACACATGTAGCATCAGCCGAGTTGTTTTGCGGCGTCCAGCCCCCGAGCTTATGCGCCAGGTGAGCAATTGGAGCCACGCCGGGTAGTTTTGCGGCGTCCAGCCCCCAAGCTTATAAGCTAGGTGAGCTGTTGGAGCCATGCCGGGTAGTTTTGCAGCGTCCAGCCCCCGAGCTTGACCTGAAAGAAAAAATGCATACATTATGTAGCATATTTGTAAAATGTTCAATGTACTGAAATTTATTCAGCGATAAACATAATACAAATGTAAGTGTCATGCTCTTTTTAGGTCATATTTTTTCCCGAGTAGTTAGCCTATTACGTTTAAGCACCTGGTCCTTGCATTAGCCGTTGCTCACAGCGTGTATTTTACGCATGTAGAGACGTTAGGCGTAACAGAAAGAGCCGAGGTTTCACGAATTAAGGCGTGTTCTGCTCGAAGAAATTAGTGACCGCCAAGAGAAGACAATAAGTAGTCGATGTTGCGACAGGGAGCGCGGATTGCATTGCGACAGAGAGCGCGAATTGCACGCGAAGTAGTCGGCGAATGCATCCATAGGGTGTAGCCACTGCGGTGCCTCCAGTACTCAGTACACAAAACTTCGTGGCAAAGCCTCCTAATTCGATATACCAAGCATGTGGCGACGCCCTATGAACTCGATGTACCAAGTGCGTGGGCAGCGCCCTACGAATTTTGATGTACCAAGCACGTGGGCTGTCCGTTTAGCAGACCCCAGTAGTAGTTGATCACGGAGTAGCCCCGAGGGTAATTCCCGTCGAAGAGCATATCTGAAGAAGTCGGCGCATGGCCAAACATGTTAGAAAAATAATATCAAAAGAAATAAGCGACTTAGCTTGATTCGTGTCCGAGAAGGAGAATCAGCGCGCCATTGTTGATGAAGCCGACTAGTCGGAGTCGATTCCGACTAGTTGTTGGCGGAGTAGTGTCTGATCCCGACTAGTTGCTTAGTCGAGATGAGTAGTCAATGTAGTTGTTGACGTGGGCGGAGTAGTGCCCGTGTACATCTTCTGTGTACGTTGAGCAAAGGTCTTGGAGATTCCTGGTACTCCTCCGTGTGCGTGTAGCACTATTCAACGAATTGAATTTCCTGTTGTATAAGCAGGCGCAGCAGTTTGATGCTCATCTCGATGCGTGTGCCGGCTGTTGTTTGGAAATTGCTCCTGTCCTGGTGCAGCAGATTAGCTTCGCATATGGGAAACTTGAGAAGACCGAGTACTGCCGATTTTAGTCGGAGTCTAGCTCGATATCGCCGAGTTGTTCACGTCCTTGTTGAGCTGGTGTAGTTGAACTCGATTCCGTCTCGATCTTGCTGCTTGGACAACTTTCGGCGAATTGCTATACTCAGAATGCGATGGTAACACCAAATCGTTTTGGCATCGGCTTGTACATGCGGATAATTTCGCCGAGTCGGCGACTTGTAATTGGTCTTGATGATGGTGAGGTCCTACAAGCTCGCCTGATGATCTCGACGATCACCCCTACCTGGCGCGCCAGCTGTCGGTTTTTTATGCCGTCTAGCCTACTATGGGGGGTCCCCAAGCTAGTGATTTTTTCAGTGGGGATCGCCAGCCCTAAAGCATGAAGGCAAACGCGGGACACAAGACACGATTTAGACAGGTTCGGGCCGCCAAGGCAGCGGACCCTACGTCCTGTATGGGGTGTATAGTATTGCGCCCTGCGCTGGTGTGTTTCGATCTGCCTGTCTAGGTACCGCAGCCCTCCTTTATATAGTCCAGGGGCGGGTTCCTAGTCGGCTACAAGGTAGGAGTCCTAGTAGAATTACAGAGTATGAGTCCTAGTAGGATTACAGTGGAATTCTAATAGGATTCTGCCTTCCTTGCAGATACTGGGGATTCTATCTCCGACAGCTAGGAGGACGGACGCGGCTGCCTAGACACAAGTGCAACAAAATGTTGACGACAAAGCACTTGCTCAGATGGTCACAGAAACGGGCCTCTCACCATCACAACTTTTAGAGGGCGAACTTCCTAAGGCAACAGTGACACATTGGGAATTTCGATGCGGTGAACCAATGGTGCCCCCATTTTCTGTGAAGCTACTTACCACTCAAGCATACCGATTCCATACGTAGTACATGAAGGTGTCCAAACTGGGTAGAGAGATGCTCAATGTTTTGATACAAGACCGTGATTACTTCCATGGGCCGGGTCTTTTAATTTTGGATTTCAAGGATGTGTATATGCTATACAATCAAGATGCCATTGACCCCTCTTCGATGAGCTACTAGGTTGTGTAAGTTTGTTTCACTGATCTATTCTCGCAATACTTGCCACCTTAATTATAATTTGCAACAATAACAATCTACTTTTGTCATGGAGGATGGAGATCCATACATGCTGCAAAAATCGTACAATGATATCGGCGTCATGGATCTATTGTTGATAAATGTTGTACTTGTATCCGGTAAGCCAATAGAGATGGTGGACAACATATATTTGTACCTGGAGAGACAAAGAAGCAAGAATTGCATTCTTCTGCCTGACAATTTCAAGTTAGTACTTCTTTATATATATGTTTAACTTTAAGAATTTGTTCTCAATACTTGTGCATGTATTTGTGTATATATCTACAGGTTCCACTAGATACTCCTTGTGATTCTCATAAACACCGATCGTATTTTTGTCTTGGACTCAATGCGGAAACCATGGGAGGATTACCAACCAGTTTTAGACCTCATTGACGTGGCATAGACGTGTTTCCATGCAAATGTTCGAGGAAATTTCAAAGAAAAATTGAATGTGAAGACAGACTTTTCGGTATGTGGCTGGAGTACCTGCATATCTCGTCATATCACACTAATATATTTGGTTGTCACAGCTAACTTTATTCTTCTCCACTTTCAGTGTGACAGACAGGAACAAGGGACAAATCTATGCGGATACAACGTCTGGCAGTGGATCCACAGCTTTATTTGTCCAAAAAAAACTGACTACCGAAGATCTCATGGTATGAAATCAAACCATCCATACATACATATGATTTGTTATTTAATGTGTATAATATAGTGTTATCTCATGGATAATTAGATTAAAATGTTCTTATTTGTGATTAATGCAGAGGATATTTTACCATGAAGAACTCCTAATGAGAGAAAGAAAAAGCTATTGCGGACCAACAATTTGGATTCATTATGGACCAAGTTATAAATCCAAATGGAGAGTAGCACCATGATGGGCGTGATATTTCTCAATATCGCTCCCTTTCCGCCCCTTCTTCCAGTTTCGCTCGTCAATTGTAAAATAACTTAGGAATTAAGTAACTTCTGTAATATATATATATACATATGTGCTAAACTACACCTAGGGTGTAGAATAGAATTCTACACCTAAGACCCAACCAGCCAAACCAAACCATCTCGGGCTAACCAGACCCACCCATTCTAACCGGTCCAGCCACACCCGTTAATCCCCCCGCGCCCCCCAACCCCCACGCGCTCTCCCCTCCGAACCCAAAACACGAAATCATTTTTCCCCGACCCCGAGCGGCGGCGTGCGGCGGCGGCGGCGGTATTTATAGCCCCGAGCCGCCGGAGAACGAGAGACTTCCTCCACGATGACAGACGCATGAGCTCCACGCCACGCGTCCCTCCTTCTGCCCAAGCTGCACAGGTTACCCTTATCGCCTTTGGCTTCATTCGACCACGGGAGCGTCCTGTGCGATCACGGGAACACTGTTCCTGACGCCGCGTATCAG
>CM014276.1:1405121-1422118 GCA_004135705.1 Alloteropsis semialata | reverse complement strand
GGTTCTATTCCAAGGCCGACTTTTGTAAATCAAAATTTGAAAGTCAATTATAAGGTTGAATTAATCGAGTTATTGAAAGAGTATTCTGATTGCTTTGCCTGGGAGTATCATGAGATGCCTGGTTTAAGTCGTGAATTAGTTGAACATCGTTTACCGATTAAACCTGGTTTTAGGCCATATAAACAGGGCAATAGACGATTTAATCCTTTGTTTTATGATCGCATAAAAGAAGAGGTTAATCGTTTGCTTGAAGCTAAGTTTATTCGGCCATGTCGCTATGCTGAATGGATCTCTAATATTGTGCCTGTTGAGAAGAAAGGCTCTAATAAAATTAGAGTGTACATTGATTTTAGAGATCTTAATAGAGTGACTCCCAAAGATGAATATCCTATGCCTATAGCCGATATNTGAGGCCAGCTGAGCTCTCCCCAACCTCTCTTTGTGAGATTTGAGCATCCTTGTGAGATTCTTAGGTTTGGGTTGAGAGAGAAACTTGTGTGTGAGCTAAGTGTGAGCAATCTGACCTTGAGCACTTGTGGTGGCGTCAAGCAACTCGTGAAGCATTTGTTACTCTTGGTGCTTTGCTCCTAGACGGCTAGGCGTCGTCGTGGAGCACACATTCTGTGTGTGGTTGTGCCCCGAAAGTTTGTATCACCCATCCTCTTGGTGAGGAAATCAGTAAGTAAACTCAATCCCCTTGGAGGTCGAATGGGTGAGGAAAGGGTTAGTTGTGACAACCCGGCTCTTCGTGAGTACATCCAAGGCAAACCACCCGGGCACAAAACCTTAACAAGAGCACCAGCTCTTCTCAAGGCTCGGGGGCTACACCCGGCGGGTGCGCTCGCGCGCCCCCACCGGAAGAATTGTGACTTACCATATCTACGTTGCCACTCAGCCTGGGCGCGAGCCTCCATCTCCCCCCCAGGCTCGGGGGCTACTGACGAGGGTCTGAATTAGGGGTACCCAATCAAGTCCTTAATCCGGGTCCTCACAATAATCCACCCCCCAAAAGCAAAAGCCGAAGACCCAATGCAAAGCGAACACCATAACCCCACGACTCGGAGGCCATCCGACGAGTCTCCGATTCGCCCGAGGAGTTCTCCGCCTCTGAGTGGCTTCGCGATTCGCCCGAGGAGTTCTCCGCCTCCGAGTGGCTTCGCGATTCGCCCGAGGAGTTCTCCGCCTCCGAGGAGTTCTCCGCCTCTGAGTGGCTCTCCGATTCGCCCGGGGAGTTCTCCGCCTCCGAGGAGTCTCTGGCTTTTTGGGTAAAACTACCCGGCCATGTCCCTGCCCATCCAGCGCCGTACCCACTTGGTACCCGCCGCGTCAGAGCATGATGGGCGTCCGTCCTTCGCCACGGCAGCCACAGTGGCACCCGTCTCATCCAAACAGGAACGCTACAGTCCTGAGAGGAATGCATGCGCTACACCAGGCGTCCAAGGACGATCCCAGGCGTCCATGGACGACACCTGGAACCCGAAGAGGACACCTGGAGTACCCAAAGGCCTCGAGCAAGTCAACCACGACCCGGGAACTACCCGGGAGCTTACCCGAGAAGACATCTACACCAACCACCCGGGATGTACGATCCCGGGTCCGGCGGGACACCCACTCCGTCAACACCTGCTCCCTGTACGGCTCGGCGCGCGCACAAGCTAAAGGCCTCGGGGCAGTAACTCCCCTTGTAATTTTCTTTCTTTCTTACCCCCACTCCCTTCTCTCCTTGAGACTATAAAAGGGGACCAGGGGACATCAGTGGGGGGACAGACCGACACCAGTCGAACATTCGGACATAGCACGAACAGCACACTCGCTCTCACAGCACAGGGACCTGGGACCCTCTCCCTCTCCCGACCAGTTTGTACCCCCTACTACAGACTTTGGACTTGAGAACATCGGGACATACTGGACGTAGGGTATTACTCTCCGGAGGCCCGAACCAGTCTAAAAACCCCCTGTCTCTTGAGTCACCATCCGGGCCCCGACGCTCGATCGTAGAAATTTACTTGCCGGCGGTAGAGAACCCCGACATAAATGATGGACGATTGATTTTAAATGAGATGGAAGTTGATAAGCGCCCATTTCCAGTCAACAATATGGTAGTCAATACCATGGATCTTCAAGATGCCAAGATGTTGGCTCGGCCCGACAATGCTGATGCAGCAGGAGGCAAGAATATTGTGATTGGAGAACCAAGGAGGGTGATGGAACAAGACAAAGTGCTTGGGAGAGAAGTTGTGCTTAAGCAAGCTCCTGATGGAAAGAAGATCTTGACTATTACAGTGAAGAATTCTGAAATTAGGGGAGAATCAAGTTCTCAAGCGCGGGATCAAAGGCCGGTTGCTCCTGCTGCCTAGGGGGCACCGGTCATACCTGTTGACTTGACCGGTCAGACCGGTCCGGCCCAGAGGCCGGTCCGAACTTTTGTGCCTTAACGTCCTGAAGTGGGAACTTGGAAGACGAACCAGGACAAAGATCAGGGGAAAACTTTCAAGCCGAAGGCAACCTTTGATCAAGTCATGGCGAAGCACATGCAAAACGCGGCCGTTCAACAAGATCGGCCACCAAAAAAGAGACCAAGTTCGCCGCAAAGGAATTCTGGTGTGATGAAGGCACCAAGAGGACAGTGGAACCAGGGTCCAAGCTCATCTCATGGTGCTAGTCCTTTTAGGCCATGGAGGCTGTTTCCACCTCCCCTCCTCAGTCTATTTGGAGGGATGGAATTATGTACGTGCCTTACTGTCTTGCACCAAATCAACCACGGCCTGGGGCTCCAGTTCATGACAGAATAACTCAACAACAGCCTAGGCCTGCAGGATTCCAACAAAGGCCGATGTTTGTGCCTCAACAGCACAGACCGGTCAGACCGGTGCCTACGACCGGTCCGACCGGTGCCCAGAGGCCGGTGTTCGTGCCCCAGCACGGACCGGTCAGACCGGTCCCTCCAACCGGTCAGACCGGTTTCCAGAGGAGACCGGGCAAGGAGCCGGCTAAGCAAGAGTATCGCCCCGTGCAGAAGAAGGAAGAGCCTGCCCCTGATATCCCAAAGCCAGTTGTGAAGAGTGTAATTCAAATTGGCTCCATGGCAGTTGATTCATCAATGGCCGACGCACCTAATGTTATTGGTACTTTGGCCATAAAAAAGGTTCCTTTGCCTTAGTACACGCAGCCAAAGTGGTGTCCTCCTGGCTTGACTCATTCTCAGAAGAGGAGATTGCAGCGGTTGCGCACTCAGAAGCAAAGGGAGGAAGAATCGGCTAAGAAGCGGGAGGAGTGGTTCAATGAGGCTAAGCCGATGATTCCACCATCTGGTCAGAATTCCAAGGATGGTTCTGGTGCCCAAGATGTTCAAGCCAAGACACCAGAAAAGGCCAAGCCATCCGCGGCAAAGTCGGCTGACCTGGCCGCAACCGGTCAGACCGGTGTCCCCGACCGGTCAGACCGGTCGCCTACTATTCCAGTTCCGGAAACTAGAACCGGTCAGATCGGTCAGGAGGAACCGGTCAGACCGGTGTCGCCCAGAGAGTCAGTGGCCAATGCTTTTTCATTTTCGGCTAAAGTTTCGATTCCGCCCACTGCTACTTTAGATACTCAGATGGGCAATGAGGACGAAGCTATTGATTTTGAGCCTTCACTCAGTAGGACTGACATGGATATCAATGTTATCTATTTGAACGCCGACTATTGTTTTGTCGGAGAAGATGAGAGAGTGGCTTAAGTTGACTTTGCTCCCAAGAACGCCGTATTTCAGAGGCCTTCAGAATCGGATAATCACCTGAAAGCTCTTTATGTGAAGGGTCACATTAAGGGAAAGCCGATTTCTAGGATGCTCGTTGATGGTGGTGCTATTGTGAACCTCATGCCATACACTTTGTACAAGAAGTTGGGAGGTTTGGACGGCGAGCTCATTAAGACGAGCATGACGATCAGCGGCGTTGGAGGAGGAGAACCGATGAGTGCCAAGGGAGTTGCATCCTTGGAGCTTACCGTTGGGAGCAAGACGCTGGCAACTGCTTTCTTCGTCACAGAGGTGCAAGGTAACTTTAGTGTTATCTTGGGGCGCGATTGGATTCATGCAAATCAAGTGTGCCTTCTACTTTGCATCAATGCTTGATTCAGTGGGTTGGTGACGAAGTTGAGGTTGTTCATGCGGATACTTCGGCATGTGTTGCTATGGCCGATGCATCTATTCTGGGAACTCATGATAATGTCAAGTGCTTGACCGGGATTGATATTTCGGACTTTGAGTTTCTTGCTTGCACTAAGGATGGCTCTGTATCTGCTGCTCTAAGGCCGGTTCAAAGATCAGTTGATTCAGATAATGAAGAGTAGATGGATACAAGCGAGAAGTGGCTAAAAGAGGAAAGGGTGGAGCATTATCGGTCCAATATGAATGATGCATGTGAAGCCATTAATGATTTTGAAGAAGTAGAAAAGTAAGGACAAGGATTTACGTCGGCTGATCCTTTAGAAAAAATAGATATAGGTGATGGTTCTATACCAAGGCCGACTTTTGTAAATCAAAATTTGAAAGCCGATTATAAAGTTGAATTAATCGAGTTATTGAAAGAATATTCTGATTGCTTTGCTTGGGAGTATCATGAGATGCCTGGTTTAAGTCGTGAATTAGTTGAACATCGTTTACCGATTAAACCTGGTTTTAGGCCATATAAACAGGGCAATAGACGATTTAATCCTCTGTTTTATGATCGCATAAAAGAAGAGGTTAATCGTTTGCTTGAAGCTAAGTTTATTCGGCCATGTCGCTATGCTGAATGGATCTCTAATATTGTGCCTGTTGAGAAGAAAGGTTCTAATAAGATTAGAGTGTGCATTGATTTTAGAGATCTTAATAGAGCGACTCCCAAAGATGAATATCCTATGCCTATAGCCGATATACTTATTAATGATGCTTCTGGACATAAAGTTATTAGCTTTCTTGACGGCAATGCGGGGTATAATCAAATCTTTATGGCCGAAGAAGACGTATACAAAACGGCCTTTAAATGTTCCGGCTTTGTTGGTTTATTTGAATGGGTTGTGATGACTTTTGGTTTGAAGAATGCCGGCGCTACTTATCAAAGAGCAATGAATTTAATTTTTCATGACTTACTTGGTGTTATCCTAGAAGTCTATATTAATGATATTGTTGTCAAATTGGCTGGATTAAATTCTCACTTGGCTGATTTGCGTCTTGCTTTTGAAAGAATGCGTCGGTGTGGTTTAAAGATAAACCCATTGAAATGTGCATTTGGTGTATCGGCTGGAAGATTTTTAGGCTTCATGGTTCATGAAAGAGGCATAGAGATAGATCCTAAGAAAATAAAAGCTATTGATAAACTTGAAGCGCCTACTTGCAAGCATGATTTACAGAAATTCTTGGGCAAAGTTAATTACTTGAGGAGGTTTATTTCTAACTTGTCCGGGAAAGTTAGTGCTTTTACTCCTATACTTCGGTTAAAGAATGAAGCCGAATTTACTTGGGGGGCAAAGCAGCAAGAGGCCTTTGAGGAAATCAAGAAATACTTGTCTTCGCCGCCTGTACTTAAAGCACCTAAGAATGGGGTGCCATTTATGCTTTATATTTCGGCCGAAGATGATGTTATTGGGGCTGTTTTGACTCAAGAAACAGATGGCAAGGAGTACATCATTACATATTTGAGTCGACGGCTTTTGGATGCGGAAACAAGGTATAAACCTATTGAAAAATTATGCTTGTCTCTATATTATGCTTGTACGAAATTGAGGCATTATTTGTTATCTAGTACTTGCATAGTTGCGTGTCAAGCCGATGTTATTAAGTATATGTTGCATAGACCGATTTTGAGCGGAAGAATCGGTAAGTGGGCATATGCACTTATTGAATATGATTTGGTTTGTGAACCTTTGAAATCTATGAAAGGCCAAATTGTAGCTGATTTTATTGTTGAACATCGGATTAAGGATGAGCATAATTTAGAAGTTGATTACATGAATTTTACTCCATGGAAATTGCATTTTGATGGATCGGTTTGCAAGAACGGATGTGGAATTGGAATTGTTCTTGTTTCTCCTAATGGAGCTGTTTTTGAAGCTCTTAGCCGATTAGAAATTGAGTGCACAAATAATCAAGCCGAATATGAAGCTTTATTATTCGGAATAGAAATTTTGCATGACATGGGAGTAAAGCATGTTGAAGCTTTTGGTGATTCATTATTGGTTGTGCAGCAAGTATCTAAGGTGTGTCAATGCTTGAAAAGTTCGTTGAATATTTATCTTGACAAGTGCCTTGATATTATACCATATTTTGATGAATTCACCATTTATCATGTTCCAACATGTGATAATCCTAGAGCTAATACTTTGGCACAGCAAGCATCAGGCTATAATGTCCAGAAAAGGCACTTTCATAAGAAAAGACCGTTGATTGCTATTGCCAATGGAGAAGCTCTAACGCTCGCTGCAGAGCAGAGCCGAACCGGTCAGACCAGTTCCGAGATCGGTCAGACCGGTCCAGCGTCTCATATGGAGACCGGTCAGACCGATCCGGGAACCGGTCAGACCGGTGCGGTGTCTGCAGTTTCAAATTCGGCCACTGAAAATCTTCAAAATGAAAAGGCCAAAGTTGATGATTGGAGAGCGCCCATTATCAGGTATTTAAGGAATCCTAGTTCTGGAACAGACAGGAAAACTCGGCGTTTGGCTTTCAAATACATTTTAGTTGACGATGAGTTGCATCGTCGCACCGCCGATGATTTATTACTTAAATGCTTGGGTGCTGATCAAGCTAGAGTGGCCATGGGTGAAGTTCATGAAGGAATTTATGGAACGCATCAATCGGCTCCTAAGATGAAGTAGTTACTCAGGAGAGCTGCATTTTATTGGCCTACTATGATGGCCGATTGTTTTCGTTACTACAAGGGATGTGAGGAATGTCAGAAATTTGGAAATATTCAGATGGTACCTGCTGCATTGTTTCATCCTATTATTAAGCCATGGCCGTTTCGAGGATGGGGATTGGATCTTATTAGAGAGATATATCCTTCTTCTTCAAAGGATCACCGCTTCATGTTGGTTGCTACGGTTTATTTCACTAAATGGACCGAAGCTGTTCCTCTCAAGAATATGACCCACAAGGAGGTAATTGAGTTTATTACTGAGCATATTATTCACAGATTCGGCATTCCACAAACTTTAACTACGGATCAAGGTACTTCTTTTAAGTCTAAAGAAGTGCGAGTCTTTGCCGATATGTATAAGATCAAGTTGCTCAATTCATCTCCATACTATGCTCAGGCCAATGGTCAGGCCGAGTCTAGTAATAAGACTTTGATTAAGTTGATTAAGAAGAAGATAGAGGAGAATCCCCGAAGATGGCATGAAGTCTTGTCTGAAGCTTTATGGGCTCATCGCATATCTAGACATGGTGCTACTAAAGTCACTCCTTTTGAGCTTTGTTTATGGACAAGAGGCCGTTTTGCCCGTTGAGGTAAATCTGGACGCTTACAGACTTGCTAGACAGAATAACCTTTTGGTTGGTGAATATTATGACTTGATGATGGACAACATTGATGAAGTGACCGATAAGCGTTTACAAGCTCTTAAGGAAATTGAGAAAGACAAGATCCGGGTTGCTAGAGCATACGACAAGAAGGTTAAAGAGAAGACTTTTCAAGTTGGTGATCTAGTATGGAAGATAATTTTGCCACTTGGTACTAAAGATAATAAATTCGGCAAGTGGTCTCCAAGTTGGGAAGGTCCATATCGAGTATTCAAGATCAATGGCGGGAATTCCTATATGGTGGAGACGCTGCAAGGAGGACGTTTGCCTAAGGCACTGAATGGGAGGTACTTAAAGAAGTACTATCCAAGTGTTTGGCAAGAAGCATGAAGTGGCATATGGCCGATATTTGGATATCGCCCTTAGAAAAATATAATGGCCGATGAATTCTGTTAAAACATCGTCCTTAGGTGACAATTTTGGTGCTGATGTGTTTTATGGTACGCAAGCTTTACCAAAAAACAGGAGGGGCATATGTTGACAACCAAAATTGGCACAGGCTGCGGCTGACCGGTCAGACCGGTTAGCCTGACCGGTCTGACCGGTCTGGCTCAGGAAGTTGCGGTGCTGGTGCATGGATCACCGCAATGTTTGGTCCTAGTTTGATATAAGTGACATAATCTTTGCAATGATCGACTGTTGCGGTGCTGGGAGATCTGGAGGACCGGAAGATTTGGTGCAAGACACGGAAGGTGGCATGTTCTCTGGAATGACAGGATGTTGCGGTGCTTGAAGACTTGGAGGATCGCAAGAGTCGGTGGTGGAGCAAAACAAGCAAAAGGGCGAAGTTCGGCACCCAGACCGGTCTGACCGGTGTGGGGGACCGGTCAGACCGGTTACCCGAGTTGTAATCCGAATAGGACTCTTATTTTAGGATTCTGAAATTGTAACGAGTTGTAACTTGGTTTCCTTGCGGGACAAGACCTACCCTCCCTATAAATATAAGGGGATTCGGCCGATTGAACACACAACAATCGAATCAATCAAATTTACTACTTTTATCCTTTACTTTTTGCATCTCCAAACCCTAGCTTTTCCAACCCTACTTGCTGTTCTTCCTGCGTCTTCGCGACGTTTGAAGGCGTCCTAGGTGGCCTGCCGACCCTAGGGCACCCCTGACGACGTTCTCCCTGACGGATCCTTCTGGGAGGCGTTTTTAGAGTTTAACCCTTTCTTCCCCAACGGTCACCGGTCTGACCGGTGCCCTTGACCGGTCTGACCGGTCGACGCAGGGAAGCTGCGGGTTTATCGTGTTACGTACTGCGCGTTCTAGCGCTTTCGTGTGTTGACCTAATTCTGCGTCAACAGCCCCGTGTTGAACGACAGGAACATGTACGACGGCACGAATCGCAGCCGGGCCCTGGCCCCGGCCCCGTCCTCGCTGGCGAGCCACCTCTCGGGCCTGTACTCCCGGCAGTCCCCGCCCCACACGCTCTCCATCCTCCCCATGCTGCACACGGGGGCCAGCACGGTCTCGCCGGCGCGGACCCTGTGGCCGCTCGGCAGCACGTCGTCGGCGAGCACCGCCTTGCGCTCGATCGGGCCCGACGGGTACAGCCGCAGGGACTCCAACAGCGCCACGCGTAGGTAGAGTGTTTTAAATAGCGGGCTAAGCTATTTAGCGCAGGACCTTAAAAAATAGCTAATAGCGGGCTAAATGGAGCTATAGCGGCAAATAGCGGCTAAATTGCACGTAGAAACAAATAGCGGTAGCCTTCTCAATCAGCTATAGCAGGAGATAGCGGAGACTATAGCGGGCTATTTAGAACTATTAGGTACACGAGACCTTCCAGCTCCTCCTGCTCGAAGGCCACAGTGGCGCCACCGCCATTGGCGCCCGAGGACGAGGATGTTCGCAGGACGACCGGCACCAGTTCGTCTCGGACAGCGGACACCACTCGCGGATGCGTGGCGAGGTTGTAAAACCAGCCACGGCAGCGCCGCGCCCACCGGGTCACGCAAGGCCACCATGAAGTTGATGAACGTCCTGAGCAGGAAGTCAGTGGGCTCCCGCCCGCCGGCGTCGTCGAAGACGAAGTAGTCTTTGTCATCGACGTAGTGGGTGTTGCCGCCAACTCCCGGCGCCCGTCGCCGGAGAAGATGAACAGCACCCTCGAGAACACAGAACACACGCACGCGATGAACACAGGAGATTTTGTGCCGGAGGACCCGAGGTTTTCTGGACTCTATTACTGAATATATAGATGCGAATTACAAGCAAATGAGTGGCGCACAATGCCACAACGCAGCGATCTCCTCGCCTCCGCACGAACCGCGCCATCCCACGATTCAGAGACTTGGCCATCACCTCCACCTAGCCTACGACTCAGCTGAAAGAAAGGAGAACCGGTGCATGACACCATGCATCATCGGTCTGTACAAGACGCGCTCAAACGAGCTCCTTTATTCTAGCAACTACTAACGACCGAGCTTGGATTATACAACAATCTCCCCCTAAGACATGCTCGGTCTTTACCTCAACTTGACGACGCCGATCTTGTCACGAAGCTCACAGAACCTTGCTCGCCCCAATGACTTCGTCAGAATGTCAGCTAGCTGCTCCTGTGTGCCAACATGCTCCAGGCAAATTTTTCCATCTTCAACACATTGACGAATGAAGTGGAATTTGGTATCAATATGCTTACTCCTGTCATGCAGCACTGGATTCTTGCTCAGAGCTATTGCTGATTGATTATCCATCTTCAAAATGGGCTGCTGAACATTCACTCCTGCAATGTCACCCAGCAGCCTCCTGAGCCACACAGCTTGACATGCCCCAACAGCTCCTGCCATGTACTCAGCCTCACAAGTAGAGAGAGCCACTGTCTTCTGCTTCTGGGAACTCCACGAGATCACCATCTCTCCCAAGAAAAAGACTACCCCTGCAGTGCTCTTCCTCTCATCCACATCTCCCCCCAAATCACTATCAGAGTACCCAATGAGCCTGTTGTCTCCCTTGGTAAACTTAGGATAAACCAGCCCATACTCAATTGTGCCAGCAACATACCGCAGCAAATGCTTCACTGCAGCAAGGTGTTCTTGTCTTGGCTTCTCCATGAATCTACTGACATACCCCACTGCATAAGTGATGTCTGGCCGTGTATGAACCAGATACCTTAAACTCCCAACCAAGCTGCGATACGTTGTTGGATCAACTTCCTCTGATGTGCCTTGCTTTGATAGCTGAAGCCTGACTTCCATTGGAGTACAGCAGGGGTTGCAGGTTCCCATTCCTGCCTTCTCAAGCAATTTTCTTGCATATGCAGCCTGTCCCAGTGTGATGCTCCTGCTTCCTTGCTTCACCTCAATCCCCAAGTAAAAGGACAGGAGCCCCAGATCACTCATGCGGAAGGTCTGCTGCATCTCTTGCTTGAAAGCCTCTACAACTACTGGATTAGCCCCAGTAATGATAAGATCATCCACATAGACCCCAACCACCACTCTAGCTTCCCCAACACCCCTGATGTACATACCATGCTCACTTGCACACCTAGTGAAGCCCATCACCTGCAAGCTGCTGTCTAGCTTCCCATTCCAGGCTCTTGGAGCCTGCCTCAGCCCATAGAGAGCCTTCTTCAGCTTCAAAACCTTCCCCTCATGTCCAGCTGCCACAAAACCTGGCGGCTGCTGAACATACACTTCTTCCTTGAGTTCACCATTCAGAAAAGCTGATTTGACATCCATGTGATGAACAAACCAACCTCCCTGAGCTGCAGCTGCAAGCAACATCCTCACAGATTCCATTCTTGCAACTGGAGCAAACACTTCATCAAAGTCCACTCCTTGCTTCTGCACATACCCCTTGGCAACCAAACGTGCCTTGTGCTTGACAATATTTCCCTCTTCATCACGCTTAAGCTTGAACACCCATTTCAAACCAATAGCTTTGTGGCCACGAGGAAGACTCACCAGTTCCCAGGTTCTGTTCTGCTCGATGGAGCCCATTTCCTCCCTCATGGCCTTGATCCAGCTCTCCTCGCGCCTGGCTTCTTCGAACGTGGCTGGCTCCCCATCACCTACCGCCACCAGAAGCTCCTCCACTGCTCCCCATTCAGCAGCTTCACCCAGCAAAGCAGCCCCACGGTCCAGGATGTTGTCCATCGTCCTGAACCGCAGGGGTGCGTCTTCATCGTGGTCGTCGTCGAGGTCGAGGCGGCTTGGGGGAGACGCGAACTCCACTCCAAACGTAGCTGGTTCAGGTGCGCCGTCCTGTTCCAGCTGCCCGGGCGTGCGCACCGTAGAGCTGCTCGGCCCGCTTGATGTCACGCTCGGCGTCCTTGATGCCGTGCGTGGCGCGGCCTCAGCTCCTGGTGTCGCTGATGTCGCACCGGGGGTGTAGATGTACTCGTACTCGACGATGAAGGGATCATCGCCGACGCCCGCGCTGCTTCCCTCGCCGTCCTGCTCCCAGTTCCAGGCCCGTCCTTCCTCGAACACGACATCCCTTGAGACGTGCACACGATCGGTCACCGGGTTGTAGAGTCGGTAGCCTTTCGTGCCCGCCTCATACCCAATGAACACCATGGGCGTGCTCCGATCATCGAGTTTCCGCAGGTGACCGCCCGCCGTCTTGACATGTGCAACACAGCCAAAAGTACGAAGAAAATGCACAGCAGGCTTGTGACCATACCAGGCTTCATACGGCGTCTTGTTCTCCAGAGCTTTGGTCGGCGCGCGGTTGAGGACGAAGACCGCCGCCGTCACAGCTTCCCCCCAGAATCGCCCTGGAACGCCCATGGACTTGAGCATACACCGCGCCATCCCCAGCACAGTTTGATTCCGCCGTTCCACCACGCCATTTTGCTGAGGCGTGTACGGCGCGGTGAGATGGCGCTGGATCCCCTGACCGGCGCAGTACTCCCCGAACGCCCGCACCGTGAACTCGCCGCCACGGTCGGTGCGCAGCGTTCCCAGCTTGTGCCCGACCTCCGCCTCCGCCCGTGCCTGGAGACGGATGATCGCTGCGGCCGCTTCATCCTTCGTGGCCAGAAGCACCAGCCACATGTACCTGCTCATGTCGTCGACGACAAGCAGGAACAGCTTCTTCCCTCCCGGCGTTGGCGGCGTGACCGGCCCACACAGATCAGCATGGACCAGCTCCAGTTGCCGCGCCGCCCTGAACTTGCTTGCCGCCGGGAACGGGAGTCGCCGCTGCTTCCCAACGAGGCACCCGTCGCACACCTGATCAACTTGCTCGATCCGCGGCAAGCCACGCACCATCTCCCCCTTCGACAGCTTCTGAAGCCCCTGGAAACCGAGGTGCCCGTACCTGGCGTGCCAACGCCACGCCGCCTCCTCCGCCCGCGCAGCCAGGCACACGGGCTTGTCGACGTCGGCCTTGAGGGTGTAGAGCCGGTTCGCCGCGCGCCGCACGACAGCAACAAGCCGCCGCTGGGGATCCCAGATCTTGATCGCCCCATCCTCCATCAGGATCTTGTACCGCTCCTCCTCCAATTGGCCCAGACTGATGATGTTTGCCGTCAGTCTGGGAATGTGGTACACCCCCGTCAGCTTCTGGTGTTCACCGGTCTTGCACTTGAAGAGCACGGTGCCGCGCCCCTCGATTTCCACCGTGGATCCATCCCCGAAGCGGACGGACCCGTGAACGCCATTGTCGAGCTCCGCGAATGCCGACCGGGCACCAGTCATGTGATTCGTGGCACCCGAGTCGAGAATCCATCTTGTGGTGGCCCCGTCGCTTCTCTCCCCGAGCTGGACGAAGAGGCGGCTCTCATTGAGGTGGATCGCCGCCGGCGCCGGACGGGGTGAGGAGGAGTGAGTGGCGTTGACCTCCTCCACGGCCGTCGCCACCAGGAGGGTATGGGCCTCCTGGTCCTCCTCCACTTGGGCCAGATGGGCCGCATCTCGGCGGCGCTTTGGGCACTCCTTGGCCCAGTGGCCACGGATGCCACAGTAGCGGCACTCGTCGCGCGCGACGTCGCGGCCACCGCTGCGCCCCCCGCCGTCGCCTCGTGCACCGCCGTCGCCTCGTGCACCGCCGTCGCCTCGTGCACCACCATCGCCCTTCCTTTCCTTGGAACCGCCGTCACCACCCTTGCGCCGGCCACCGCCACGGCCTCCACGGCCGCCGCCACGCCCGCCCTGCTGCCCCCCAGGCGAGCCGCCTGAACTCCCTGACCCCCTGTCGGAGTTGAGATTCAGGCGCTTGGACACCCGCGCCACGAGCTCATCCTCAGTGAGGTTCAGCTGCGCAATGCCGGCGCCAGTCCCGGTGAGCCCGTACCTTTCCTCTGCAGCCTTGAGGCGCCCGACCAGCTCCTCCACCGGCACCTCCTCCAACTCCATGAGCGTCTCGATCGCCATGGCAATCTGATGGAAGTGTTTGGGAAGCGCCGCTAGGAACCTGCGCACCACCGCCGCTTCGTCGATGTCGTCGCCGAGTGTGCGCAGCTGCTGCGCGATCTTGTTGATCCGCACGGAGAACTCGTCGACCGACTCCCCATCCTTGAAGGACAGGGAATCAAACTCCTTGCGGAGCGTGTTCGCCTTCGCCATGCGCACGCGCTCCACGCCGAGGTTCGCCGTCTTGAGGTCTTCCCACGCCGCATGCGCACTGGACTTGTTCGCCATGACCTCCACCATCTCCTCGGGTACCCCTTTGCAGATGGCCTCCAGCGCCATCTGATCCTCATCTTCATCTGGATCGCCCAGGTTCACGGCGTCCCAGAGGTTGCGCGCCTTGAGCATGACGCGCATCATCGCCGACCACGCGCCGTAGTTCGTCTTCGTGAGCATCGGCCACTTGGCGCTCCCGACGTCCTTGACGCGCCGCTCCACCGTACGCTCTATCACGAGCGTGCCGTCGCGGTACCGCGGACGTGGCTGACGACGTGGTGGCGACGGCGACTGCCGCCGGCTTCCCGCCGGCGTCCTCGACCTTCCCCCGAGGCCGGGCAGGGACGCCATCGGGCCCTGGTTGTCGTAACCGCTCTGGTACCACTTGTTGCCGCCAACTCCCGGCGCCCGTCACCGGAGAAGATGAACAGCACCCTCGAGAACACAGAACACACGCACGCGATGAACACAGGAGATTTTGTGCCGGAGGACCCGACGTTTTCTGGACTCTATTACTGAATATATAGATGCGAATTACAAGCAAATGAGTGGCGCACAATGCCACGACGCAGCGATCTCCTCGCCTCCGCACGAACCGCGCCATCCCACGATTCAGAGACTTGGCCATCACCTCCACCTAGCCTACGACTCAGCTGAAAGAAAGGAGAACCGGTGCATGACACCATGCATCATCGGTCTGTACAAGACGCGCTCAAACGAGCTCCTTTATTCTAGCAACTACTAACGACCGAGCTTGGATTAAACAACAGTGGGACTGTATGTCGTCCACGGCGGTGACCTCGCCATCTCCTTCCCGGCCGGTGGTCATCATCCTCCTCTGGATCTTTTCCACGACAAAGTCCCATAGCGCTGATTCTGCCGCACCAACATTCCTCTCCGGGCCGATTTTCAGCCGCCTCATCGCCTTCCAGCAGAGCGTCGGCACCGTATGGCGGAAGAAGGCCACCTCCATGAGGACATCCATGGCCGTGGCCACGGCCATCGGCGGCTTGCTATTGGATAAGCAGCAAGGGTCTTCGCCGAAGACGAGCATGACAGTCATGTCGAAAACTAGCCTCCCAAGCATGTCATCCACGTCGAACGGTGCACCGGTGATCGCCATGCCGGACAGCAACGGCAGGAGCCCACCGGCCACCTTGTCCCGGCAGCTGCGTGACATGAAGCTCAACAGATTTGGCCTCGTCAGGACGTGATGGATCCTCGTGCGCTGCTGGCGCCACGACTCGCCGTCGGTTGTGAATATAGTGCCCTCTAAAAGGCTGTAACACCCTAATTTTCATCACAAGAAATTGTAGAAACAATTTGTGATTTTCTAGGAATTATTTGAGGTATAAATGAATTTTTGTGATTTAAGTAGAATTATTAGGTTTTTATTGAATTAAATAATTAATTAATAGACACAATAAGTGTTTGTTGCACTTTGTGCTGTTGCATTATTTTTTGTAATGCCTTGTTCAAATTAAGTTTGAGTTCAAATTGTTTGGATTCGAATTTATTTGAATTTGTTTGATCCTTAGAATGGTTGTTTTCGGAAAAGTTCAATTTACCTCCTTGATCTATCGCTTGGTCCGAAATCAACCCTTCAACTCTTGTTCCATTTCGTTTCCAGCCCGGCCCTTTTCCCGCTCCTGGCCCAGCAGCTCGCGGCCCAGCTTCGTTTTCCCTCGGTCCGGCCCAGTTCCACCCCCGCCTCCCTCCTTTGTCTCGCTGCCTTGCGGGCCCCGCCCGTCAGCTTCGTCGTCCCCGAGCCGGACTCGGTCCCAAGTCCGACCGGACTCGAGTTCGAGCCGCGCCGCCGCCTCGGTCTCCAGGGCGCGCACGCCGAAGCCCCCAGCCTATAAAGGTCGCGCCGCCACACCCCCCCGCACGACCCCAGAGCTCCTAAACCCTAGCGCCACCTCACCGAAGCCCTCGCACGCGCCGCCATTGCCGTCCAAAGACCCGCCGCCGCTGATCTCTTCGGGCACCGACGATCGACCCTTCTGAGCACGACGCGAAGCTTCGCAAGGAGGTAATGAAGCTACCTGTGCCATCTGAACTCGTGGTTTTCCACTCTTCACGTTGAATTTGCTCACCGGAGCTTCCCCATACAGGCCAAGCCGCCGATCATCGTCGTGTGCCGCCCCTGCCCACAAATCGACTACAAGAGCTACTCCAGTGCATTCGCAGGGTCCGCAGCTTCGTCCTGGTCCAAACCGCGTCGAAAACCACCCTCTATTGCACTGGAACGGGTTTCTCCGGCAAGGTAACCGCCGCCGCCGCCGCGGACGACAGCCGCCGCCGCCGGAGGCCATCGAGCTCCGTCAACCGTCCATCTACAGATCGACGCTCCAGATCTCAGTCAATCGAGCCAGGTACCGGTCAGCAGTGGAAGATTTGCTAAAGAGACCCTCAAGTTTTCAGGAATAAACCCGCGGTCCAGATCCAGTGTAAAGTATTTATACTTAAGCCCTTATCTTTTGCAGTTTAACCCCTGGCCTTTCAAGTATTATAACCCGCCGTCCAGCCTGGTCCTTTTACGAGTTAAACCCCAAGTTTATATACATAATTATGTATATGCCCTCGGTTTCCAACAATCTAACCCCTGGAATTTGTGTGTATTCACAGAAAAGCCCCTGGAACACCGTTTTATCCATATCTTGATCGTTTCAAGTCCGATTCGAGTGATTCTTCAGCTCACGTGACCGTAAGAACTTGATCTATACCTTTATACCGTTCCTTTGTACTGTTGCCCATGTTTGGTGTATTGTTTCTTATTTGTTGTATTGTTGTTCTTGTATGTGACCCTGTGCTTCGAGTAGAAGGTGCAAAGTTCGTGGTTTTCAAGGATCGTTCTTGGTGATCGAGTATTCAGTCGAGA
>CM014276.1:1393788-1405045 GCA_004135705.1 Alloteropsis semialata | reverse complement strand
ACTATAGTTCGCTATTGCTTGCATGCTTATAATCATGATGGGTCCCATAATTAGGATGACTAGTTTTCTTAATCATGCCTTGTTAACATGGGTTTTATATTCATGTTGGGTAGAAATTGCTTAGTTGCTCTACATGGTTTTGGTTTACACTAAATGTGAAGATAATAATATTGTGATATCTTTTATATATACATATTAATGATCTTACGAGAATGTTAAACAAAGACCACATTGATTAATCGGAACATGGAGAACCACCCGGGATTTCCCGTACAACCACAATACCACATGGCTCTGGTCTTAGCTAAGTAATTAGAAGATCCCTTTGTTGTGTGGATGCACTGCATGTTTGGTATGGGCTGGTTGCTACCGGCAAGGCTTGTGAGCAGAGGTGCGGGGGCAGGAAGGTGCGCCTTTTATAGACCCGTCTGGCAAGGGAGCACACACACATTGGGAAATTCTTTGGAAAGGCTTCGTAGTGATTCTCTGGCCCCTCACCAAAGGAAGTGTTGAAGGGAGTAATTAACCCGGGCGTAATGAGAAACACGAATTGTGGGGAAAGCTGTACAACCTCTGCAGAGTGTCTAAAATCTATTGCAATAGCCGTGCTCGCGGTCATGAGCGGCCTGGACCCTCACATGATTAATATATCGAAAGAAGAATTAAATTGGTTTATTTATGGTGATGATGCTTATGGGTTACCATATGCTTAATTGGGTTGGTATATACTTATACCTTAGTAATTATGCTGCTAAATAAAATTTGACCAACTTAAGTGCTTTAAGCAATTTAATTAGAAGCCAAACTATTTCCTTGTTAAGCCTTTGCATGTCATTTGCTTTGCTCTACATTTGCTGAGTACCAACCATAAGTGTACTCAACCTTGCTTTATCTGCGGCTCAGGCTTAGACAGAAGTTTCAGTGGAGTACTTTGGAAGTTTATAGGCGTACGTGTTCCCCAGTCAGCTGCCTGTGGAGAAGTTTTGAAGTTCCGCTGCTAGTTATTCGCTTCCGTGAGTGTAATAATGGTATTTAATATTATTTACGTTTTGCACTGTCTTTTATATCACTGATGAAGTCTCATATGTGTGTAAACTTGATCCTGGCGCACATATGATAGTCATTCGGTTTTGTTTACAAAATCGGGTGTGACACTATGTGAGTAACATACGTGAGTAACTATGCACTGCTGGTGCTGCACCTTTCCTTTTTTTACTTGCCACATGTGTATCCTACGTCTTGTATTCAGTGAGCATTTAGTTCAGTAACTCGTATCCTATGCATCCTGTACCTCATCCAAGAGCCCACTATTCAATTTGAGGTATGCCCGAGTAACATGTTCAGATTAGTACGCATGGCTTCGTTTTTGTGCTGATTTTCATGATTGAATCCTGATTTTTATTTCTACGAGATTCCCCTTGACTCAATCGACGAATTGGCAGGAATTTGATTCAGTAGCTACCGCTATTTACCATTTCCTCCTTACAAAATGTGGATCATTTGCCATTGGTAATGTGCCATTCTGTATTCAGGCTTTTGTCTTTTGAGGCCCTAGTGCAGTGTTACTGACCAAAAATGGAACAATAGTAATTTAGTTGATTAAGTAATTTGGATCATTCAGTAATCAAAGTTAAATAATTCCATCATTCGGTAATCTGGGCTCTGTATTTTCTATTATGTTAGTAATCCAGAATAATTTGACAGAACTAACACATCAATAATTTGGGCTCAGATCTATTTTTGTGTGTTGTCTCCTGAATATTTCCTTTCCTGTCTAGGTCCATTTTTTGTGTGCTGTCTCTTGAATGTTTCCTTTCCTGTATAGGGTGAAAACGTCGAGGTTGAAAGTTTGGTGCATCCATTTTGCTTTTTTTTTTGCCAAATGATAGCGATTGATCTGTTGCCTGAACCAGTTTTATTAAGCAGCATTACCTAATGGCTTTGCTGGGTTTGGAGCCTATCAGTTTGGGACGAGTGCCCCACTAATCAGTGCACCGGAGCCTATCAGGTTGGGACGGGTGCCCCACTAATCAGTGCACCGGAGCATATCAGTTTGGGACGAGTGCCCCACTAATCAGTGCACCGGAGTCTATCAGGTTGGGACGAGTGCCCTACTAATCAGTGCACCGGAGGCTATCAGGTTGGGACGAGTGCCCCACTAATCAGTGCACCGGAGCCTATCAGGGTGGGACGAGTGCCCCACTAATCAGTGCACCAGAGTCTATCCGGTTAGAACGAGTGCCCCACTAATCAGTGCACCGGAGCCTATCAGGGGGAATTTCATAGTTACTGAACCCGATGGGACGGAGTCGCCCCCAAAACCTAAAACCCTAACCAGTTGGGTCGTCTATGGCAGGGGGTACGGAGTCGCCCCCAAACCCACCAACACCTTCTGAACCCGTTAGGACGGAGTCGCCCCCCCAACAATCCCCAACCCTAACTAGTAGGGCCTTCTATGGCAGGGGACACTTGGTCGCCCCTAACCAGTTGGGTCGTCTATGGCAGGGGACACTTGGTCGTCCCTAACCAGTTGGGTCGTCTATGGCAGGGGACACTTTGGTCGGCCCTAACCAGTTGAGCCCTCTATGGCAGGGGACACTTGGTCGGCCCTAACCAGTTGGGCCCTCTATGGCAGCAAGACACGAGCGCGAGAACCTAATATAATGGTCTTCAGTTAGATGAAACATTATATTAGTAGTCAATCTTACCACAAAAAGAACGATTACTGAAGCAATGGAATTAACGACTCAATAGTAGCTACTAACTAAGAGCACTCCCATCTCGTTGAGTCGAGGAATCAGCAAACACCGCCATATCCAAAGATTTCAGCTAGGCAGGGGCTAGCTATTGATGTACATTTCTTCAGTATTTGTGTTGTCACTGGAATTACTGAATAGAGTTATGAACTAATGGTTACTGAACTTATGTAACCAAATGGTTACTGAACAAATGATTACATAACAGAGAGTGACTGAATCAGTGGGGGAAAGTGTATTTCTAATTTCTATCAGAAATCTCTCCCAACAACATGCGCTCTACATGGGATTACTGAAGATGCATTCTGTTAGTTTTTGTAATCCCGTGACTGAAAGATACATAGGCTGATACTAAGTTCTGAACATGAAAGATTGATCCCTGAAGAAGGCTTGGAGCTTTGGTATATCATCCATCCTCTCTTCTCGTGCATTCGCAGCTCTCCTGAAAGAGGAGTGTAGAGCAAAAAATATTTACTGAGTCTTACAAAAAAATATTTACTGATCGTTACATATGAACTAATGAAATAACGCCTCACCACAATTCATCGGTTTCAGTGCCAGAAATTACATAAAAATGAAGATTGATCAGCTATACAACATGTGCATTGCAACATGAAAAAGCTCATTAATTCATTGACTATTCATATGATACTGAGTCAACATCCAATCTGGTGCTTGAAAATTGCATAAAAATTTTCCCTAACCATCTACCAACAATGGTGGCTTCTAATGAAGACATAAAAAGTGCATGGTACTACTAAACAAAATAAGTTATTGAAACTAAATGCTAACATGAATTACTGAACTAAGTCATTGGTAAAATACATATTGTTCGATAGTCACCAAATTTGCGGGGTCAACAATAGAATTTGAATTTGAGCCATTCTCCCGCTACAAAAGCATGAACCACAGTCGCAACAAATACCAAACGGTCGATGAGCAAACATGACACAAAGCAACATCACATGACAGAACAAAAAATGGAGAACCAGGAAGGGGAAAGGGGGGCAGGGCTGTAGTGAAAGAGGGTCCTCCCAAAGGCTTCTGTAAAAGTCTTAACATTTAATTGAGTGACTGATGCACGGTTTGTTTCAGCTTGCAAAACTCATATTTAGATTATTGAGAACCAAGTGAAGTATGCATATTTACATGATGGTTACTAAACAGGGATTACTTAAGGATTAGTTGCTAAAAACAGATGTCAAAAACAATCCCATGACATTTGTTCACTTTTTACTGAACAAATGATTACTGAATGGTTATTGAACATACGTATTAGCTTGTCTCCAAATCTTAACATTTAAAAACATGTGAACGTTTGGGTGCAGATGATTACTGAAAATAAAAAATAAACATTACTGCTTGCCAAACATCTGCTAGCCGAGTGGTTTACATTCGTGTTCCATCTCTCGACTACACTACTGCTCCAAACCCAGCAAAGCCATTAGGTAATGCTGCTTAATAAAACTGGTTCAGGCAACAGATCAATCGCTATCATTTGGCAAAAAAAAAGCAAAATGGATGCACCAAACTTTCAAACTCGACGTTTTCACCCTATACAGGAAAGGAAACATTCAAGAGACAGCACACAAAAAATGGACCTAGACAGGAAAGGAAATATTCAGGAGACAACACACAAAAATAGATCTGAGCCCAAATTATTGATGTGTTAGTTCTGTCAAATTATTCTGGATTACTAACATAATAGAAAATACAGAGCCCAGATTACCGAATGATGGAATTATTTAACTTTGATTACTGAATGATCCAAATTACTTAATCAACTAAATTACTACTGTTCCATTTTTGGTCAGTAACACTGCACTAGGGCCTCAAAAGACAAAAGCCTGAATACAGAATGGCACATTACCAATGGCAAATGATCCACATTTTGTAAGGAGGAAATGGTAAATAGCAGTAGCTACTGAATCAAATTCCTGCCAATTCGTCGATTGAGTCAAGGGGAATCTCGTAGAAATAAAAATCAGGATTCAATCATGAAAATCAGCACAAAAACGAAGCCATGCGTACTAATCTGAACATGTTACTCGGGCATACCTCAAATTGAATAGTGGGCTCTTGGATGAGGTACAGGATGCATAGGATACGAGTTACTGAACTAAATGCTCACTGATTACAAGACGTAGGATACACATGTGGCAAGTAAAAAAGGAAAGGTGCAGCACCAGCAGTGCATAGTTACTCACGTATGTTACTCACATAGTTACTCACCTATGTTGTGGCCATTTTTCATTTCACAACTGCAAAAGGAAAAAAATGACAGATTCATTTAGTAATACTATTGCTAAAAACATGTTACTGAGCTACTGAAACAAAGGAGCATAGAACAGGAGGGGTGTGTGAGATATGTGTGGTGTTGCCGTATGATAATTACTGAACAAACAAAAAAATTACTGAACTGATGATAATATCAATTTGGTACTAGTTATTCATCCAAGTACAGTTAGGCGCACATCATCAAGTTACTAGAAATCTATGCACAATTATTCTGCAAACCTGTAAAAAAATGGCAAGTACATGAATATAAAGACCAAGACAAAACATCTACTGAGCCTATACCCTTTCCATAATCCACAGAAAACATTACAGCTGACAATAGCAAAAACCTACTAATATACTAACAAAATTTAGATCCTAGGTTCAAACTCCAAAACTGCACCATCACGTTACAGACAAAAAGAAACCCAAGCCCCAAAACCATATCACACTTCCAGCATCACAACTAGAAAAAATAAAAAATAATAGCAGCAATATGTTCCATAGGCTACTGATTCCGAAATGTCTAGCAAACCTTGCTTATATATTTATTAATCTCAGCATATTTCTACACGCTATAGTACTACTGAACTAAATAATAATGCTAGAAAGTATTACTGAACTAAGAAAGAAGCATTATGCTATTCATCTAAGCAATTAATAAAACTAGAGAAGCATAAGCAACAGTTAGTCCAGGGCAAATGATATACTAGTCTAAACTTAGAGCTAATAATAGATCAGAGCATTCCAATAGGGATCAGAGCACATGAAATTTCACATGGAGGGGATCGGGACGTCCCAACCACGCAACCAAACAGACAAAAATGTCAATTAGAAATGCAATTTAGTACTCTAGGCAGTTGCAGCCGATCAGATCGCAACAGACACATCAATCCCCAAGGAATAGAACGCGGGAAGAGCGTCAGGGCTGTGCATTCGAGAGCTCACCTGAAGTAGGCGCTCCGGGAGAGGATGAGGCGGTGGAGGCGGTAGGTGGCGCCCATGGCCTCCACGACGACGTCGGAGAAGGCCCCGGAGCCGAACCCTTCCGCCTGGACGTGGTCGCAGAGCGCCGCGAGGTTGCAGTCCACCGGCCGGAGCTCAGCCGCCGCGACCGCCACCTCGTACGGCCGCGGCCCCGGCGGGGCGGCGGGCTGGGGAGCCACCGGCGCGGCCCCCTCCTCCGCGGCCGGCGGGTGCGGCTGCGGCGGGGCAGCCATCGGGCCTGGGGCTAGGGTTTTAGCGCAGGCCTGTGACACGGCGAGTGTCGGTGAGATGGCCGGAGGGGGAGGAACGCCGGGGGAGGGACGCCGAGGGAGGGACGCCGACGCCTGGAGACGCGGCGCACTCGCGGAACCGCCGCCGCCGCCGCACGCCGCCGCTCGGGGTCGGGGAAAAATGATTTCGTGTTTTGGGTTCGGAGGGGAGAGCGCGTGGGGGTTGGGGGGCGCGGGGGGATTAACGGGTGTGGCTGGACCGGTTAGAATGGGTGGGTCTGGTTAGCCCGAGATGGTTTGGTTTGGCTGGTTGGGTCTTAGGTGTAGAATTCTATTCTACACCCTAGGTGTAGTTTAGCACATATATATATATATATATATATATATATATATATATATATATATATATATATATGTATATATATATACACACACACACATGTAGACGAATTGTGTCTAATAAACAAAAACAACACACATTTTAAAAAAAATAAAATACCCTTTGGTACCGAGTGGTAACACCAACCAGTACCAATGACCCTCATTGGTACTGGTTCTGCACGGTACCAAAGACCGAGGCCTTTAGTCTCGGTTGCGCAGTACCGGTTGCAGAACCGGTACCTATGGGCCTCTGGATCCGGTACTGATGAGGAGTTTTCCAGTAGTGTACTGTTCCTAAAAAGAGGTGGATTTCTTTTTCTTTTTCTTTTTCTTTTTTTTTGAAAAAATGAATAGCTAGAAGCATCGACATGCTGTTGAATTCAAGATTCTTTTGCCATTTCAAACGTCTAGTCTTTTCAACTTTCAAACAGCTCTTAATCTTTTCTTTGCATTATATTCTTTTCATGAGGATAGCACGATAGCTATAGTTGCCACTATGCTAGATAGTTCTGTTTATTTGTAGCTGCAATATCTTCTTCCTAGTACATCGAGTGTATCTATGAATTTTGCATGGTTTTTCTTTTTATTATACACTTGTTTTGCCTTGCTATGTTTTTTTTTGCATGATTGACCTGCATGGTCGCAATTTTAAAGAATGCACTTTAATTATTGTACAGTTACTTATATTCTAATTTTGTACAATTCACATTGAATCTTGAAGATAGCCAAGAGTGCATTTTGGATAGAGTAAAATGCACCCTAGGTCCCGACACTTGTCACGTGATGTCATCCAGGTCCCTAAACTCTTAAAATGCACATCTAGGTCCCCCAAACTTGCTAATTGGTTCATCAAAGGTCTAAATCCTCATAGCCCTGCTAAACCTCCTGCGTGGCATGCTGACTAGGCATGCAAGTGGACTCATACGTGAGGCCCACATGTCATCTTTCCCTCTCCCTCCCTTTCCTCTCTCCTCTCTGTTTCAGGCCGACGCTCCCTTCCCCAAATCCTCGCTCCTCTCACACCTCCGTTGTCCAATGCTGCAAGAGGAGCTCGAGCAAGGAAAATCCCTCGTAGCTGGCCCAAATCTAGTGGAATTGAGTTCTGGTGTGCAATAGGGGGCGGCGGCAACCATGGCATGGACTGTGAGCACCGCAGCCTTGCCGGTAGACCAGGCAGGAGTTGCGGAGCGCGAGCCAGCAGAGGATGCAGTTGGCATGGTAGATGTGGCTGCACGGCATCTCGCGGGCCTCGGCACCGATCTCGAAGGGCTCCTTGCAGATGAAGCAGTGGGAGTTGGCGGCGACGCGGGTGGCATTGACGGTGGCGACGGGCATGGATTCAATGGCTGCCTTGGATGCGGGCGGGTTGTCGCGGGCACGGGCGAGGCCGCCAGCCTCTATCTTCACGAGCTGGTCATCATAGATGAGGAGGTCGGACATGCTCTAGGGGACCTGGCGGAGGCCAGAGCCGGTGCAGTCATCATAGAAGAGCTCGAAGCTGCTGGCGGCTACGGTGTCGGAGGAGTCATCGGTGTCGCCACCAGCAGGGAGCGGTGGAGCACGATGACAAGATTGAAGGGCGAGGCACGACTATCAACGCCGGCACCCCCGGTCCCCGTGCCGCCCCCGCGGCAAGCGCGACGGAAGCGGAGGTCGGCTGCAGCGGCGGCGTGATGGTGGTGGTGGGGCGCGCGCGGGCGGTAGAGGTAGGCGGCCTGCGGCAGGGGAACGCCCATCTCCTCGTGGAAGCCTCCACCGTAGAGACGGACGGCTGGTAGAGGAGGATTGTGCACAACAATAGAGCAAGGATGCTAGAGAGGGGAGGTGTCGATCGAGGAGCCTTGCACTGTGCCTCTGGGGTTGAATTCAAAGGGTGGTGGTTTCTGGTTTGTGCTTGTCCATGGCTGCTTGAGCGGAGGAGCAGAGTGGTGGGAGGTGGACCACCGTCGAGCTCGGTTGTCGCCTCCCCCTCATTGCAATTTGTCACAGCGCAGCATCAACGACGGGTAAGCAGGCCTCTGCCCTGGGCGGGATCTTGGGGCGGCGTGATAACAGAGGTGCGAAGGCAAAGGGCCGTGTCAGAGGGGCAAGGATGGGGGAGGGGGCAACGCGGCCATGCCGCCATGGAGCTGGCGGCCAAGGGGAGGGAGGAGGGAGAGATGACATGGCCCCTCCACACCTAGTCAGCATCCACGCGGGCGGTTTAACCAGGGTTACAGGGATTTGGACGTTGGAGATGAACCAATTAGGAAGTTTAGGGACCTAGATATGCATTTTAAGAGTTTAGGGACCTAGATGACACTACGTGACAAGTTTAGTGACCTGGAGTGCATTTTACTCTTTTGGATATATATGAATACTACAGGGTATAACTACTACAGGCACTATAGCTCATATGCTCGTCATTGCCTTGTATAGACAAGAAGCCGTGATTTAAATATAGACAAGAAAGAATGAAAGTGTAGGACAATGTTTGTTAAATGTGGTGTGTTATAGTGTTTCTCTGGAGAATGTATATAATGCTACAGAGTATCACATTGTCAAAGTATGCCATAAGTAGTTTGTGCATGATCTACTATACCACAATTCTTCTCGTAGATTAGCGTTAAAACGGTGTTCTTTATCTTTATCTTTTTTTCTACAAAACAAGGGACGTTTCAACGGTTCGTCGTATACGTCTCTTCATCAGATTAACCATGTTTGATCTTGTCTCCTAATCGAATTAGGAGTAGTCCATCATATATATCTCTCAATCAGATTAGTTATGCTTTATCCCGTCTCCTGATCGGATTAGAAAAAGCAAATTACCAATTTTAACTCATTTAGAAAGCAAATGGTCTCCACCCATACAACGTGTAAAGAACCGATGGGAAAAGAAAACCGTGATTGAATGAAAATGACAGTTAGTTCTTGATTGGATAAAGGATCTACATATATATACAATCTGAAGGGGTGTGTTTAAGCCTATTCGGAGGGACACATCCCCTCATGTATAGGCACCCTTTGGTAACTACTGTATCCTGTGATTAGCGCATACTAATGACTGGATTAACTACTAATCCACGTGCTAATCACGTGATTAACTAATTGATCACTAACTAATTATTTCTAACACTCCCCCTTGATCAATTGGTTCTGTAGAAGCCTTTACTTGTTCAACTATTATAGTCTTGAATCTTTGGAAAAACCCTGTGGGAAGAAAACCAAAGTATATTGATATACCAGGCAAAAACTCCTTTAAAACCCAGTGGGAAAAATAAGGAGAAACACCATGATATATATATATATCAAATTGTGTCACCATGTGTTCATCATTACCTCATTAAAAACTTTATATGAGAAATCTCCAAAGAGTAAAACTTATATAAAGAAAAGAGTGTAATGTGATGTTTGAAGTATGTTATATTTAGAGAGATTCTCCCCCTGATTCTTGCAAGTCTCTAAGTCTTCTCATACCAATTCCCTCAACACATTTATGGAATGAAGAATATGGTAGAGATTTTGTGAATAAATCTGCTAGATTATCACACGACTTAGTTTGCAAGATTTCAATTTCTCCATTCTTTTGGAGTTCATGGGGATAGAATAACTTGGGAATAATATGCTTAGTCATATTACTCTTAATATAACCAGACTCCATTTGAGTAACACATGCTGAATTATCTTCGAAGATAATTGTTGGTGTATCTATCGTACCAATACCACATGATTGTATGATGTGATTTATCATTCTGCGAAGCCATACGCATTCGCGTGATGCTTCATACAAAGCTATTACTTCAGAATGATTGGTGGAAGTAGATACTAGTGTCTGCTTTGTAGATTTCCAAGAAATCGCTGTTCCTCCTTGTAAAAATACAAAGCCTGTTTGTGATCTGCCATTATGGGGATCTGACAAATAACCAGCATCTGTATATCCTAACAAAATTGGATCTTGATTTCTACCATAAAATAATCCAAGATCCTTAGTACCATTGAGGTATCTGAATACCGTTTTTACTCCTACCCAATGACGTTTAGTAGGTGCAGCACTATGTCTTGCTAATAAATTTACTGCAAATGCAATATCAGGTCGAGTGCTATTAGCAAGATACATTAGTGCACCAATGGCACTAAGATACGGGAATTGTGGTCCCAATATCTCTTCTCCCTCTTCTTTTGGTCTAAAAGGATCCTTCTTAATGTCTAAGGATCTTACAACCATGGGAGTTTTAGCTGGATATGACTTGTCCATATTAAATTTTTCTAATATCTTTTGAGTATAGGCAGATTGGTATACAAATATACCAGAAGGGAAATTCTCAAGTTGTAATCCTAAGCAAAATTTGGTTTGACCCAAATCCTTCATTTCAAACTCCGTCTTTAAATGATGACGTGCTTCATTAATATCAGCTTCGTTGCCAATGATATTAAGATCATCGACGTATACCGATATGATACAAAATCCTTTTGAAGATTTCTTAATGAAGACACATGGACAGTCATCATTATTTATGAATCCTAATGATATAAGGAATTCACTTAACCGATTGTACCACATTCGGCCAGACTGTTTTAAACCGTATAATGATTTCTGCAACTTGATGCAATACATGTTGCGATTTGCCTTATTTTCTGGTATACTAA
>CM014276.1:1368486-1393103 GCA_004135705.1 Alloteropsis semialata | reverse complement strand
CGGTCCGGTTCCGTCGCCTTGCGCGAAACCGCCAGGCGCGAGGCCCGGTTCCGTCGCCTTGCGCGAAAACGGCTGCCGGCCGGCGAACCGGCGGTTATTTTTCCGTATCGGAAAAAAAACCGCCCGATTCGCCGCCGTCGCTGTTTTTGGCCGCCGTCGCCGCCACTGCTGCTTAGCCGCCGCCGCCGCCGATGTCCGCCGCTGCGCCGCCGTCCAGCCGTTTCTGCTCCTCCTCCCTCCTTCCCTCCCATGGTAGATCAGGGCCCATGCCCGTCTCTCCAGCCATGGAGGCCGGCCGGCAGGGCGACCCCCGCGCATCCCCGGCGAGTTCCAGCCATGAGGCTGTCGCTCCCAACCGAGAAAAAGGCGAGGCCGCCCAACTGGCCCTCCGGCATCGATTCAGTGGCGGCGAGCCGCCTCCCCCTCAACAGAGGAAGAGGCAACCCCCGCACCCATGGTGCTCCGGCGCAGGTCCTCGCCACGGTTGGCGGCGATGTCGGCGTACGACGGCGTCGTGCGGGTCGAGGGAGTTCCAATTGGAGACAGAGCCGGCTGCGGGAAGAAGATGTCGAGGTCGTATGCGAAGCCCGGAGGCCATGCCTCCGCGTCGACGTTGCTGTTGAGGAGTGGAGGGGCGCCACGGCGTGCAGCCATGGTGCCACCGACTCCGTTCCAAGGCAGCGTCTGATTCTTCGACGACGACAATGGTGGAGGTGGAGGCAGCAGTGCCGAGGACGGCCTCGGCACGGACGACGGTATTGGCGGAACCTCCGGCGACGCCCCAACATGGCAGGGCCAAAGACCGGGGGCGTACTGGAGCCTCGACGAACGAGGCACCTGGCGCGGCGTCGTCGGACGACCGCCGGCGTTCGGTCCAGCGCCGGAGGAACGGCGAGGAGCGATGCGATGCTCGGCGATGTCGCGAAGGACACGACGAATGGCGCCCTGGAGGGTGAAGCGACGAACGCCTCCAGGGTGGATGCTGCCGCGGACGATGGCGGCCTCGACGGCATCAGTGATGGCGTCCACCATTGCGTTCATGGAAGGAACAGGAGGAGTCGACATGGCACTACCTTCGTTGGTGAACAGTGACTCTGGCGAACTTCCGGCAAGAATGTCCGGTGAACTTCTGCCTTCCTTCGGTCTGGCCTACGAAACTACCGCGTGGAGAGAGCAAGTACTGATAACGTGTAAAGAACCGATGGGAAAAGAAAACCGTGATTGAATGAAAATGACAGTTAGTTCTTGATTGGATAAAGGATCTACATATATATACAATCTGAAGGGGTGTGTTTAAGCCTATTCGGAGGGACACATCCCCTCATGTATAGGCACCCTTTGGTAACTACTGTATCCTGTGATTAGCGCATACTAATGACTGGATTAACTACTAATCCACGTGCTAATCACGTGATTAACTAATTGATCACTAACTAATTATTTCTAACACAACGCATGGCGGCACGGGCAAGGTTTGCTAGTCTAAAATAATTCATTTCTGAAATAAATGCTCATAGACTCACCGAAACTACATGCTTGCATGCTCAGACTACTACTATCCGAGAAATACTGCTTTTAATTATCACTCTCTCTTTTTTAACAAAATGATCCAATACTACTATCCTCAGGAATATTTGACATCCTAGACGACATTAATGTGATCAAATTTCTTGACTGTTCAGATATAATTAGTCAAATCTTCTAAATCTTATAAACTTGACAACCACTTTTCCCCCTTAAACCTGGGCTGTAGATCTTCGTGGGCATTTAGTTTTGTAAACACATAAGTTATTTGTTATTTTACCCTTTTACTAATAGTCATCGTATCAATGTTACGGCAGAAAAGCAATGCAGAAAATAGATCTATACACCTAAAAAAATGAAATTCATAGTTTTCTTTGCCTGCCATTTTTTTTTGGTCAGTCCACTCCCCTCCTATCAGGCTGTCCGTCGCACCCTCCCATGGCACCCCCATCTCCTCGAGTTCGAACCACATTATCTTCAAACAAATCAATCAAAATAAAATATATGGAGAATTTTAAAAAACTTGAAAAAAATTTAGTACACGCTATAAATCAATAATAACCCATTTTACCTTGATCTGGCATTATACTAAATTTAGATGTTAAAATAAAATTATTTAGAAAAAATTATATTTAAATTGTCACGTGAGCTATTTACACTCAATATAGTTCTCAAAAATATTAAAACTTTGTAACAAATACAATAAATAAAAATGACCTATTTTGCTTTGATCTAGCATCATAGTAAATTTATATTTTTAACTTAAATTATTCTAAGAACTATATTTAAATTGTCATGTAAGCTGTTTATGTTCATGGTATTTTTCAAAATCATAAAACTTTGCAAACAAATACTATAAATCAATAAGTAACCATTTATATTTGTTCTACATTGACACTAAATTTAGATTTTAAAATAGAAATCGTCTAAAAAATAATATTTAAATTGTCACGTGAGCTTTTACTGTCAAGATAGTTTTAAAAAATCTTAAAACTTTGCAAATAAATACTATAAATAAAAAATGACCCATTTTGCTTTGATATAGCATGATAGTAAATTTATATTTTTAATTAGAAATAATATTTAAATTGACATGTAAGTTGTTTACGTTTAGGATGGTTTTCAAAAATATTAATACTTTGTAAAAAACTATAAATCAATAAAAACCCATTTTTATTTAATCTACCATGACACTAAATTTATATTTTAAAATAAAAATTATGTAAAAACTGTATTTAAATTCTCACGTAGCTTTTGACACTCAAGATAGTTTTAAAAAATCTTAATATTTTGTAAACAAACACTCTAAATAAAAAATGAACCATTTTGTTTTGATCTAGCATTATAGTAAATTTATATTTTTAACTAAAAATTATTTTAATATTTCCATTATCATGTAAGTTGTTATTTTTAGGATGGTTTTCAAAAATATTAAAACTTTGTAAACAAATACTATAAATAAAATTATTCTGAAAAACTCATTTAAATTGTCACGTGAACTTTATACACTCAAGATAGTATTCAAAATCTTACAACTTTGCAAAAAAATCTATAAACCAATAACGACCCGTTTTTCTTTGATCTCGCCTCGTACTGGGTTTAGATTTTAAAATAAAAATATTCTAAAAAAGTATATTTAAATTGTCGCGTAAGCCTTTTACACTCAAGATAGTTTTCAAAAATCTTAAAACTTTATAAACAAATAATATAAATAAACAATGTCCTAATTTTCTTTATCTCGCCTGATACTAAATTTAGATTTAAAATAAAAATTATTATAAAAAACTATATTTGAATAGTCACATGAGTTTTTTACACTCAAGATAGTTTTCAAAAATCTAAAAAATTCATAAACAAATATTATAAATAAAAATGACCCATTTTCTTTGATTTGGCATGAAAGTAAATTTATACTTTTAATAAAAAATTATTCTAAAAAGCATTGTTTAAATTGTCATGTGAGTTGTTTATATTTAGGATGGTTTGGAATATCTTAAGACTTTGTAAAAAAATAATAAAAATAAAAAAGACCTATTTGGCTTTGATCTGGTATGATAGTAAATTTATATTTTTAACTAAAAAATATTCTGTTGTCATGTGAGTTGTCTATGTTTAGGATGGTTTTCTAAGATCTTAAAACTTTTAAAAAAATACTATAAATCAAAAGTGGCCCATTTTTGCTTTGATCTGACATGATAGTAAAATAGATTTTATGTTAAAAAATGTTCTATAAAATAATATTTAAATTGAGGTGAGCTGTTTAAACTTAAAATGGTTTAAAAAATCTTAAAATTTTGTAAATAGATGCCATAAATCAAGGCGATCCTTTGATCTGGCATCGTAGGTATTGTGAAGTCCACTACTTGAAATCCTGGTGACCATCAAAAATACGGAAGTATTGTAATAAAGTCTTATCTATACTATTAAGAACGAGTTCTTTTGAAACACTTTTTACCCAAACAATTCCCCCCACCCCTTCGCAGAGGTCCCACCTGTCAGGCCGGGGGAGGAGAAAGTTCTCGTTGAAGAAAAAAATAGCGCTTTCTAAAATGTTTTGCACATTTTCCCTCTACTTTTTTCACCAAAATTTTCCTTTACCCGCCCGCCTGTATCCGTCCAATCCCACCCGGCAATCACGTCAGTGGATGGCGTTCCTTCCCCCGGCCGCAATCAAAGTCTCACGAAAATTGATCCGCCGCTGCCTCCGCGTTATGTCTCCACCACGTACCACGTGCTGTGGCGCTCGTCCCTCCTTTTGCTCAATAGCCGTGGCTGCAAGCCTCCTTCTGTTCTCATCGCCGCCGAGGAGAGGAGCAAGGCGAAGATGTGTCAAAATATGGAAGTACTGTAATATAGTCTTATGATGTGAAAAGGGCTAGAGATATTTAGGTGCATAGACGTGGGCCTGAAGCTACAAACATGCTACCGCAATGTGAGTTGTGCATGCGCTTTCTTTTTGACACTATGGTGAAGGCCAACATTTTTGGCATGTCGTATGGTGATATAAATTGTGTTTTTTTTGGCTAAATAAATCCTTAGATTGACACTATGGTGAAGGCCAACATTTTTGGCTTGTCTTATGGTGATGTAATAGAAAAGAATTTTGCGCCACAAATAGTGACTAATCAAATCTTGATAGTTGGCAATATGCAATGGCTACAAATTATTTTGGAAAAGCAAAATCCAATTTGATCATAGAGATGATTTTGAGTTAACCATAAAAAAGATCATATTTGGTTCCATGATTAATTCCAGTGCTTTAGTTGACATCATTTTGCTTATAAGGCATTTCAATATTTTAGGAGCGAATCGGCCGGAAATGAAAGATGAGAAAGAATCGGCAAAGAAAAGGTAACATGAGCCTCGTACATGGCAAGGCTTATTTCCTGCATATCAACACGGCAATCTCCAGCGGCATTCTTCTCCCCTGGTTCGCGGCGGCGATAAGCCAAGCCAGGATCCACGCAAGGTGTTGAGGCTCTCATTTTTTTTCTATATATATAGGATCATCCCGCCCGCACGCCGGTAAACCTCGCCTTCGCCTCTCTCCTCCATCATTCTTCAGCCGTCCCCATGGCTCCTGAACTCGGCACTCCGGCCTCCTCCTCCTCCTCCTATGAGGACGACACCTCCTCCGGCCACGACGAACAAGAGGTGGAGGTGCAGTCCGTTCAGCGCACGACGGTCAAGAGCCCTCCGATCCAGGCGGCTGCGCGCCCAGAAAGCAGCGAGGGTAGTGACGATGAGGAAGGCGACGACAGCGAGTCGACCGAGGAGGAGGAAGAGGACGTCGGCGGCGGCGGCCCCATCAACACCAAGCGTCAACCCTCGCCGCGTCAGCAGCAAGGCAAGGAGTCCTCCGACGAGGACTCGTCGGACGACGAAAACAAGGTGGTGGAGGACTCCGACGCCACTTCTGATTCCGACGAGGGGAACGCCCCTTCTCCCGACCTCTCGAAGCCGTCCCTACTGAAGCGGACGGTGGCGGCGGCCGGGATCGCCGAGGCGTCCGCGCCCAAGAAGAGGGTGGCGCCGGCCGCGCTCCCCAAGACGTCCCCGCCCAAGAATATGTCGCCGGCGGCTGCCCTCGCCAAGACGTCCCCGCCCAAGAAGGTGTTGCCGGCGGCTGCCCTCACCAAGACGGTCCCGCCGAAGCCGAACAGATCGGGACCCGCCAAGAAGGCGTCGGCGTCGGCATCGGCGGCTGCCGTGAAGGAGGTCGCCCCGCCGGCTCCGCCCCTGGACGCCGAGGGTGCCCCGCTTTCGGAGGCGATGCACGAGGCGTTGACCCTGATGGTAGAAAAGTATAACCAAGCGTGGCCCTATCACGAGTTGGCTGCTGCGGTGGTGGCGCCAGCGACAACCGAGGCAAAGGCAGCAGCAGACGCCCCTTCCGGAGGAGAAGAGGAGGACGATCAGGTGTCGAAGGCGATGAAGGCCAGGTACCCTCTCCTGTGGCTGGTGACGATGGACCTGGAAGAAGCCATGCTGCGCTCAGGCCGTTACAAAGCGGCGTTGCTCAAGATGGAGCACGACAAGGCCGCCATGCTGGAGGACAAGATCAGGAGGCAGACGAAGGAGGAGATTATGGTGCTTACCAAGCGGTGGGGTATCAAGCAGGAGATCACACACGAGCTGTACGAATCCATGACGATGTCGCGTGCAGGTCCATTATTCTTTTCGCTCCTTCTCCTACTTTAATTTCCTCCTCTCTTAATAAATGAATTAACGCTGCTATATACTGTATCTTTTTATTTGGTCATATATATAATTGCATGTTTAGATTTTAGTATGTAGAACAAAACAAACATTGTTTGATTTATTGCTTCTTTCTCGTTTGAGGCCTTGTCTAGATCGGCAAGTTTCTGGCAAGTTTTCTATTACATCGAATGTTTGGACACTAATTAGAAGTATTAAACGTGAATTAATGACAAAACTCATTCCATAATCCTCCGGTAAATTCGCGAGACGAATCTATTGAACCTAATTAGACCATGATTAGATAACATCGTGCTACAGTAAACAATCTCTAATTAGACCATGATTAGATAACATCGTGCTACAGTAAACAATCTCTAATGACGGATTTATTAGACTTAATAGATTCAAAATTCAATTTCTAGGCGAGTTGTGTAGTTAGTTTTTTTTATTAGTATCCTATTACCCCTTCCGACATCCCATTTTTACGATTCGACAAGTTTCCACTTTTTGAACTAAACAAGGCTTCATTATTGCCAGAAATGTTGTAACTGCCTTATTAGCTAGAAATATGTAGCTTGCCTCCTTGTTTCATTTTGCTACTGCTGTTTTTCTGGTACAATGCATGAATAATCTTCTTTTTTTAAAAACAAATACAGTGAGTAACCTAGTGGAGCATTGCTTGCTTTTTTGCAGGAACGGAACGGAGCAAGCAATAAAGGTCGTGCCATATTTCGGTGTCAGGAATTGAAGATTGAAGATTGCCTTCTTTGTTCCAGTTGCTGATTTTGCTTAGATTGTGCTGCTGCTGCTGCTTCATCGTCGTTTTGGTCCAGTCTGACTTGCATGCCTGATGTAAAAGGCTAGGCCTAGATATGCAGTGTAGTAGTAATTAAGCTCTTGTTTTTATTTCATTTATGTTTCCCGAGGAACACTTGCTTTTTATTTGCTGGATTGCTTAAGAAAATGTCATGGCTTGCTCATGTAGAGCAAACTGATGGCCTACTGGTTTGATTTCGATCTGCATGCATGAATCATGAATAAGTGGAGACATGGTCGCTGTTTTAATTTTTTCCTTTGTTAATTGGATGATGATGCCTGTTTGCTCTGTTGCATTCATGAGCTCTCAGTTACCATGTTTCGGCTCCATTTCCTTCATACACTTCGTTACTAGGAAGGTCAGCGCACTCTGCCGCGCCCGTTCTCGCTCCACGCGCGCCGTCGTGCATTATGATAGGACGCACGAAGAACAACAAAAATAATGAGCACGAAATAGCAGCCTGTAAGCTTACTCGATGTATAAAGGCAACGGTCTGATTAAAGTAGGTATGCGACTAAAGATGTGATAGTATAAATCATTCTGTATTTTATTACGCAATTAGGGATGGCAAAGCGACCAAGCGTGGCCCATGAGCCAAAAAAAAGTTCAGTACACCTCTGTATAAATTTAACAACTGATTCCAAAGGCGCCCTGATAAAGAATTATTTAATTTTTAGCACTATTGTTGATCTTCCAGTGAAAAGGATGAACCAACACAACATTGGTAAGGGCACGTACAACCCAGAGGCAGCTGCTGTCTTTTTGATGCCACATCATCATTTTAGTCCTACATGGCACTCATTAATTAAAAAAGAGAACGGAGTCGTCGCTTGGTTCGTCTACGACCCGTGCTCGTGCTCCCAGGCGAAACGCCGGCTCCCATCGCGCGTTGTACGAATATGCTGCGACTCGCCGGCGGGGCTGCGGATCCGTTGCGCCTTGCGCACAAGCGGATCCTTTCCGCGCGTTGGCGGCAATTCTTCCCTCCCAAATCATCTGCCTCTGCTGCTTGCCATCAAAAGCCACAGGAGCGAGCAGAAATCCCATCCCCGAATCTGCAGTTTGAGGACCACGCGCAGAAGAAAAATCTGGCGCCGGTGTCGGCAAGGGAGCAGAAAGGCTTCACACTGGCGCAGGTCTGCAAGGGAGGAGGAAGCCGAGCAGATGTGCTGGAGCTGATGGGCGAGGACCAAGCGGCGGCGACGGCAGATGTGGGAGATGCTGGATGCGGCGGCGGCGCGTAAGAGAGTTCTGCGGCCCGGAAGAGCGCATCTTCTCAGCGGCTTGTGGATTTTTTAATTTCTTGTTGCCATTTGCCAATGCTTCCAATTGGTTAGGAGAGACTTCTTCGAAATTTCTACTGCCTTTCCGTGACTGAAACTGCAATTATTTCTTGACATGTTTAGTATAGATCAGACTACTACGGTTACTTTTCTAAACTTCATCTTGCTGCTTCTTGTTTTCTGGCATGTCCTGCACCTGTGTCCATATCAAATCTATGCTGCTGAATTCTAGCAAATATCTTCTGGAGAATATTACACCTATGCATTGATGCATATGCAGATAGGCATCCATACGAGCAGAAGAGTACATCAGAAGGTTCACATGATTCTGTCAATAATTGGATGCATCCATACAAGCAGAATGTAATGTTATGCTTTTATAAAAGACTCGTGCATTCTTTCATGTAAGCTCCAACAATAGTTACAAAGTTCAAATTTATACCGGATCACCATGGTTTTATGTGTAAAGGGTGTATTAAATATCTTAGAAACAGTCAAACAGACAGCCCGTTGTACAAGCTGTCTGTTTAGCTGTCTATATATGATGTGGCAAATCAAATAGACAACAGCTGTCTAAACCGTTGTACATGCCCTAAGGAGCATTGTAAAGCCGACTACAAAGTTATAATTTATAGCATTCATTATTCCTGTGAGCAATAATTAGTACAATTGAGAAGGCCCCCTGTTATATCATGAATCTCCATAGTCGATAAGGCCCTGCAATACTGAAAATACTGAAGGAAGTTTGAGATATGAAAACTGCAAGATGAAAATAACAGTGAGATAAGAAAACTGCAGGATAAATTGTTTGTCTTTCCATATAAGGTAGTTTGGCACTGGAACATTGGCTCCTCTTCCCTGTGAATGTTTCACTGTAGGCTGTTGGGATTCCAGAGGGATCCAACAGAAAACGATCGAGAGAGCAGCGAGAGAGGCAAAAAGGCAATCGTGTTAATATGGGGAAGGGTTACAAATCGAGAGCCGCCCCCTTTCGGGCTTGTTTGGATAGAGGCGTATTGGAGTAGAATGAAGGGGATTGAGAAAAAATGAACTAATTTTCCCTTCAATACCTTTCATTATCCTTCAATACTCTATTTCCTAAACAAGCCTTTCAGGGGCTCCTATCTCCCTTTTATAGGCCGGTCTCGGGGTGGAATTTACATAGTGTGCCCCTATAACAACTATATTCCAAGCATATCTGAGGGTACAATGGTACTTCCCGTCCTCGTACTCGGCTCCGTGATTTCCGGGCCTTGATGTGCCTATAGTGACGCGCCACGCGTCTCTTCTTCTCAGCGATAGTGGGTCCTCATGCCACTGCGCCCTCCGTAGGGCACGGCTCGAGCGAAGGGGTTGGCAGCTCTCCCCTTCGCTCTATGGCTTTTCTTGTGTTCTTTCTTCAATCCACCTGCGCAGAAAAAACCAAGAAATAGTTCGAGCTCAAGCGAAAGGGTGAGTCGGATTTTTTACAACCCTTCGCGTCTCATTGGTCTTGGGAGTTAAACAAATTCATGACTCCCCCAACATAGGTAAATCATCACCTGAAGATAAATAGTTAAATGCCACAAATGCAAGCTGGAATGTTGACTAAACAGTTGAGATAACAGTCCAGTGAGATTATCAGCATAATAATCTCAGCTAGGGTGTTTACATGGAGGCAGCGACACTTTCGTGGACAAATATTGAAAGTACATATTGGCAAATAACTATCTATAACCACTACTAAATCTAGTGAAGGAAGCTAGTATGGATAAGATGTATTAAGTCTTCACCAAGTTTTTTGCTATCTATATTATGGAAACTCAGAGGAAAACAACCTGTGACGTTGAAGCCAATGAATCCAAAAAAGTTGGGTTTGCCTGCCTGTCAAGGTCTCTAAGATAATACAACCCATTTAAAAAAGCTAATAGCATTTATCTGTCAGTTAGAAAACTGGATACAAAAGGCAATGCTGCTTAATGCCAGTTTGGGGGCATGGATCCAGAAGGCAACACATTGTTTGGTTGCATTTCAGCAAACAGATTAGGGGCATGGATACAGAAGGTAGCACACTTAAATTCAAGTTGTTGGTTGCATTCATCGAACATTTTGGGGGCACGGAGAAAAATAGATCAAGAAGCAACCTATTACTTTGGCTCATCTTCACTAGTAAAGTCCATACTATTGTTTCTGCAAATTTTGAGTAAAACCAATCCAAGTTTAAGGGCGAGAAAGACGAACGAAGGCAAAATTAAAGAATGCCCAGGTGTCGGAATCGGCTTGCGTAGAACAACGCATTCGAAAGTGTGACGAAAACACACAGGAAAGATTGCAAAGGAGCATTAAGTTTCTTACGATGGGTATGTTCCATGCTGAAATGCCGCAACAATACAGTGGCAGGTTGCCCCTGCTCCAGTACTCCTCGAGACACACCTCACTGCCATCGTCGGGATAGTGAGCCCCTCGCTACAACGAGGATTCCTCCTCTGCTCCTGCCTTCTCTCCGCTGCTGCTGGCTCGACGGAGAAGCCATGGGAGAGCGCGTGAGGACCGAGGCCGGGAGGACCGGCTAGCGGAGAAAGACGATGAGGAAGAGGCGCGAGGCAAGCCGGCTGCCACCCGCACAGCCTGCACGACGGCCGGCGAATGCGAGCGGGCACCAGGACGACCCGCCGCCAGCGCAACAAAGCAAGCAGACCATAAGGTATCAAATCAAAATCGATCTGCCCCCAAGAGGCCAACGTAGATCCAAGGAAACCAACGCGAGACGCAGGACTCCGTCTCATGGCATGAATCGAAGCAGAAGGAGGAAGCGCAGCACCTGGGTACGACGACGCCAACGATGAAGAACGGCGGAACGGCAACAGCAATGATGAAGAGCGGTGGCCGACGCACGTGTGTGAGAAGCGGCCGAGGGTTACAGGAACCCTAACGCCTCTTAGGCAACCAAAACAACTTGGGCCAGACTAACATGCCGATTTCTCCATCGGACACGTGCTCGGGCCCAGCTAAAAGATCCGGCAAACGCAGAAACGCATACGTGGCGGCCCATCATGGGAGAAAACTAATCAGTGCACCGGCGCGTGTATGCATCTGGATTTCACCATCGATATGAGGTTACTTATATCTCCTTACTCTTATGTTTTGACCTGTGACATATATTTAAAGTACTTCCAAAAAAGGATGCATGAATGATTTTTCAGATGGTACGTACTATATCGGTGCCACATCATTTAACCATTAAGCCAGCATATCAATTATGTGTATACATGTGCAAATGTACACACGCAATGGTACACCCTACAGTGCCAATGTATAGTCCTTCGGGCCGGCTTATAAGGCTACTGAGCCCGATGCTGGTTCGGTCACGAAGCCCACACACTATGTCTGACACAACAGAAGCCTAGCTCGTACTTAAAACACCGGCTAAATAGATCCTCCTGTTAACACCAAAATTTGGTAATTTTATAGCCAGAGAAGTCCCTAAAATAAAGCTGATAATCTGAGGAAAATCAAGTCGGAATTGGTAAGTTTCAGAGAATACACACGTGCATGTGAAGATGGTTATAATAAAAAAGGGAAGGCTGCCGCGTGAGGAGAAATAATTCGGCTTGAGATATATTGATTGGCTGGCTGCACAAGGAATCAAATTGACATATCCCTACGGGACTAGATGTACACGTGAAGGGATCCTGTACGGAGCCACGTATGTATTTTATATTTCCTTCTAGATATTTCTCTTAGTGCGTGATGGTTAGAATAGAATATTAAATAAGCTAGTCATATTTGAGTTAGGCTTAAGAGTTCTATTTTTGTACGCAAAGTCCAGCAGCCCTATAAATATAAAGGGTCATGGCAGCTTGTAATTATCATCTCTCGATCAATACACAAACTGGCATCACGCCAAAACCTTAGGAACCATGTAGCTTATCGACGAGTTCTTCAGCAAGCTGGGCTGCATCAGTCTTCGATCTCCAGCCTGCCGCGAGTTCCGTCACCCGGATCGATCCAAGCTTTGATCTGAGGCGCATCGCCCTCTTCTCGTTTGGATGGTTCAACTACCGAATTAGCGTAAGCTTTGAATTGAGGCGCATCGCCCTTTCTCGTTTATGCTGTTCAACGTAACATGTCGGCTTTACTTTGCTTATTCAATATAATAGCCGATCTGTTACTGACGGGCTGTTCTTCGAGTTTTCGGGTTTGGTCTAGATTCCCTACGTCGGAGCTAGATTTATCTTGATTATTAGAAGGCAGCTTATGCGGTTGTTTGGAGTTTCTAGATTGATTTAGATCTGCGCCATGTGAATTGATCTGACTCTTCAAACAGCTATGAGCATTGGTTTAGTCCGATTTGAGCTAACAATATCGTTCCAGGTCCGATTCATCTTTATAGACTTAATCTGGTTGTTCTTTGAATGTCGGGTTTGATCTAGATTCCCTACGTCGGAGCTAGATCCTTCTTGATTATTAGAAGGCAACTTATGCTGTTGTTTGGAGTTGTTAGATTGGTTTAGATCTACGCCATGTGAGTCAATCTGTTTCTTCAACAACTGTGAATATTGGAACGATCTTGTTACTGTTCTATCAGGATGATTATCATTGCGAGCTTCCTGTCCAAGAGATTAGGCAGGAGGGACAACATATCGGCTCTCACAGCTTATTGAATATATTGCAACGGGCAAAGCCGATCTGTTATTATGATTGCATCAAGATTAGCTGCGGGAGAGCTGTCTTTATTATATCTGCGAGCAATTACGTGAGACAATGGTGCCACCGATTTATCTTTGGATTGCCAAGATTGGTTTAGATTCCCTACGTCGGAGCTGGGTTTCTCTTGGTTATTCAGTGATTAATCATTTATTGGGTTGTTCTTCGAGCTTTCGGGTTTGATCTAGATTCCCTACGTCGGAGCTAGATTTATCTCGGTTATTTGAAGGCAGCTTATTCGGTTGTTTGAGGTTGCTAGATTGATTTAGATCTACGTCATGTGAATTAATCTGATTCTTCAACAGCTATGAGAGATCGGAAAGCTAGCAGATGTATTAGAGATGATGATCAAGCAGTTACGACGATGAACAGCGTATCGGCCTTATTCTGTACTGATTATATTCTGCAAAGGCATGGCCAGTTCGCTATATGATATCGATCATGCTCCTTGTCAGTTGAATGGTCAAACTGACTGGCACGCTGCGAACCTGAACAAAGTGCAAGCTGGCACTGGAGTGAAGCAGATCTCCCTGGTCTTATTGTGTTGATCGCTGAGGATACGACTGCCGATTTTCTGCGTCAACACATTTTTGGCACGCCCGGTGGGACCACAATCGTTTGATCAAGGTTAGATATATCCACCATTGATTACATCAGTCGATTCTTGGTTAATGCGGGGAGACATCGGCTGGAGCTTTCAGATCCAATATTATATTATATTTCTGTATGATAAGCTGATGGATTTCTTGATTTACTGCTGCAATAGAGGCCGGTCCAATATTATTATGAAAGTATACAATCCTATCGGCCATAAGATAAAAAAAAGGGATTGTCACATTAATTGTAGCAGATCGAATTGAAGTATTATGTTGAAAGCTGATGAGATATATCTGTCGGCTAAGGGACTCGATGGAAAATATTTATTAACGGCAATGAAGCAATGTAATTCTTAATGGTCTTGATGACAGTAGTTGCCTCTTGTTAACAGCCGATGGGATATCTGTTCCATTGATCGGCTAGAGTTGACTTCTTCCCTGGTGATGTAATCTCTCGAAAGTGCAAAGGTCAACGTTGCAACTGGAGGGCATGTGTTGGCTGATACTACATATTATCGGACCTGAGGGGCAGCAGGTGTACGTGATGATTGGTGGCATACCTTGGTCCGATGGAGATAATGCTTATGGTGGCCGACAGCCCCGAGCTCGTGAATGATCGGCTGATGATGGTATATGCACTGCACTGTCTGCTACTGATAACCACGCCGATGAGTACCTCTTCTCCGATGATCATTGCCTGGTCAAACACACATGATGAGTGGCTGCCAACTTAGCCCATAATGTATGGCCGATGTAGTTGTTCTATTGTCAAAAATGCCAAAGTCCGATGAAGTTATTTCTGATAAGTGAGCAGCCGATGGTCGGATGGAGACGATTCAGAGTCCGATAACATGCAGGCATCAAGCTATATATCAAGCCGGTGGAATTTCTAATATTGCAATTTAAAATATTAGTCATCGGCTGCAAGAAAGTTCAATTTTTTATTCAATGCTGCAAGAGAAAACTCATCCATACTCTCATCGGCTGAGATTAAATCTGGTCATCAGACTTGATAGCATGATAGCCGATGGAGGAGTCTGATGGAAGTCCGATGTGCAACTTGGAGGTTCGATAACTCGGAGTCCGACGGAAACTATAGGTATCTTTCGAAGAGGAGTTGGGCCGATTTAGAAAAAGATTTTATAAATATTTCTTCGCTGGGACTTACAAAATGAAGCTCATAGTTTTGGCATCGGTCCGATAGAGATCAAGAGAATCGGCACTTGGTGAAGTTCGCTTTCTAAAGAGCTACGGGGTCCGGTCAAAAGATAAGTTCGTGCTCAAGGATTTGAAAACTGTACGCACCTGGTACAAGAAGCATCGGCTTATGACAGCCGATTTCAAGAGAACAAGTGGAAACACAAGCATCCTGGAGGCTGATTGCGTTTATTTGCTTTGACGAACTCTGCTTGCCGCATGCGCCTGGCTGATGCCCACTGTCGTCGTACTTCCCTGGCCACGTGATTCTGTTGGTGACTTGCTACGTTCCAGGAGAGGCCAGAGTCCCGACATGGAGGGGAAGGGTCCAACGACATGCACCAGTTTTTCTACAAGATGTTACAAGACCATCTAATCTACGTTAAGTACAAGGTCTCACCCTATTATCGGCCTGTCACATGCGGATAACTGATAGCCGATAGCAAGGAATCGGCTTATAGTGTGCATGCATAATATTTTGAGCCAGCTGCTGATTTCAGAGTATATATATATATATATATATGTCGGCGACGAGTTCTGCATTCTTACTGCTGCATCTACTTGTGGACTAAGACTATAAATAAATAGAGGAAGAAAATGCACTAGAGAGTACGTATGTGACTAGCTGTCTGCAGACATCAAACTGACATCGGCCGATATATACTCGACTGGCTACAAATATACTCATCGGCTAAGATCAGGACATCGAGCCGATGGATCTATTTATGTGGTGATTGGATTCTGCCAGGTGGACGAAAGAATTCAGAGGCCATCTATTGGGCCGCAACCAGCAATTTCATCATCCAAGATCTTTGGTTCGGCTGTCAAGATAGGATATACATCAGTCTGTTTTTACCTCCCAGTTGAGCCCATTGGCCGGCATTAAAGAAGTATTTGCTCATACAAAAGCATATCGACCTGTGGATTGCCGAATTAGCTGGAGGAATATTTTTGATGGTGAGAAGAGATTCGTTGCATGCAAAATTATTTACTGATGATCGGCAATACGGGGGTTCTTGGCATTGATGACGTAGTCATCCCTGTGATCTTTGACCGGCTGAAAGAAGAATATATAGAATCGATTTAGAGGCAGGTCCAAGATTTTTTAGAAGTTACGTTTGACTTGTCCAGGTTAGGCACAGGCGTGATACATGCAAGTGTGTGGGACAGGGGCTGCCTGCAGTGCATCTGATTTAGAGCCCAGGTTCAGGCGTCGGCTTGTGAGAATAAAAGGAGCCGATCCAATTTTTGTTAATTGTTGCCTGGAACGGTTTATGCTTCGTCATCGGAATCAACATGGAATTGATCCCCTGATGATCTTCGGCCGGACGCTACTTATACCACTTCATCAGATGACATGCATCGGCCTTGACATATTCATCGGCTGCTTCGTCCGATGGAGACAGGTCCGATAGGTCAACACATCAAGATGTCAGGCCATCAAGCCGTTGGGCCAATGTCTGGTCATTTTTGTTTTGCTGATAGTATGAGTTGGAGGCCGATAGTCCAATACTCTAGCTGATGGTCAGCCGAAGGTCCGATCATGGTGGTTCTTATTAGGTCCGATCATGAGACATATCAATTCATCAGGTGGAAGAAGAAGAATCGGCTTTGGGATAATCTCAGAACTCATATTCCAATATCAAGAGCCGATGGAGGCGACCCACAGTCCGATGGGTCGATGCAGAGACATCAAGCCATGGTTCGATAGGAACACATCAAGCCATGGTCCGATGGGACACAAGACATCAAACCATGGTCCGATGGGAACACAGAGACACCATGGTCCGATTATAAAATCCAAAGGCGATCAAGACACAACATGGTCCTATCATTGTACTGTCTCGGGACATTGTTGCTGAAAGCCGATGAAATATATCCGTCGATCGGCTACTTCTTGTTAAGATGGATCCGATGACAAATTAATTATGGAGGAAGCTGACACGCAATATTGAGAGAGGAGATTCGTTGCATACAAGTGTATTGTTTAATCCTGTCAGCTACATGATTACACATACGCATGCCGCACATACCAGCAGGCACGTAGGACAAGAAGAAATTTCACTTCAGATAAGATGTGTCGGCTGCAGGAGATACACAACTAATGCCAGTTCCTCTCAGTGCTCTATCGGCCCGTCTTCAGATAAGATGTATTCAACTGGCCGATGCATCACACGTCATAGCCAAGGTCCGATGAGATGGTCCGATGTGGAGGTCCGATGGCCGTGGTACGATGGCCGAATCCGATGATTTGGATTTTGAAGATCCGATGGCAACATGAGGTCTGATGAAGTTTATTCTTGACAAATAAAAGAATATATCGGCTGGAATAAAAGTTTATCGGCTGGAAGAATAAATAATGCTTGGAATAAAAGTTTATCGGCTGGAAGAATAAATAATTCGAAGCATGAAGAATTCATACTTCGAACTGGGGGGGCCTGTGTTAATACCAAAATTTGGTAATTTTATGGCCAGAGAAGTCCCTAAAATAAAGCTGATAATCTGAGGAAAATCAAGTCGGAATTGGCAAGTTTCAGAGAATACTCACGTGCATGTGAAGATGGTTATAATAAAAAAAGGGAAGGCTGCCGCGTGAGGAGAAATAATTCGGCTTGAGATATATTGATTGGCTGGCTGCACAAGGAATCAAATTGACATATCCCTACGGGACTAGATGTACACGTGAAGGGATCCTGTACGGAGCCACGTATGTATTTTATATTTCCTTCTAGATATTTCTCTTAGTGCGTGATGGTTAGTATAGAATATTAAATAAGCTACTCATATTTGAGTTAGGCTTAAGAGTTCTATTTTTGTACGCAAAGTCCAGCAGCCCTATAAATATAAAGGGTCATGGCAGCTTGTAATTATCATCTCTCGATCAATACACAAACTGGCATCACGCCAAAACCTTAGGAACCATGTAGCTTATCGACGAGTTCTTCAGCAAGCTGGGCTGCATCAGTCTTCGATCTCCAGCCTGCCGCGAGTTCCGTCACCCGGATCGATCCAAACTTTGATCTGAGGCGCATCGCCCTCTTCTCGTTTGGATGGTTCAACTACCGAATTAGCGTAAGCTTTGAATTGAGGCGCATCGCCCTTTCTCGTTTATGCTGTTCAACGTAACATGTCGGCTTTACTTTGCTTATTCAATATAATAGCCGATCTGTTACTGACGGGCTGTTCTTCGAGTTTTCGGGTTTGGTCTAGATTCCCTACGTCGGAGCTAGATTTATCTTTATTATTAGAAGGCAGCTTATGCGGTTGTTTGGAGTTTCTAGATTGATTTAGATCTGCGCCATGTGAATTGATCTGACTCTTCAAACAGCTATGAGCATTGGTTTAGTCCGATTTGAGCTGACAATATCGTTCCAGGTCCGATTCATCTTTATAGACTTAATCTGGTTGTTCTTTGAATATCGGGTTTGATCTAGATTCCCTACGTCGGAGCTAGATCCTTCTTGATTATTAGAAGGCAGCTTATGCTGTTGCTTGGAGTTGCTAGATTGGTTTAGATCTACGCCATGTGAGTCAATCTGTTTCTTCAACAACTGTGAATATTGGAACGATCTTGTTACTGTTCTATCAGGATGATTATCATTGCGAGCTTCCTGTCCAAGAGATTAGGCAGGAGGGACAACATATCGGCTCTCACAGCTTATTGAATATATTGCAACGGGCAAAGCCGATCTGTTATTATGATTGCATCAAGATTAGCTGCGGGAGAGCTGTCTTTATTATATCTGCGAGCAATTACGTGAGGCAATGGTGCCACCGATTTATCTTTGGATTGCCAAGATTGGTTTAGATTCCCTACGTCGGAGCTGGGTTTCTCTTGGTTATTCAGTGATTAATCGTTTATTGGGTTGTTCTTCGAGCTTTCGGGTTTGATCTAGATTCCCTACGTCGGAGCTAGATTTATCTTGGTTATTTGAAGGCAGCTTATTCGGTTGTTTGAGGTTGCTAGATTGATTTAGATCTACACCATGTGAATTAATCTGATTTTTCAACAGCTATGAGAGATCGGAAAGCTAGCAGATGTATTAGAGATGATGATCAAGCAGTTAAGACGATGAACAGCGTATCGGCCTTATTCTGTACTGATTATATTCTGCAAAGGCATGGCCGGTTCGCTATATGATATCGATCATGCTCCTTGTCAGTTGAATGGTCAAACTGATTGGCACGCTGCAAACCTGAACAAAGTACAGGCTGGCACTGGAGTGAAGCAGATCTCCCTGGTCTTATTGTGTTGATCGCTGAGGATACGACCGCCGATTTTCTGCGTCAACACCTCCCTTCTTCATAAGCCATGTGTTTCTTCTTTTTCGCGGCCAACAAGTAGAGTAGCAAATCTCAAGCCAAAGGTAGTGTCCTTTGACATTGGGTCAGCCTAATTGTTTAAACTCTTTTCCAGCAAAACTCGTTTCAATGTTCAAAGTTTAGCTTGTTCAAAATCGCGATCAAAATCTGGTAAAACTACAGTTTTGAATAAAACTCAGAAAATCATCTTTTTTCCCAAATTTTGTTGATCCTGATCTCTCAAACTGTTGAGAATTAGAAGATGTGTATATAATGAAATTGTAGCTGGTCACTTGCTCTACAAATTTGTCAATAATCGGAGCTCGCTAAAATTATGCTTATATTTGGAGTTATACTCAGTCAGAGTAGACTGAACTCATGATTTTTGAACTAGTCACGCCAAACACCAAACAACTTGACATGACTATCTTGGCAAGCTCGGCCACATTCTCGCCATGTGGAAATCGATTTTGGGCCACATCACCGTGTCATTTTGGTCACGCTATTGCATGTGGCATGACTCAGTTACGAGTTTGGCGTGACCAAAAGAGTTATTTCTTAGAAATTTAGTTGGATAGAGGTTATTGTTAACATTTTATTTTAAAAGATTAAAATATAAAAAATTCCTAATACAGCAGCAAATCTCAAGCCAAAGGTAGTCATAGTGTCCTGGTGTCAGTCTAAGTTTAATGCAAGTCTTTTTCATTTCAGCATATGGGGTCAGTCTAAGTTTAATGCAAGTTCCATTCCGCACGAAAGAAAGAAAGCACTGCATGCATGGCGAGGACGTGAAAGAAAGAAATCATCATACTAGTAATAGAGGTCGAAGGGATTCCTCGGGAAAAAAAAATGAAAAAAAGACGAAAGCACCGGAGTCCCCGGTTGGCCTCACGCCCTGCTTCCTCGCGTTGTTTAAAAAGGCAGTCAGCAGTCACCGCCCGGCAGCAAATGCTGCAAGTCTGCAACCAACAACGGAAAAGAATCCTTGAACCCCCAAAACCCGCCGCCCGCCATCGTCTGTGTCTTCGCATTTCCCAACCCATCGCCTGCCCCATGGCGCCGGAACACCCCGATCCGGCCTCCTCCTCCGACGAGGACACCTCCTCCGGCGAGGAACAAAAGGTTGAGTCCGTGCACCGCCCGACCAAGAACTCTTGGGCGCCGGCGCGCCAAGAAAGCGAGGGCGACGAGGAGGAGGACGACGAAGGCGACAGCGAGGCCAGCGAGGAGCAGGAAGAAGAGGACCCCGGCGACGACCCCGACGGATCCGATGAAGATTACGAGGTGGAAGAGGAAGACTCCGACACCGACTCCGATTCCCACGGGCCAGGGACCCATCCCACCATGGCCAGGGGGAATAATGTGCCTTCTCTACTGAAGCGGCCGGCGGCGGCGGCGGCCGGCCTCGCGGAGTCATCAACCTCGAACAAGAGGGCGCGACGGGCGCCTGCCCTCACCAAGGGACCAGCAGCAGACGCCCCTTCCGGAGCAGAGGATGGCCAGGGGGACGACATCATCAAGGGCTTGGAGGAGAAGAGCGCGGCGTACTGGTACCTCAGGCAGGAGGTGGAGGCACTGGAGGCCGACTACAAGCAGCCAGCAGGCATGTTCGATGCAGCCCTTCTCAAGATGAACGATGCCAAGGCCGCCATGCTCGACAACAAGGTCAAGAGGCAGAGGGTGGCCGAGTGCAAAGTGATGAACAAGCGGTGGGACATCAAGAAGCAGGTCACCGGGATGCTTTGCAACTTGATCAAGAAGAAGTGATCTGCTCATGTCCCAGGTCCATCCACTCTCCTCCTCCTCCTCTAGACATGCTTGCTGTTCCTCTTACATTCTGATGAGGGATGAGCTCGATCTCATTCTCAGTTAGCATGCTTTTTGCTGCAAATCGTGTTAGGTTCTTTGAACAATGTAACGGACGATCAGTGGTCGACGACATAAATGAGTTGATTTCTTTGGGCTACATTTTCTTCCTCCCTACAATATTTTGACCAGTGAAAAAACAATGGAAAATTGTGTCCAAATCAAGATCGATTTTGCAGCTGATACTCTATTTTTTGACTTCAGGCATATACACCTCAAACAAGCATGTTATGTATGTACAAATACAAATATAGGCACACAATGGTACACCTTCATGCCCATCCTAATAGCTACTGCACGTGCATTCCCTATTTCCCTGTCCCCACCAATGGGGCCATAGTCATCAATATAATGTACAGTTAGAACAAGGTTGTGAACAATAATCTAATCCATTGGCACTGAGAGACAACAAGTCCACTGATATATTTCACAAATGCAGTATATGATTTGCAGAAATGCCGAACTGCATACGCAATTCAAGGATTAGACGAGAGAAAAATTGTTGTGGGAAAGATGACGCAGATTTTCCTTTGATGACAGATGGGCTTCATAGTCCAAATAATAGTCCACCCGTGATGAATCCCAACAGTTGTGGCCTGGAAAAAGGGTGTATATTATATTTGACTAAGCATAGCAGTGTAAATATGCTACATCACACTAAAATGTTCTGGTTTTATCTACTCTACTAAAGCTCCAGGTTTTGGCGAGCTCCCAGGGCCTCTACTCCTGTTCACAGTCCCTGACATGTGCCCCGCATCACAATCCAACAGATATTTTTTTCCAGGTCAGTGCCCGTCTGTCCTTTCCTCGAGAACCTAGATACTGTTTCTTCAGTCACCTTCTAGATTCCATGCAATTGAGAGTTTTTTCTTTGTAAAAAGCCAGATGCCTGCAAGAATCTTGGAAGTCTCATTCGCTCCGGGTAGGCAGCTACATATACCATATTAAGAAAAGAAAAGCTTTTATCAGAATTATAAATTACTTCTTAAGCATTACAAAGAAAACGTAAAATTCAAAAAATTTAAAGTTATTGTAAAAAGAATACAGTTATACCAGCAAACTTATGTAAGAAAATTAACAATATTTTTCTTGAACTGGCGGCGCAGCAAGGTGTGCCAACCTATCTAGTTATTTGTCCATTCCCAAGTGACCAATTTTAACTTTTACATGGGCGATAATATTGCTCTAACTTTGCAACAGAGAAACAAGACTTTCTTTCAAGAAGTTAATTTCTGCGAAGGGGCTCATGGTGCAGTAGCAAAGGCCACTGGCCGGAGTGCTCCTGCCCAAGGTTCGAACCCTGGGTGCCGCACCTACACCTTAGGGGTCTCCCTTGGGGTATTCCTCTCTCTATCTCAAAAAAGAAGTTAATTTGTCTGTTAAAAACAATTGTGATCACAACCAAAGGGAAAAAGGAGAGGTCAGGCAAAATGCCATACCTCCGAAAGTTTTGGAAGCCCATGGACACAAGCATCTGTGTCAAGGGCACCATAAGTTGGTTCAGAAGTTACATGAAGTAATTTGGTGGATTTTGAGTGTAGTATATGCAGGAAAACTGCTCCCAAAATCAAATTAGCAGGGATGTGATCAAGTCAATAAATGGGGCCAAAAATTGTAGCAGAGCTATTCATCTTATTTCAGGCATTGACCATGCATCCAAATTCATAGTTGTTACCTACTAAAACCATATACTTGTAACAATGGCTTGACTCAATCAAACCTAGTAACAGCCTTTAATGTTCCAAACATAAAATTTTGTTCTGTGGAATTGTATATTCATCAAAGTCTTGGCAATTCCAATCCTAAAAAATCTGCTAAATTTAAGTTACCACATGATTCCGTAAGGATGATATAATAAACCGTAGATAGGATTACAGTTAGAAAGCACTTGACACCTCATGGTTGTTAGTTTAAGAACCATAGGCAGGCATTCTATGCAATCTCAACAAAATCATAACCAGCAGATGTGTTTTTCTCTAGTGGCTTCGATCTTATCCATTTCCATCATTTTTTTCTAGCATGCAATTCAGTGAATGGACATGTCAGAAGGTTTATTGTAACTTTGCATGATGTACATTCACCTTGTCATGAATAGAGAGAGTATAATGGTCTTCACTGCAGCATGTACCACAGAATTTCCAATCCATCAAAATCATTATTAGCAAAGGTATATCCATGTGACACTGGGGTTTGTGATCCATGTGTCTCCATCCTGTCCAGGATTTGTAGAAAGCAAAACAATTTGACAACAGATTAGCGGCAGGAAAGAAAAGGTAATGTCCTGTGATAAGCTCCGTTATCCAACGGAAAATCCAGATAAATTAAAGCGACCATAACCTTGATAATGTCTAGAACCCAAAAAACAAACATATAGTTGTATTGAGAAAAACCTCAAAAAGACCATGCTGAAGAAAAAGCATTACCTCCTACTCCATTCTTGCCAGACAAAGGAAGCCATCATCCATTCCAACCTGCAAAGAATATCCTTATTCATAATTTTCTTAAAGCCCAAAACAGTGTGTATGCCAACGGAGCAGCAAACGTATTGATGTATCCCAATTACCAAACTACATTACCCAAAAAAAGAGATACCCCAAACTATATTGATTTACAGAGAAAAGATATTAGTAAAGGAGAAGGATGCAAAGGGGACAAGAAAAGTAAGAATGTCAGTTATCTCTGATTCACTCTTGCTATTGATTATCCTTCTCAACCAGCCGGAGTTCCTCTGCAATAGCATCTGTTGAAAGTACCTGCAGTGACAAGATTCTTCTTAATCTGCAACAGTGAATACACATTTCAAGAAAAACAAATCTTCTCAGATAACAAAAATTGCAACTTCGTGGAGCAGCACTTGAGGCATAAAAAAACTACAGCAGCTGCCAAAAGTTAAGAGAATGACAGAAAGAAATAGAGAATTAAAATGGATTTTAAAAGTACAAGTTCTGGTATGTAAAATGATATTTTTAACATACAGCTTTTGGTATGTAAGAGCAAAACACACACAAAAAAACCTCTTAACATTTTTGGAAATCGATTGACTCCAAAAAAAGCATGCTCCGTAATGTTCATCAGCAAAGGAAATAAAGGAAACAGTGGGCCCTTAGTACCATGCGCTTAGATAGAAAAATCTCTAGCAAGGATTTGTGTCCTCAGATGAACACATTGTATGTAGTTTTCCTTCTGTTGAAGTAATATTTTGGAATAAGAGCGTGTCAAGTATTGGAACATTTGAGTTTATTCAATTGACAATGAGTACACATTTGGAATTTCCTATTATATCTGTGGTTTTTGGTTGGTCCATGCTCCTCTCTTTAAATGTTATTTGAGCATACTGCCGAGTATAGTATGAAAGAAGAATGGGTATATAATACAATAGCAAAATTTGTCTCCAAGCATCGCACTCAACAAAAAGGTAGATGCAAGTCAGGCCAAAAATCTGCTTCCCTTGGTTTGAGAATTCTGACGTAGGTACAGCCATTTTACCACCCATTCGCACAAAAGAGTTACTAGTTAGAGTACAGGATAGTTGTCCTAGCGAAAGTGATATTTCTACGACGATCGCAAACCCTTAGATAGAATCTGAGTATAAAACTCAGAATAAAAATAACTGATGTGATCCAGCAATCCATCTTGGTTAGGCTG
>CM014276.1:1355399-1367486 GCA_004135705.1 Alloteropsis semialata | reverse complement strand
GCTGCGTACCTGTGAAAGATGTGCACCAGGGGACATTTATGGGCACCAGGCCGGCCGGCCTGGGGGCTTGGGCCGGCCGGCCTATTGGCCGTCTTCACGTGTCCTTGCTCCTAGTGCTTCCTGAGTGGATTCTTGATCAATGTCCAGCAGCTCCACTTGCTTTGCACCGTCCAAATGTTGTGAACCATTCATTCTTTAATAAAGTTGTCAACTTGCACATTGTTTTCTCCACTTTGATTAATGCCTTTGTCCTTTGCTTCAACTCCACTCCAAATGTTACTTTCAATCTAGCAAAATAAGTGTACCACCATGCATGGCTGCCTCCTCTTACATGTGGAGTTAGGTGGAGAGCACAATAATTCTTCCCGTGAACTCAATCTTGGTGATTAGTGATGATCATGATTATAAAACCCTTCCAAAGAGTGTTTAAGTGCTTAAGTCCTCCTCTAATCTTGTCAAATAAAATCAACTCAAAGCAAACATTGAGTTTGAATAAATAATTAGAGGGGAATTTGAGCATCATAAATATTTGTAAGTCGACAAATATTTTTTGACTACGTTAATTTTGATTGCACCGATATTGCTCACTTTCATGAGTTGATAGTGAACTTTCCCGAGTTCAACCATGGGTCATAGGTTTAGGTTTTAAATTTTGGCCAAAATGATAGAGATATTTTGAAAGAAATAAAATAAAAGGGGCATAGAAAAATCCTAATCCTAGGAAAAAAATTGAAAATTTCTAAGGTTGCGTGAGCCTAGCATGCGTCAAAGAATTTAAAGAATTAAGAACAACGGTTGGCTCTACTCGTGTTTTTACAATGATCAACTTGGTCCGGCCATCATGGAAAGGACGGTTGCCAAAATGGGTGCGGGAATTTGGTTTTGGGTTTCTCAAAATAAAACAATTAAATCATGGAAAAGATCAAGTCATTGGTTTAGAATAAGAATTAAAATCGAAATGACTGAGCATCTCTAATTTAAATGTTCGACCGAACGACCAATTTAACAAATGTTTATCAAGTCTTACGTAGCAAAATTCATGACTCACTTACTCAAAAGGTCTTCGCGGGTTGTCCTCCCGGTAGCTTATTCTTGACTCGACGAACGGGTTGTCCTCCCGGTAGCTTGACTCGACGAACGGGTTGCTTCCCGCAAAGCGCTTCGTTTATAGTCTATAGCTAGACTTCTTCTTTTCTTCACTTTGGACCAACGCTCGGCGTGGGCGTTGCAGTCTTTGGCACCCACTTTTGCACGATCCTTGGCTTGGGTGCGGGATTATTCTTTGGCTTAGTCATCTTTTTGGTCTTCACAAGCGGGCGTTGAGCTTTTGCCTCGACGGATGCAACAACTTCTTTGGTCTCCTTCGCTTCCTTCTTCTTCGGCTCCTCCTTGGTGTCACGTCGGTGAGGTGGAATATATTTAACATTGATCATATTGCATACCTCAAGGCGTGGACGAAACTTGAATTCGCTCATGGTGCCATTGATGTCGAACTTGATCTCCCCCTTGCCAACGTCGATGTTCGCCCTTGCGGTCTTGAGGAATGGCCTCCCAAGGATGAGTGGCGACTTTGTCCCTTCTCCCATATCGAGAATCACAAAGTCAATGGGGACTAGGTGTTCTCCAATCTTCACGGGTACGTCTTCGGTGATGCCCATAGGATAGCGAACGGAGTTGTCCGCTAGCTCTAGGCACATGACGGTGGGTTCTGGCTTTGGTAAGCGTAGCTTCTCGTACACGGCCTTCGGCATGATGCTCACACTTGCACCAAGGTCACACAATGCTCTTTCGAACATGTATGATCCGATGGAACACGGGATGGTTGGACATGCCGGATCCCTCTTCTTCTCGGGAGCTTGATCGGTGACTGCCGCACTGCATTGTTTGGTCATCTTGATGGTGCTTGGCGGCGGCATCTCACGCTTGTTCGAAAGTATGTCTTTGAAGTAGCGAGAATATGTTGGAAATTGTAGAGCGTCCAAGAGCGGCATATTGATGTTCAACCTGTGAACCACTTCAACAAATTTTTCGAAATGCTCGTCAATTTAACCTTTGTGGTAACGTGGCCTTGGAGGAAGAATCTTTGTATCTTCATCGATCATCTCAAACTCTGGCTCTTGGGTAACTATTTCTGGTGCGGGAGTAGGCTCCTTCTCTTTTCATGTAATCTTGGATTCAACACTTGGCTTATGCTTCCTTGCTCCGGCCGGGTGTTCGGGATCTTCGGTCTCCTTCCCCGAGCGAGTTTGAATTGCTTTTGCCATCTCTGGATTTTGAGGTTGCCCCGGTAGTCTTCCTTCATTACTAGGTAGGCGTCCGGCTAGCTGGGTCACTTGTGTCTCTAGCATCATCATCATGTTGAGCACTTGGTGGTTAGAGCTTCCGACCTCCGTCACCTTGCCATCAATGTTCTCCAATATCTTGTCCATAGCCTTAAACTTAGCGACGGTGTCCTTGTTGATCTTGCATTGCTCCTCCATGAACTCCTTCAATTGTATATGAAGAGGCACCAAGTTTTGAAGGGATGAGCTTGCATTAAATTGAGGTCTACCTTGTCCATAGCGGAAGTAGGACGTTGGAGACAAATCCCCTTTTCTCATGTACTCGAGCACTTTAGCTTCCTCCGGACAATTCTTCTGGACATGGCCGTACTCTTCACAATCTTCACATGTGGACTTTGCTTCGGCTACCTTCAAATCAATAGCATGGGCTTCCTTCTTGTCCACCTCCATCTTCTCCAACCTCCTCATGAGTGAATCGATCTTCCCTTCAAGTATTTCTTCATGCTCCACTTGCAAAACAATTTTAGCAACGCTCGCGGACGGTGTAGGGTGCAGCCGTCCCGATAATGCCCACGCATCATTATCCACCTCCTTCTTGAATTGCTTGAGAGCTTGAGTCGGGTGAGCTCAATAATGGATCCTCCGGCCGATGCGTCGATGATTGCCCTTGATGCGATCGTGAGGCCTTGATAGAACTTTTGGACTATATCCTCCTTCAGGAGCTTGTGATGTGGCACGGCTCGGATGTAGTCATTGAAGCGCTCATAGGCCTCCGTAGTAGTCTCCGTCGGGATTTGCGCAAAGGTAGCAATCTTGTTGCGCAAAATTTGAGTCTTGCCTGGCGAGTAGAACTCCATCATGAAAGCTTTCATCAAGGCTTCCCAATCTTGCACCGTCTCCACCGGTAGAGAATGAAACCATTGAAGCGCTCTCCCAAGTAGAGAGAACGGGAAGAGTCTTGCTCTCACTTGATCTTGAGTGACTCCTTGCATGTCGAAGGTACGGCATAATTGGATGAATGCTTGAAGGTGAAGGTTGGCATCTTTTTTTCCGGTGAAGGGCGAGCTTTGCACCATACGAATGGTTGAAATCTTGATCTCGGACGGTCCTCCAACATAACCGAGTTCTTGGATAGGCAAATCCTTGATGTCTGGGATGCATAGCTCTCCTATCGTACATTCCGCCATCTCAGGTTGTGGTGGCGGCTTTCTTTTGACTTGGTGGTGGAGTAGATGATGAACTTGCGGTCTTGCCTTTCGGATCTACTAGTTCCAGCTTCTTAGCTTGTCACTACTAGAGAACTGACCTTCGGTTCGGGACTTTTAGTCCCGAACCGAAGGGACCCGGGACTAAAGGGGGCTTTAGTCCCGGGTCCAGGCCAGGGGAGAGCGCGCCCCCTTTAGTCCCGGTCCGTGAGGGGACGAGGAGGGGGAGGCGGGGGCCTTTAGTCCCGGCTGGAGCCACCAGCCGGGACTAAAGGGGGTCGCGCCCTTTAGTCCCGGGTGGTGGCTCCAGCCGGGACTGAAGCCCCCCCTTTAGTCCCGGTTGAAGCCACCAACCGGGACTAAAGCCCCCAGTACAAAACAGCATCTTCCTCCCCCAGCCCGGCCGAGCCATGAACACAGAGCTCGTTCATGGCCGGTCGGAGCTAGGGGGAGGTGCTGCCCTTTTTTTTCTCGTTTTTTGAAGATTTAGCACTTTCGAGCGGTGGGAAACGATCATCTCTTCATCCTCTCATCTTTTACGGTTAGTATTTCTTGTTTGCTTCATTATACATAGAGAAAATGAGTTTTAGTGGAATGAGAGAGAGAAAATTTTTTAGCACTATTAGGATAGTGATGTGTTAGTAGTTTGCACTAGTTACTATGTTTAGTTGTTACATAGAGTAATTTCTTGATAGTATTACGTTTTTTATTTTAGTTTTATCTTTTCATTAATATTAATTTTTTTACCGAACTATTATTAATACTTTAATATTTATCCTAATTAATTAAAGCAAAATGTAATATAAAATTTGGCATGGCCGAGCCATGAACACAGAGCTCGTTCATGGCGCCGGCCGGAGCATAGGGGAGGTCATGCCCATTTGTTTCTCGAATTTTAAAGATTTAGCTCCTCCCAGTGGTCTAAAAGAAGCATATCTTCATTCTCTCATCTTTTACGGTTAGTATTTCTTGTTTCATCCTTTATACATAGAGAAATTTAAGTTTTAGTGGAATGGAGAAATAGGGAAGTTTTTATTTTTTAGCACAATTTAGTTTTAATTTATATTTATAGTTTAGTTATTTATCCTAATTCATTTTTACTTTATTAATTCATATTTGTACTTTAGTTAATTAGTTAATTCATATTTATAATTTAGTTAAGTCATATTGATACTTTAGTTAATTCATATTTATACTTTATTTAATTAAAATTTATAATTTAGTTAATTCATATTTAAACTTTACTTAGTTCATATTTATAAATTAGTTAATTTGTATTTATACTTTACTTAGTTCATATTTATATTTGAGTTAATTCATATTTATACTTTAGTTAATTCATATTTATACTTTACTTAGTTCATATTTATACTTTAGTTAGTTCATATTTATACTTTACTTAGTTCATATTTATACTTTAGTTAATCCATATTTATACTTTAGTAAATTCATATTTATACTTTACTTAGTTCATAATTATACTTTAGTAAATTCATATTTATACTTTACTTAGTTCATATTTATGCTTTACTTAGTTCATATTTATACTTTAGTTATTTTACTCACTTTGATTATAATTTATTGCTTAATGAATTAGGATGGTAATTTTCATTTATTTTAAAAATAAACTTACTATTTGTACTAATTAAACATTGTCTAATCTTGCAGATGGACCGGCAATGGATGTATAACGCCGACAGACGTTCAGGTGACTTCTTTCAAGGCGTGCATCATTTTCTAGATGTGGCAGAGCAAAACAAGAAAAACGGATTCATGAGTTGCCCCTGCGGGATCTGCAAGAACCTGAAGGAGCACAGTTCAACAAAGGTCATTCACAGCCACTTGATTAGACACGGTTTCATGCCTGGCTACAGTTGTTGGACCAGCCACAGAGAAAGAGGTGTTATAATGAAAGATAGAGAAGATGAGATTGATAACATTCTCGGATTTACTGAATACCCTGCTTTTGCTGATACTACAATGGGTGATGCTGAGGAAGAGGATGGAGAAGATGCGCCTGCAGATGATCTTGGTCAGATGTTGCAAAATGCAAAGGACACAAGCGAAACTGAGAAGGAGAGGTTGAAGTTCCAGCGCATGTTAGAGGACCATCGCAAACCTTTGTACCCAGGTTGCGAAGAGGTACTCAAAAAACTCGGGAGCACATTGGATTTGCTGCAATGGAAGGCCAAAAATGGTGTATCGGACAAGGGCTTTGGTGAGTTACTAAAAATAGTGAAGAAGATGCTTCCTAGGGACAAAGAATTGCCCTCGACAACATACGAAGCAAAAAAGCTCGTTTGCCCGCTGGGGTTGGAGGTGCAGAAGATACACGCATGTCCAAATGACTGCATCCTGTATCGTGGTCCCGAGTACGAGAAAATGGACGCGTGTCCGGTTTGCGGCGCCTTGCGGTACAAGATCAGAAAAGACGACCCTGGTGATGTAGAGGGAGAGCCTATCAAAAAGAGAATTCCTGCAAAGGTCATGTGGTATTCCCCTATAATACCACGCTTGAGGCGTTTTTTCAGAAATAAAGAGCATGCTCAGATGATACGATGGCACAAAGAAGAGCGCAAGCGAGACTCAAAGTTGAGGCACCCTGCCGATGGGTCCCAGTGGAGAAAAATTGACCGAACATTCAAAGACTTCGCTGAAGATCCAAGAAACATAAGGTTTGCTTTGAGTACGGACGGCATGAATCCTTTTGGTGAAATGAGCAGTAGCCATAGCACTTGGCCCGTGACTTTGTGTATGTACAATCTTCCTCCATGGCTCTGCATGAAGAGGAAATTCATGATGATGCCTGTTCTCATACAAGGCCCGAAGCAACCGGGCAATGATATTGACGTGTATCTAAGGCCATTGGTTGAGGAACTTTTACAGTTGTGGGGCGAAAACGGTGTACGTATGTGGGATGAGCACAAACAAGAGGAATTTGACCTACGAGCATTGCTATTTGTAACGGTCAATGACTGGCCGGCTCTTAGTAACCTATCAGGACAGACAAACAAGGGATATAGGGCATGCACACATTGTTTAAATGATACTGAAAGCATTTATTTGAAACATTGTCGCAAGGTTGTGTACATGGGCCATCGTCGATGGCTTCCAATGAATCATCCGGTAAGAAAGAAAGGCAAGCATTTCAAAGGGGAGGCAGATCGTCGTCCCAAGCCTATGCATCGTGATGGAAAGTACCTATTTGGTATGGTAAAAGATCTAAAAGTTATTTTTGGAAAGGGGACAGGTAGCGTTGCTGTTCCAAATGACAGTAATGGGATGACACCCATGTTTAAGAAGATGAGTATATTTTGGGAGCTACCATATTGGGAAGTCTTGGAGGTCCGCAACGCAATTGATGTCATGCACCTGACGAAGAATCTTTGCGTCAACTTGATAGCCTTTCTAGGCACCTATGGTAAGACAAAAAATACACTGGAATCACGCCAGGATCTGCAAGATATGGAAGAACGACATGCACTACATCCTGAAGAGAGGGACAATGGGCGCAATTACTTGAGTCCTGCCAGCTTCACTCTAAGCAAGGAAGAAAAGGAAAGCATGTTCGAATGTCTCAATAGTATCAAGGTGCCCTCTGGATACCCTTCGAACATTAAGGGAATAATAAATGTGCCAGAGAAGAAATTTACAAACCTAAAGTCCCACGACTGCCACGTGCTCATGACACAGCTGCTTCCAGTGGCATTGAGGGGAGTTCTGCCAGAGAATCTACGATTAGCGATCGTAAAGCTATGTGCATTCCTCAACGCAATTTCTCAGAAGGTAATCGATCCAGACAATCTACTGAAGTTGCAGGTTGATGTGGCCCAATGCCTGGTGAGCTTCGAATTGTTTTTTCCACCGTCGTTCTTCAACATTATGACACATCTACTAGTTCATCTTGTCAAAGAGATTGAAATTCTGGGTCCTGTCTTCTTGCACAATATGTTCCCTTTTGAGAGGTTAATGGGAGTGCTAAAGAAATATGTTCGTAACCTGCTCGACCAGAAGCATGCATATCAAAGGGCTACGGAACAGAGGAGGTCATCGAGTTTTGTGTTGACTTCATCGATGATCTCAAACCGATTGGTGTCCCTGAATCACGGCATGAGGGCAGACTCGGTGGAAAAGGAACAATAGGAAAGAAGGTTGTCGGTACTTGGGATGATGATTCTTTTAACAAAGCACACTACACTGTTCTACAACAATCATCCTTGGTTAGTCCTTATATAGATGAACACAAGGAGCTTTTACGCACTGAATTCCTGGGGAAGTCTGAGGTCTGGATTACACGTCAACACATTGATACTTTTGCCGGTTGGTTGCGGAAACATCTAATGCGCAATATGGACATACATGAACAGCTAGCATGGTTGGCCAGGGGTCCCTCCTTTACAGTCTTGACATTCCAAGGATATGAGATTAATGGGAATACATACTACACGGTATCCCAAGATAAAAAGAGCACCAACCAAAATAGTGGGGTCCGTGTAGATGCCCTGGACAGCGATGGGAACAAGGACACATATTATGGTTACATAGAGGAGATATGGGAACTAGACTATGGCCCGTTATTGAAAGTTCCGCTGTTTCGGTGCAAATGGGTGAAGCTCAGTGGAGGAGGGGTGTCAAAAGACAATTATGGAATAACAACAGTGGACCTCAATAATCTTGGTTACAGAGACGAACCATTCGTCCTAGCCAAGGATGTGGCTCAGGTTTTCTATGTGAAGAACATGTCTAGTAAACCGAAAAAGCAAACAGAGAAGTCAAATGATGAGCCCAAGAGACACATAGTCCTTTCCAGAAAAAGAAACATCGTCGGCATCGAGGGCAAAACAGACATGTTGGAAGATTATGATAAGTTTGACGAGATTCCTCCATTCGCCGTGAATGTTGACCCAAGCATTCTATTAGCTAAAGAGGATGCTCCTTACGCACGTAGTGATCATAAGCAAGGCACATTTGTGAAAAAGAAGACTATTGCCGTTCTAGATCGTGATGTTTAATGTATTGTTATAACCATTATGTAAGATATTGAGCATGCACTCTTATATTATTAATTTATGCTTTTGTGATGGAGTTGTATTCAAATTGTTCTCGACACACATGTTCATATTAGCACATCTAGCTTGTAAATGAAATAAAATGTTTATATTAGCACAAATGTTCTCAACACACATGAACTAAAATACTAATATATATATATATATATTTGTCTGAGAATAATAATCGTAACATCAATCATATTATTATCACATATAGTAAATGAAAAAACTAATTGAAATATATTTTTTTAGTAAATAAAATAAGAAACAAATTGAAACAAAAAACAAATTAAAATATGACCGGCTTTTAGTCCCGGTTGGAGCCTCCAACCGGGACTAAAAGAAAGTTTTAGTCCCGGTTCGTGGCCCAAACCTTTAGTCCCGGTTCGTGGCCCGAACCAGGACTAAAGGTGTCGGTGCCCGACCTTTAGTCCCGGTTCGGGCCAAGAACCGGGACTAAAAGCTTCCCTCCTCTATATAATGGCCGGCCGACCGCAGCTCTGTCTAAAATGGCCGGCCGACCGCAGCTCTGTCTTTCTTGTTCATTCTCTGGGAGCGAGGTGTGCTCCTGATTTTTGTTTTTAAGATTTCAGTGCGCCGAGGTTTTTTATGGTTAGTATTTGTTGTTCATTCTCTAGTATTCTCCGGTTAGTATTTTTTATTCATTTATGGTTTAGTTTTGTTTAGAATTTAGTTATCTAGTTTTGATTAGAATTTAGTTATTTAGATTTATTTAGAATTTAGTTATTTAGTGTTGATTAGAATTTAGTTATTTAGTTTTTAAGATGTTGCTTAGAATTTAGTTATTTAGTTTTGTTTAGAAATCAGTTACTTAGTTTTTAAGATTTTGCTTAGAATTTAGTTATTTAGTTTTTAAGATTTTGCTTAGAATTTAGTTATTTAGATTTTGCTTAGAATTTAGTTATTTAGTTTTGTTTAGAATTAAGTTATTTAGATTTGTTTAGAATTTAGTTATTTAGTGTTGATTAGAATTTAGTTATTTAGTTTTTAAGATTTTGCTTAGAATTTAGTTATTTAGATTTTGCTTAGAATTTAGTTTTAAGATGTTGCTTAGAATTTAGTTATTTAGTTTTGTTTAGAATTTAGTTATTTAGTTTTTTTAGAATTTAATTATTTAGTTTTGTTTTTGTATTCAGTATATAGTTTTTTTTGAGTAATATATAGATTCTAGTTGGAACAATGCCGAGGAGACAACGTCAGGTACCTCGTCGTGGTGGAGGGTGGGATAATCCTGTGTTGATGCCACAAATAAACCCACCACGAGAAGCACACGCTCCTGGCCTCGTTTTTACGGGAAACAACATTGCAGTGCCCGCGCCTAACGAAGCTCGTTTCAATCGGGTAAATTAATTATCTAGTGCTTCAATATGTACATGTCAATGTATTGATTATTTCATGCAATTTATTAATGTGACTTACCCATAGCAGATTATTTCGCCAATCAAATGGTTTAAAGATGCAGTAATGCACATCGCTCTTCGATGCCCATTGGTTTACAGAGAGGTGAATGAGAACACCAGGAGGGTTCTCATTTCTGTTGAGATTAGGCAAAATGCCTTACGTGACCCCAGTGAGGGCCAAGTTGTGCATATCGACGTTGAATCGGGTGCCTGGCAACAGGAGCATGTTGCGGCTTGTGACGCTGTAAGGCAAGCACTCTATCGAATCCAATTACTGGGTGGGCACGTTTTACCAGACTATAGCTACTTCAAGATAAAAGCTCTTGAGGCGGGTGGCCTCCCCGTGACACAAATGCCTAAATTAGTTACCCCTGAATACGAATCCATCTATGTAAGTTAACTGTGATTTTTTTTTGAATTCCATTATGAATGTTATGAAATAACGTGGTTTTGTTATTTTTTTATAGGACGACCTGTACTGTGGATACATGCATGTGCACTCCGGATTACAACCAATACTAAAACAGGTACTTGATTACCTACGGTTCACATTCACTAAGCCATATTCATATCGCGTTAATGGTGGATTTCAAGCGGACACAACCCTGACACATGTGGACGCAAGTGGAACGACTAGGCAGACAAAAATTTATGGCGAAGTTTTGGATAAACCCTATAAGGCGGTTGATAGTGCGTTCATATGGGCACTTGATTACGTTGACAGATATCTAGGTGTTGAGATTGTTGACATAAACTATCCTTTTTATCTCATGAAAAAATGGTGTCAACGGAGATTAATTTAGTGGCGTGCATCATGTTGTAATAAGAATTATTATTAAATTTGTTGGACAGATCAATTATCTTGATGTAATAACACAAATTTTTATTAAGCGCGTTTTTGTTTCCCGTGCAAATCCAGCAATCTTTTCGTTTAGTTTTAGTTCTTTTACTAAATAGACCAATATCTATTCATATATAGCATTATTACCAACAAAACTGCAAAACTTTAATAAATAACATTTACATATATTGGTGCTTTCATAAACTATTAAATATGATAATGTGAGTGGTATTATTTTGTTTATTAAATATTAGCCAAAAATTGATAATTGAAATAGTTGATGGGATGCATAGATTTTCTTAATAGACCACTCTCTGCTCACAAGAATTGTCTCCACGCTTTTTTTGCGTGTGTACATGATGATCATACAGTGGCAAGGTGTATCTGCAGCTACGTAGTGACAGTCTATAGCCATGAGATTCATGTCTTGCATAGCAATGTATTAACCAATAGTTGATGGAGTTTTTACTTCTCTTGATGGTTTTAATGTGATCCTTGGGACATTAAAATCTTTCAGGCTCACACTAAAACTATCAAGAAGTAAACATTCCATCAACAATTGTTTAACATATGCAAGACATGAGTTTCATGGCTATAGACTATCATTACCTAGCTGGAGGTTAACCTTGCCAATGTATGAACATCATATACATATGCATAATAGGTATGGGACAATACTTGTGAGCATTGTGTCGAATATTAAGAAAATATGTGTACATCACATGAACTAGTTTAATTATAGATTTTTTTGCTAATATTTGACAAATAAACATTATATAACTCATATTAGCATGTTTATTAAATTTTATAAGCTCTAATATAAGCAGCTGTTATTTTTTAATTTTTTGGCAATTTTTCTGGTGATAATGATATATAAGAATGAATATTGGTGTATTAGTAAAAGAAATAGAACTAAAATAAAAGGGGGCTGGATTTGCGCGGGAAGCAAAAACGCAGACCCTTTAGTCCCGGGTCGTAACACGACCCGGGACTAAAGGTGTTTTCCCGCGCGAAATTACCCTTTAGTCCCGGGTCATGTTACCACCCCGGACTAAAGGACCCCCTTTAGTCCCGGGTCGTAATACGGCCCGGGACTAAAGGGGGCCTTAAGGGCGCGCGGGGCTGGGACTTAGCATTTTTCCCTTTCAGTTTCGCCCCGCCGCCGCCCGATCGGCTCTCCTCCGTCTCCGACGCCCCCGGCCGCCCCCCGCCTCCGGCCGACCGCGACGCGCCCCACCGCCGGCGCCCGACTCCCCGCCCGCTCCCCCGGCCGCGTCCCCAAGCGAG
>CM014276.1:1335176-1347746 GCA_004135705.1 Alloteropsis semialata | reverse complement strand
TATAAATTTTGCAAGTAAGGAATGTTTTTTGAGTTAATGTTTATCTGTTAGCTCTCTATGATTCTTTTGGAAAATGGCAAGAGAACTGTCTAAATTGACGATCCACATGTCTCTTTAGAGGTCTAGCAATGTTTAGTATTAAAGTTCTTTTCTTAGAGGTATATTGTAGGCCTGTTAATTGGTTAAATCAGAAAAGCACGGTCAACTATTGTTCTTTTGTAAGAAGAGGTCTGTCCCAAACTTCTATTCTTAAAAAAATAAATAAGCAGTTATTTTCTATTATTTCTTCATTGGTTCTGAATGTCAGTATCACCTAAATCATATATTTCAAGAAGACTATATCCTATAATGCCCTCGTCAAAGATCTAACAATGTATGCTATGTCCTTAAATTCCATCTTGTTGTATACTATTTTGAAAAACATGCGCATATGGCAGGCGCCCTCCACCGGTGTTTTAGACCCTGTTAGTTTTTTTTTTTGTCAGTGCACTCATGTTTTTTTGTCTTCTTGTTCCGTTCTTTTATCCGGTTCTCCACATGCTCAACAGGTCTCTGCTCACATCATTGCTTTCTGTGTTTTTGTCAGCCAATCATGGCTGCTGCTCATGTTTTTTTTATTGATTGTCTAGAAAATTGATTTTCTAGAATCTATAAATAAACAATCTGACACAATCTGTTAGAAACGTTGGAACAAACTAGAGGTAATATATAACATAGGAAATAATAAAATGTAGAAAAAATATGCTTCGAGGAAAAAGAACGACAGAGCACAATCTTTTGTTTCATTGTTTTTTATTTCTTCAGAATGTTGATCACACAAGTCAGCAAATGCCTGGTGATGAACAGGACATTGTTACCATAATCATCCAGATGAGTACTAACTTCACATGCAATGGTACAAGCACAATTTATTTATATTTTGTAAATCTTTAAAAATTCTTAGTGGATTTCTTTAATGATCTACTGAAGAAGTCTGAGGTTGAGCTGAGCAGTATACTGTATAACCTGATAAAAAATGACTGAAGGGAAAAGGCGGATCTTGGTGATTACATAATGTTCAACCTGTTTAACTTTCTTATAAAAATATGTGGACTATTTCAACTGGTAATTACATAATTAGCTGAAAGAATTTTTTTTGAACCGGAAACCGGAATAAAAACCGGTAAGTTTTTATTCTTAATTTTTATGAAACTTTCTTTCTCACCACAATTAACTTCTCCTAAAACACTTGAAGTGATCATGTAGATAAAGCTACTTAAATTGATAGACAGGACCATATAAAATTCTCAGATATTCCTAGAATTTGCAGAAAAAGAGATCCTGCTAAGAAGAGAGTCAAAATGACTGGAAAAACGAAAAGCAGCACCGATCAACATTCAATGAGATCAATGGAGTGCATGTGCACCTCGGATAGGTCTTCACAGCATGATGTGGTCTGGTGCAATTCATGGGCGATTCAAGTTAGCAAGACCGCGCCTCATTCTCAATGAGCAAATCATCATGCCTCGACATCACAGACTAGCAGGTGCGTCTTGATTATATTTGTCTTCCTCTGTCTGATTTGATTACTTATCAGTATGGATTGAATCTTTGTAGTAGAATTATGGTTTATCTATTTTCAAACTTTAATCTCTACTGAACCTTACATCGGAAGTGGGTTCTTTCCTGGGATTTTGACATGACTGTTGTAGTGCCAACATTTTAGTTCAATACGATAGCATGTATATGTTCGAATGCATAATTCCAATTTATCAATTAACAATGAAAGTTATGTTCAGAAGCGAATCTTAAGAATGCATCATGTACGCAAGTAAACAGGAATATTTTTCTGCAACACTAAATAATATACATGCAACATCTTTCCATCTTATGAATTCAATTCACTATTGTCAATGTTCAGGTAGCTGCAATGGAATATAGGAGGTATCAATGCTTTGTGAGAAAACAACGATGGTAAAAAGGGCTGGAACCCTCCAACCGCTAGGCAAGTTCTACCTCTGCTTTGTTCCTTCCACTCTCATGCCATTTGCTACGAAACTAACTGTAGTATTAGATTATTGAACCCATACACTCTTGATGGTTAAAAACAAGATTCACTCTTGACCGAGTAAAGGACAAATGTGAGTGTAAGTAATTAGGATTGGGAAGCTTAAGTAGTTGTACTGATTACTGTATAGAGTGTCCTTTCCGTGAATCCTTTCTAGAGATTATAAATCACTCAACTGGATCCCTAATTTTTAGTTCAGCAAGATTCTCTGCCATCTCTGCAAGTCAACATTTTAATAATTTGTTTCAGTGGTAAGAGAGCTACAACAATGCCCATAATCTTTTCTGGAATTATTTGCCAGTGTATTAATGAATAATAAATAATGCGTTGAGTAATTAATATTCATTCCAATAGTGCATGCCCCTAATAAGCTCCTAGAGATCAGCATTCAAGGAGGAGTTTCTTTGGTTACTCTAAGAGCCAAACCAAGTGTAGCCGAGAAAATCAAAATTGGACTTAGTATTTAAGAATTGTGCTTTATTTTCCCCCAGAACCTAGAGCTCATGTAAGTCATTGCACATATCCATCTTTTGTATAGAAAAGGTAGGGTCCACCGGTGGTACACTGCCGATTTTTTTAACTAAGTTTTGTGACTTTGTTGTTTTACATCCTATAAGTTTCTAATTTAAAATGCAATGTTAATTTGGTTGAATTCATCTTGGCCCGGTATATTGGTGGTGATTTCTATTTTTCCTTGATTTTGAATAAGCTAATGATGTATAGATTATTTTCTTGTATTGTTGATATGATGTTTAGGTCCACATCAGCAGTGGTGCCGACATAGGAGAAGATGGTGGACAACATGCCTGCAACTCCAGCAATACCCTCTAAATAAGCCCTCTATTTCTTTCAATAGGGGCTGTCTCTATTTTCTAAGGACTTGGTTATTCTTCCCAACTCTAGCAATACCCTCTAAATAACCCTCTATTTTTTATTGGCCCACTTGTTAGTTTCTATTTTGGAGTAGAGGGTGTTAGAGTATATTTGGTAGGTTAGGATATGTAATCCCGGACTGCCATATGTATCGGGAAGGTGCCTTACCCCCCCAAGTCTTGTACCCCTATATATTCGCCCTAGAGGCTCAATGCAATACATTCCACGCACTATACACAATCTTACATGGTATCACGAGACTAGGTTACAAACCCTAGGCCTCCGCTCCCGCTACCCGCGCGCCGCCCCCGGGGAGATCGATCTCCACCGGGGGCAGCGCCCTCATAGGATCTGCGCGCGGATCCCTCTGATCCGCAGCGCCGTCATGGTCAGGCAGAGCAGATGGACCTACCTCCTGCGGTGATTCGATCTCGGCGGCGGCCTCGTCACCTCTTCCCCGCCGATTCCTCCCGTGTGCGCGGCCCCGTGCTGCCCCTCTCTCCTCCTGCGCCGCCACTACCGCTGCCTTGTGCGTGACCACGCGGCTGCGGAGGAAGCACGAGGGGCGCAAGGTTGCTGCGCCATCAGAGCCGCTGGGGTTGGGTCAGGCCACCGCGCCGCAGGTGCGCGTGCTTCCGTCGAGATCGCCCGCCGGGCCGGGCTGCAATGGGGCCACCTCGCTCCACCTCAGCCTCCACGCTCCTCCACCGCGTCGCTTCTCCGTCGTCACTGGTAGGTCGCAGCGCCGCCCTCTCCTCCGCGCTGGGCACCCACCTCCTCCCCCAATGCCGCCTCTGCCATTGCTGCTAGTGCGAGGTCGCGGCTAAGGGGAGGCTCATGGGGCCGGGGGGCTGCCCGCGCCGCCGCGCTGGGAGCCGCCGGGCGCGGCGTTGAGGCGCCTCTCAGGAGCACTGAGCTTCAGCCCCTCCGCTCTACCTCTCTGTTTCTCTCTGCCTTATATCGCTCGGAAAAAAGAGGAAGATAAGAGTTGTAGGGTTTCTGGCTAGGTGCACCCGAGATTGTACCCATGGTCCATCCTGCTGCTGTAGTTTTTTTTCCGATCAGAGATCGGATTTGCGTCGCCCTGCCGTTCATCACCGCTTCATCATCGACACCCCGAGGACGAGGTTGTTGCTGCGCCCTCCAGGCTGCAGCGGCGTGGTTCGTGATCAAGCCACCCTTACCGGTGTCGCCTGGCGCCACCCGCCGCCAGTCCTCGTCAAGCTGGCGCCCGATCTGACTCCACGCCTCCCGCCGTTCCCGCGCGGACACCGCCGCCGATGTTACTGAAGGAAGACGCCGTCGCCACCCCTGCCCTGAGTGCAACAATGCTGCAACTTGCACCCTCGCCACCCCTGACCTGAGCGCGACCTCACTGCAACTTGCGTCTTCTACCATCGCCATTCGCCGCTCACTGTCCTGCTGCTGTGCTCGGCAAGAAGCTGCTGATTTTGTGTACTCGGGCGCCTCATCGACGCTTCGGACACTACACCACAACCCAAAATTACCATCATACATCAGTCGGTAAACCTTGTTAATCAGCATCGAATGATCCATAGGTAAAAGATTGCTACGAATAGTCAGTCGGTAATCCAAGGTTTACCTATTGACTGTCCGTCGGTGAATATGTATCCATTTTCCGTTGGAGAATCCGTCGGCATACCTCGTTTTGGACTCGAACAAAATGTCGGTAAATAGAGCCCGGCCCAACTTGCGAGCCCAACAAACAAAAACCCTAGTTTGCCCAAATCGTCGGCTGCCGACCTGCCGTCGCCCTCCATCCCAAATCCCGCGCCGCCGCCACTCTCCCTCCCTCCCAAAACGCCACCGTGCGCTCCTTCTTCGCAAAATGCCGCCGCCGCCCGTGCTCCCGCTCCCCAATATAGAGCCGCGCGCTCTCAGCGAGCATTCGAAATGGACCCCATGGCCACTCCAAATCCTCTCCCCATTCTCATTTTCCTCCAGTGCCCACCTCTCCAATCTTGCCACTGCAAATCCTCCGTCGCTGCCTGTCGCCGCCTTGCTGCGCGGCCCTCGCCGGCTCGCTGCGGGCGACCCTCGCCGGCTCGCTGCGGGCAGCCCTCACCAGGTCACGGTCGACCTCGCCATCCCCGCCCCTCTCGAGTCCTTGTGTGCCCTTGTCTCTCTGTTGCTGTGCAGCCCCCAATCGAACTCGGAGCTGCTGCCAAGACGAGATCTCCACTGCGAAAATCCACATCTCCCAGGTCAGCCGCAGGTCAACACCCACAGCAGCAGCGCCTCCCATGCTGATTGAAGATTGAGGATGAATCCTGACACTGCTTCTCCCTCAACCCCATCCAAATCCTGACGTCTTATTCCTCAATCCCCTCCAAGTCCTGACGTGTTCCTCTTCCTGAAGACTGAAGGTGACACTTCTAATTTTTCATCTCGATGTTCACTTCTTGGGACTAGCATTATTATGGGTTAGTCTTCCAAATGCGTATTATAGTGCCCACCAGTAACCTTCCTAGTTAGTATCAATGTAACCTTTGTAATTTAGGATCTCAATCAGTCACATTTATGGTACTGCTAATTATTCAGTGGTGTTGTTCATAGTTGGATACTTTTTTTTCTATTCCTGATCTGAACTTTTAACTACAGCATATATGCTGATGTACAGCATATATCTCTGGGTACAATTATTTGATTACTGCTAGATTGTTGCAAGCATAAATGGATGTAGGTCACCATTTGAGTTTTAGTGCTTGGATAAATCTGCGCGCAATGTGGTTGCTACTGTCAGTATAATTGAAAAAGGATAGATGCTAAAATTCTAGTAAATGTATGTCAGACTCAGACCTGTGCACACGCTTGAGAGATGCTAAACATTTATCTTGCAAACTACAGATGAACTAAATCTATTGAACTAGTGCCTTGTTCCTGTACTCAATAGCTAGTGCTTTGTAAATCTTGTAGTCTGACATGTAAATGAGTTTAACCGGAAACTACACGCTTAAGAATTTGGAAAGCATGGCTTATATCTCATACTAAATTGGCTCTTCTTGGTGCAGCGCAATTGTAAAATTTCTGGACATCTACAACATCCACATTTCACAACAGTTGACTGTGCGTAAAGGTAGGGTTCGCATTCTTACTCATATTGCTTTCTCTGATGCTCCTGATTATGTTGTGTGGTTGCACTCTTTGTGAAAAGAGTCATCTGAAAGCTGCTTGATCTCCTCATGGATAAGACTTGAATCAATAGTGAGGCTAGGTACATTGGTATAACTGATACATGGTTGTGTTGTTGCGATTCTCAAACTGGGAGCCAGTAAGTCGTCTCACAGTCAGTTGCTGGGAAGTATGGACTGTTGGTTTGCATTTAGATTTCCCCAAGCATGAGCCAGCAAGTCGTCTCATAGTCAGTTGCTGGGAAGTTTCTATTTTTTTCAATTTTAGCAAAACAACTAATTTGCTTAGCTGAAGCTATAGCCAGCTATAGCTGATCTTAGCTCTTGCAAAGCCCAACAGCTAAGAGGCTTAGCTGGAGATTTTAAACACTGATTGTTTGTCAAACTCTCTTTGCACTTTACTGATTATAGACGCTACTAGCTACATACCAGGAAATGGTCACTCATAATGTTGTTGGATCCATAGCTTTTGTTTTTTTATTTACTGGAGGAACTGACTATGCAGACTGCCTCATGAGTGTGCAAGATAATTTAGCAACCCAACCTACTTTTGGATCCATGAATTGCTTTTGGTTTATGAGATTTAGAAACAATTACTGCACAAACTTGATAGGTGTGCAAGATGTTGATCCATATATTTCTTTTGATACATGACTTGCTGGAAGTAGTAATTTTGCAATCAGCATTGTGTAGTAACTGGTCCAATGGAATGTAAATGGCTGTTGAAGGTTGTGACATGATGGTTATCTTATTTGTCTGAATTTGTGTTTAATGTGTATTTGAGTTGAATGTGACATGTTGGATTTGAATTCAATATGTAATAACTGTAGCTTCATCTGTTTTTTTCCCATTGAAATACTCCTGTTGGACGATCAGTCGCTATAAGCCATATACACCTTCGAACTGTCTGTCGGTAATCACAGCAACGGGCTATCTGTCGATAAACATATGTCTGTCGGTAAAACTATTCTGAGTAACGGACGATCAGTCGCTATAAGTGTTGTCTGTCGGTATAAAGTTTCACCGACAGCACTTCTGTCGACTGCAAGTATCTGTCGGTATAGTGTTATACCGACAGATCCACCATCGCTGAAGGTCGTTATACCGACAGTCAGTTTGTTGCCGATCAATTTAATATGTAATAACTGTAGCTTCATCTATTTTTTTTCATTGAAAAGCTCTTGTTGGACGATCAGTCGCTATAAGCCATATACACCTTCGAACTGTCTGTCGGTAATCACAGCAACGGGCTGTCTGTCGATAAACATATGTCTGTTGGTAAAACTATTCTGAGTAACGGACGATCAGTCGCTATAAGTGTTGTCTGTCGGTATAAAGTTTCACCGACAGCACTTCTACGGACTGCAAGTATCTGTCGGTATAGTGTTATACCGACAGATCCACCGTCGCTGAAGGTCGTTATACCGACAGTCAGTTTGTTGCTGATCTAAGGCTGTGCTGTAGTGGGACCCGCATCCTCCTCCATGGCTTCGACCACGTCCACCTCGACCTCGGCTACTTCGGCACTAAGGGACTATCATCTGTATGAGCTCCAGTCGCAAGCTTTCGCATCGCCGTTCCGACTACGAGGGGATGACTCCATTGTTCTCCAGTCTGTACGTTTGCGTTGCTACCGTTGCGACTGCGGGGGGATGTTAGAGTATATTTGGTCGGTTAGGATATGTAATCCCGGACTACCATATGTATTGGGAAGGTGCCTTACCCCCCAAGTCTTGTACCCCTATATATTCGCCCTAGAGGCTCAATGCAACACATCCCATGCATTATACACAATCTTACAGAGGGCCCCCTAGAGACCCCCTAGGCCTAGGGGGTGTGGGAGGGGATTTGGAGGCCTCCATATTTTAGGTGCCAAAGTAGAGGGCCTGCTGGAGTTCGTTTTTTATCTTCACCCTCTAAACTCATAACAGGGGCTTATTTAGAGGGCTTACTGGAGTTGCTCTTAGCATACGCAGTCCTCCTTTTCCTTTTCACAGTTCGTTCCCCACTCTCTCTCTGTTTCGCTTAAAATAAGGGCACACCCCCTCGCTGGTGAGAAGCGCCACTCGGTATGTCGTTTGTCTTCCACTTCGCTTTCTGTCCAAATGCATAGGTTGTTGGCAGATTCTGGAAAAGAACCACTCCACTATTTTCTATACCGTCAAACGGGTTTTCTGGGCACCAGTTTAGGTTTGAACAATTCCTTTTGTTGCATGCATGGATGACATCTCATTTTCATATGACATTGTATCATTTTGTACAATAATATTGATTTACGAATAACCTTTGGACATTGTGACCACTCTTTGACATGTGAATTCATGACACCCTAATTCTTTTTTTGTTCTATCTACAAGCCAATCTCTTTGTCAATCACTTGTTTATTGAGACTATTATCCAAGATCAAAGGGACTTGTTAAAATCTGTGCAGGTTCTTTTATGCTTATGTCACCTAATTTGTTGATGTTTTAAAGTCCTAGCAGTTTTCTTCCTTGTGTTTTCGTACGACTATTTTAAATACATCACAAATATTAGGTCCTCACAAAATTCTAATGGTTTGGGTCGGGTACTTGGGATGCATTTTACAAAGCTGTTAACCCATGTTTCTTTCACACACACTTCACTACTGGAGAACTCGCCATCCATCCACCGTAATCGGTCACGGATGGAAAGGACCCGGTCAATAATCGGCCATGCATTGGTACCGGGTCCAACGGTCAATAATTCTGCGAGATCATTGGTACCGGGTGGTGGCACCACCCGGTACCTATATGGCCACATTGGTACCGGTTGGTGTCACTAACCGGTACCAATGAGCCTCGGGGCCTTTGGTACCGGTTGGTGACACCAACCGGTACCAATGTGACCCCCTTTGGTACGGGTTGGTGCCACCAACCGGTACCAAAGGGGCCCTTCGTATAAATCCCCTTCTTCCTCCCCCAGCCCGAGCCATGGCTCATTTCTTCATCCTCCATTGAGCTCGGGTTGGGGGAGCTCATGCCCAATTTTTTCATAACTTTTGGAGATTTTGCAAACCAAGTCCGCTAGAAGATTAGCAACTTCATCCTCTCTCTTTTGACGGTTAGTATGGTCTATTTCATGCTCTATGTTTTGAGTAATTTGTGTTTTGTAGAATGGATTGAAATAAGAGATTTTAGATTGAATCTTCATTTTTATTATGAATTTGTAATAGAGAATCACTATATAGTTAGTTGTTGCATGTGTAGAGATGATGCAAAAATTTTTAGACATTGTTTAGATTTTTGGATTATTTGTAGAAACTTTAAATGATTTTCATATTTATGCTTATTATGATTTTTAGATATTATAAATGATATTCATATTTAGGGTTATTAGGATTTTTAGATATTATAAATGAAATTCATATTTAGGCTTATTACGAACTTTAGAATTACATCTTTTTAGAGGCTTCAAATGACGTTGATATTTAGGGTGTTTAGGATTTTTTGAGATTATAAATGATATTCTTATTTAGTTAGATTTTAAATTTAATTTTACTTCTCATGGTTGTCAATATCCTGAACTAAAACAATCCAACTCTTGGCATGCCTATGATGATATCAAAATTTACCTAGTTTTCTAGCTGGGTAACATATGATGACCTTGAGCTTGAGCTTGTATTGTATAGTTATGCTTCTCATGGTTGTCATCAAACCATGGGACACATCCATGCCCAAGCAACGGATCGGTTGTGATGGTTGGGCTGGGTGTGTCTCATGGTTCCATGCCTACCATGAACCAATTTTGTTACCACCTGTAATGTTTCTTATGCTCCAAGTTCAAGGTCAAATGAAAGACAACGTATCTGAGGCAAATCACTCCTTGAAATTTTTTTTGAGATGAGCAGAAGTAACACGTTGATGATTTTGGAAAGACAACGTATCTGAGGCAAATCACTCCTTCAAAATTTTTAGAGATTATAAAAGATATTCTTGTTAAGGCTTATTACGAACTTTATAAATACATCTTTTTGGTGGCATCAAATGATGTTAATTGATATTTACGGTTATTAAGATTTTTAGAGATTATATATGATATTCTTATTTAGGTTTATTACGAACTTTAGAAATTGGGGATGAATTTTTCATTGTATTTTGTGAATAGATGAATCGGCAATGGATGTACAACGCGGATAGACACTCATCTGACTTCATTAATGGCGTTCATCAATTCCTCGACGCGGCAGAGGCTAACTCGACCTCGGGTTTTATATGTTGTCCATGCAAGGTCTGTGAGAATAAGAAGGATTATCACATCTCGAAGAAGGTGTTCCACACACACTTGCTTATGAGTGGTTTCATGCCTAACTATATCTGTTGGACCAAACACGGCGAAGCGGGGATATTCTTTGAAGAAGGCGATGAAGAAGGTGACGACAACATCCCGGACTTTGCACAATACGGTGCCTTTGCAGATGATACAGCAATGGGCGAGGTGAAGCAGTTGCAGAAGATGAGGATGATGACGCCTTAGGTGGCATGATCCGTGATGAAGAGAAAGACTGCGAAAGTGCGAAAGAGCGGAAAAAGATGAAGCGTTTGTTGGAGGACCACAAAACATTGTTGTACCCAGATTGCAAAGAGGACCAGAAAAAGTTGGGTACCACACTGAAACTGTTGCAATGGAAGGCAACTAATGGCTTGTCTGACAAAGGTTTTGGAGAGATATTGAAAATGATAAAGAAGATGCTTCCAGAGGGCAACACATTGCCCGAAACAACATACGAAGCAAGAAAAATTGTTTGCCCTCTAGGACTGGAAGTACAAAAGATACACGCATGTTCCAATGATTGTATCCTTTATCGGGGCAAGGCGTACGAATCTTTGGATGCCTGTCCGGTTTGCAATTGTTCGCGGTATAAAATCAGGCGAGACGACCCTGGTGATGTTGAGGGAGAGCCCCCCAAGAAGAGAGTCCCTGCCAAGGTGATGTGGTATTTCCCTATAATACAACGTCTGAAGCGTTTGTTCAGAAACAGAGAGCATGCTAAATTGATGCGGTGGCACAAAGAGGATCGGAGGGAAGACAATATGTTGAGACACCCCGCTGATGGGTCGCAATGGAGAAAAATCGACAGAGCGTTCCCAGACTTCGCAGAAGATGCAAGAAACATAAGATTTGGTTTGAGTACGGATGGCATGAATCCTTTCGGTGATATGAGCAGTAGCCACAGCACTTGGCCCGTGACTCTTTGTATGTACAACTTTCCTCCGTGGATGTGCATGAAGCGGAAGTTCATTATGATGCCAGTGCTAATCCAAGGGCCAAAGCAGCCTGGCAACGACATTGATGTGTATCTAAGGCCACTGATTGAGGAACTTTTGTTGTTGTGGGGCAAAGATGGTGTAAAGGCGTGGGATGAGCACAAGCAAGAGGAATTTAACCTACGAGCATTACTGTTTGTGACCATCAATGATTGGCCTGCACTTGGTAACCTATCGGGACAGTCAAACAAGGGATACAAAGCATGCACACATTGCCTAGAACACACCGACTGCATTTATCTGAAACATTGTAGAAAGTGTGTGTATATGGGCCATCGTCGATTTCTTTCTGAGAAACATCCGCTAAGAAAGAAAGGAAAGCATTTTGAGGCGGAAGGTCGTAGCAAACCAAGGCATTGGGATGGAAAATATGTATTTGCTATGGTAAAAGATGTGAAGGTGGTCTTTGGGAAGGGACCTGGCAGCCAGCCAGCGGCAAGTGAAAATGGAAAGGCGCCCATGTGGAAGAAAAAGTCAATATTCTGGGACCTACCATATTGGGAGGTCTTAGATGTCCGCCACGCAATTGATGTGATGCACCTGACGAAAAATCTTTGCGTAAACGTGCTAGGGTTCCTTGGTACTTACGGAAAGTCAAAAGATACGCTTGAAGCACTACAGGACCTGAAACGTATGAAACAACGAGATCCCCTGCATCCTGAGAAAAGAGAGAAAGGGCGTTGGAACTTACGTCCTGCTAGCTACACTCTAAGCAAGGAGGAGAAGACCAGCATGTTTGATTGCTTGAACAATATTAAGGTCCCGTCCGGCTACTCATCGAATGTAAAGAGTCTGATAAATATGAAAGAGAAGAAATTCGTACACCTCAAGTCCCATGACTGCCATGTGCTGCTCACACAATTGCTTTCGGTGGCGCTGAGGGGAATTCTACCCGTTAATGTCCGAACAACTATTGTGAAGCTATGCGCCTTTCTCAATGCAATCGACCAGAAGGCAATCGATCCCAGTAATCTAGCAAAGCTGCAGGATGATGTGGCCCAAAGCCTTGTCAGCCTTGAGATGATATTTCCTCCGTCTTTCTTATGACGCATCTCCTGGTCCATGTTGTCAAAGAGATTGGTATTCTTGGTCCTGTATTCCTACACAATATGTATCCTTTTGAGAGACTGATGGCTATTCTAAAGAAATATGTTCGTAACCGTTCTCTTCCAGAAGGATGCATCGCCAAGGGATACAGAACAGAGGAGGTCAT
>CM014276.1:1275028-1328546 GCA_004135705.1 Alloteropsis semialata | reverse complement strand
GGCCCTTCCGTCGCCTCTCTGCACCTTCTCCCACACGTGCTGGCGTGCTGCCCCCCGGTGTATCACGGCGATTGACCAGGTGGTGGTGGTGCAGGTGGTCCACCGGCCTCGACTTGGTGATCGGCATAGGCGCGCTCGTGCGGGCTAAGATCAGGCACCGAGTCAACGCGTGATGTGTTGGATTTATTTGGGCTTGGCCCTTTTTATATTCCAATTAAATCTAAAATATTTAAGGCCCACGATTAATGCAAAGGAAGTTAAAAGTGGTTACTACCATATTGGTAGTTAAGAGGATCTCAACCAACTTATTAGGTGGACACGTGGTACACCCAATGTGAAGTTGGCAAAGGTTAACCGGGATGCCACTCGCTAGCCTCGCCGAGCCGGGCCGAGGCCGAGGCCGTGGGTGTGTCGAGACGTGACGTGTTGCGGTGCTGTGATTGGTTTTGCAAATCAACGGGATTATGACAGAATCAATTACCTACCTTAAACGCTCACAGGGACGTGCCTTATTTGCTCCGCGGGATTCTTGCCTTTCCTGCAGAGGCGTCCAGGTGCATCACCCATCCGTCAGGCAGCGCCTATAAAATTCTTGCCTTTCCTGCAGAGGCGTCCAGGTGCATCCCCCTCCGTCAGGCAGCGCCTATAAAAGGAGGCCCTCCCCTACCCAGAGAAACGCACCAACACAACCCAGGGGACGTGTTGCGGTGCTGTGATTGGTTTTGCAAATCAACGGGATTATGGCAGAATCAATTACCTACCTTAAACGCTCACAGGGACGTGCCTTATTTGCTCCGCGGGATTCTTGCCTTTCCTGCAGAGGCGTCCAGGTGCATCCCCCCTCCGTCAGGCAGCGCCTATAAAAGAAGGCCCTTCCCTACCCAGAGAAACGCACCAACACAACCCCTCAGGTATTCCTGTTTAGGAGACCTCTCCCTTCTCCCTCATTGTTTCTGCTGCAACGCTTGCCTCCCCATCGCTAACACTGCGCGCACGGTTCTAGCGAGAGCAGAGCCTCCGGAACCTCGACTGGCTTGAGATCCTGCTCAGGATAGCCAGGCGATAAGGTTTTTGGGGAGCGTCTTCACGCGACTGCTCAAGATCGTCTGCATCGTCTTCTTCCTGGTGGCCTGTACGACTACATCCACTACTTCCCGGTGCCGTTCGAGGGACTGCGCTGCATCAACTCGCCACTGCATCGAATTTGTACGGCTACACCGAACAAGGTCAACCGATTAGTATGACTAATCCAGTTGATAACGGCGCAGCCAATGCCTCCGGCAGCGGCCCCGTCTCAGGGTACATTCTGAACCTTCTGTGGTCCTTTATTTTGTTCTTGTTTAATATGAGATTGAACTTGAACACATGCACATATCATGTTCTCACTGGATCACTAACTGTCATTATGATTTACATGATTTTATTCGGAATTAAAATATGTCGAATGCTGCCTATATTTCTAACAATCCAAAACCCTTATAATTGTGATAGGCTATCGACTGCTAGTTTTGCAAATGCGCTTAAACCACACGTGTTCGATGGAACACATTACAAGAGATGGCAGAGTAGAATGTCACTTTGGTTGACCTACATGAACTGCTTTTACGTCACACAGGGTAAGGCTAAGGATCTCTCTGCTGATGAAGAGAGAGCTTTCCAGGTAGCCGATAACCTGTTTCGAGGTGCCGTAATTAGCGTTCTTGCTGATCACCTAGTGGACAGCTATCTGTCACTGGACAGTGGCAAGGCGCTGTGGGATGCGCTTGAGGCCAAGTTCGGTGCTTCTGATGCTGGCAGTGAGCTGTATGTCATGGAGCAGTTTTGCGACTACAAGATGGTCGATGACCGTTCAGTAGTGGAACAGGCTCATGAGCTTCAGTCACTAGCTAATGAGCTAGAGGGCTTTAAATGTGAGTTGCCCGACAAGTTTGTGGCTGGAAGCATGATTGCTAAACTGCCGCTCTCTTGGAGGGACTTTGCTACCTCTCTGAAGCATAAGAGACAAGTGTTCAGCGTGTCTGAGCTCATTGGGTCTCTTGATGTTGAGGAGAAGGCGAGAGCGAAGGACAACCGCGGCAAAGGAATTGCTGGGTCCTCTAGTGCAAACCTGGTCCAGAGAAATTTCAAGGGCCAGCAGAAAAAGAAGAACCAGAACAAGTCTGAAGTCAAGGCTAATCAAACAACCACTTTTAAGAAGAAGAAGAACCAGCCGAATAAGGGCAAGGGCAAGTGCTATACTTGCGGTCTTGAAGGGCACTATGCCAAAGACTATGAGAAAAGCAAATACAGGCCGAAGGCAGCCAACATGGTCATTAGCGATGACAATGGAGGAACCTCGGGGTACGGTAATTATTTACCTATGGTCCTTTCTGTTTGTCAGTCACCTGATTGGTGGGTTGATACTGGAGCTAATATTCATGTGTGTGCTGACATCAGTCTGTTTTCTTCTTATCAGGTCGGCGGGACTACCTCCTTGTTAATGGGGGAACGGATCACATGCGCGTGTACTTGGTGTTGGTTCGGTCAATCTGAAGCTTACTTCGGGAAAGATCGTGCAGCTGAGGAACGTGCAGCATGTCCCTACTATCAAGAAGAATCTAGTTAGCGGCTCTCTACTGTGTAGAGATGGTTATAAATTAGTGTTTGAATCCAATAAATGTGTACTTTCTAAGTATGGAACTTTTGTTGGAAAAGGCTATAATTGCGGAGGCTTGTTCTGCTTTTCTTTATCAGATGCTTGTAATAATGTGGTGAATCATGTGGTTAATGATGAGTCGAATGTTTGGTATTCTCGGCTGTGTCATGTTAACTTTGGTTGTATGTCGCGCTTGGCTAGTTCAAACTTAATTCCGAAATTTACCACGGTCAAAGGTTCTAAGTGCCTTGTGTGTGTTGAATCAAAACAACCTCGCAAGCCTCACAAGGCCGCGGAGGCGAGGGACTTGGCACCGCTGGAGCTCGTGCATTCTGATCTTAGTGAGATGAATGGCGTGTTGACAAAGGGGGGTAAAAAGTATTTCATGATATTAATAGATGACTCTTCTAGATACTGTTACATTTACTTGCTTAAGTCAAAAGATGAAGCACTACACTACTTTAAGATCTATAAAGCTGAAGTGGAGAATCAACTTGAGAGAAAGATCAAACGTTTAAGGTCGGATCATCGTGGAGAATACTTCTCACACTTGTTTACTCAATTCTGTGAGAAACATGGTATGATTCATGAGAGGACGCCTCCCTACTAACCTCAGTCAAATGGGGTTGCCGAAAGAAAGAACCGCACTCTAACTGATTTGGTTAACGCCATGTTAGACACCGCGGGACTCTCTAAGGAATGGTGGGGTGAGGCTATATTGACAGCGTGTCATGTCCTGAATCGTGTTCCTCCAAAGAATAAAGAGAAAACTCCATTCGAGGAATGGGAGAAGAAAAGGCTCACGCTTTCCTACTTACGGACTTGGGGATGTTTGGCAAAGGTCAATGTGCCAATAACCAAGAAACGTAAACTCGGACCTAAAACTGTGGATTGTGTCTTTCTTGGTTATGCTCTGCATAGTGTTGGATATAGATTCTTAATAGTGAAATCTGGAGTGCCAGACGTGAATGTTGGTACAATAATGGAATCCAGAGATGCTACTTTCTTTGAGGACATCTTTTCTATGAAGAGGGAAGAAAGCACGTCTAGCAGAGAACTGTCTATAGATGCTACACCTGCTATTACGATGGAACACACAGAACAAACACTTGTGGAAAATCCTGAGGAGGATGACAATGATGCTCCTAGGAGGAGCAAGAGACAGAAGACTACAAAGTCTTTTGGTGATGATTTCATTGTGTACCTTGTGGATGACACTTCCAAAACCATTGAAGAGGCATATTCCTCTCCAGACACTGGCTATTGGAAGGAAGCGGTACGGAGTGAGATGGATTCAATTATGTCTAATGAAACTTGGGAAGTAGTTGAACGTCCTTATGGGTGCAAACCTGTGGGATGTAAGTGGGTGTTCAAGAAGAAGCTAAGGCCTGATGGTACTATTGAAAAGTACAAGGCAAGGCTTGTTGCTAAAGGCTATACTCAGAAAGAAGGGGAAGACTTCTTTGACACTTACTCACCAGTTGCCCGATTGACCACAATTCGAGTGCTACTGTCCTTGGCAGCCTCTCATGGTCTTCTCGTTCATCAGATGGACGTAAAGACAGCTTTCCTAAATGGAGAGTTAGAGGAGGAGATCTATATGGATCAGCCTGATGGGTTCATAGTAGAAGGTCAAAAGGGAATGGTGTGCAAGTTGATAAAGTCTCTGTATGGCCTCAAGCAAGCACCTAAGCAGTGGCATGACAAGTTTGATAAAACCCTCACGACTGCTGGCTTCGTTGTGAATGAAGCTGACAAATGTGTGTACTATCGCTATGGTGGGGGCAAAGGAGTGATCATGTGCTTATATGTTGATGACATCTTGATTTTTGGGACAAGTCTTGACGTGATTAAGAAGGTCAAAGATTTCTTGTCTCAAAATTTCGAGATGAAAGATTTGGGTGAAGCTGATGTTATTCTTAATATTAAGCTAGTAAAAGAAGGTGATGGTGGGGTGACACTTACACAGTCCCACTATGTGGAAAAGGTCTTGAGTCGCTTCGGATACAGTGACTGCAAGTCTGCTCCAACACCCTATGATGCTAGTAAAATACTAAAGAAAAACAAAGGGGACATGAAAGATCAGCTGAGATACTCCCAGATCATAGGCTCACTTATGTACCTAGCTAGCGCTACAAGACCTGACATCTCATTTTCCATAAGCAAACTTAGCCGGTTCGTGTCTAATCCGGGAGATGATCAATGGAATGCTCTGGACAGAGTAATGCGCTACCTAGTGGGTACAATGAGCTATGAGATTCACTATACTGAGTACCCAAAGGTACTGAAGGGTTTTAGTGACTCAAACTGGATATCTGATGCCGATGAGATAAAGGCCACAAGTGGATATGTGTTCACTCTTGGAGGTGGTGCTGTCTCCTGGAAGTCTTGCAAGCAGACCATCTTAACGAGGTCTACCATGGAAGCAGAACTCACGGCATTAGACATCGCCACAATGGAGGCCGAGTGGCTACGTGATCTCCTTATGGATTTGCCAGTGGTTGAAAAACCGATACCGGCGATTCTAATGAACTGTGATAACCAGACGGTGATTGTCAAGGTAAACAGTTTTAAGGATAACATGAAGTCATCAAGGCATGTGAAGAGACGGTTGAAGTCTGTCAGGAAAATGAGAACCTCCGGAGTAATTGCCTTGGACTATGTCCAGACGGCTAAGAACCTGGCAGATCAATTTACAAAGGGTCTTTCATGAAATGTGATAGATTTTGCATCCAAGGAATTGGGAATGAGACCCATGTAAGTCACTCAATAGTGGGAACCTGTCCTATGTGATCGGAGATCCCATGAATTAGGATGAGGAAACAAGCTATTGTTTGACTGAGAGAAGAGAACCTTTGAAACGAGTTAATTCCAGGGTGGATGCATTTCTCTTCTTTTCTGTATGGCAGGATGGTGTACACCTTAATGTAATTCGAGTGGCTTTTGAGAAGCAGAGATGTTGACCTACAGAACATCTTATGAGAATTACACCTATATGAGTTCGACTGCTAGTCACAATCTATGAGAGTGGGTTATCTCTAGATACTCATGAAAGGCCTGGAGTTTGACTTATATGCTCCAAACCGCGGGGATGCAATAAGCAGCCTAGTATCAGTAAAAGGGTTCTGGTAAAACTTGTTCGCACAAGACTGCCAATTCAAGGCATAGTCCATTAGTCAGTTGTGGATGAGCGTAGCCTTTACTCTAGGTGGAAGTTCAACTTAACAGTCTCTACCGAAACACTAGTATATCAAAACAGCAATGGGGCTGAGGGCATTTCTCGTGTGTCATGAAATATTGGTGGGGATTGTTGGATTTATTTGGGCTTGGCCCTTTTTATATTCCAATTAAATCTAAAATATTTAAGGCCCACGATTAATGCAAAGGGAGTTAAAAGTGGTTACTACCATATTGGTAGTTAAGAGGATCTCAACCAACTTATTAGGTGGACACGTGGTACACCCAATGTGAAGTTGGCAAAGGGTAACCGGGATGCCACACGCGCGCGCTCGCTCGTCTCGCCGAGCCGGGCCGTGGGCGTGGGCGTGGGCGTGGGCGTGTCGTGTCGTGACGAGACGGACGGACGGACGGACGTGTTGCGGTGCCGTGATTGGTTTTGCAAATCAACGGGATTATGGCAGAATCAATTACCTACCTTAAACGCTCACAGGGACGTGCCTTATTTGCTCCGCGGGATTCTTGCCTTTCCTGCAGAGGCGTCCAGGTGCATCCCCCTCCGTCAGGCAGCACCTATAAAAGGAGGCCCTCCCCTACCCAGAGAAACGCACCAACACAACCCCTCAGGTATTCCTGTTTAGGAGACCCCTCCCTTCTCCCTCATTGTTTCTGCTGCAACGCTTGCCTCCCCATCGCTAGCACTACGCGCACGGTTCTAGCGAGACAGAGCCTCTGGAACCTCGACTGGCTTGAGATCCTGCTCGGGATAGCCAGGCGATAAGGTTTTTGGGGAGCGTCTTCACGCGACTGCTCAAGATCGTCTGCATCGTCTTCTTCCTGTGGCCTGTACGACTACATCCACTACTTCCCGGTGCCGTTCAAGGGACTGCACTGCATCAACTCGCCACTGCATCGAATTTGTACGGCTACACCGAACAAGGTCAGCCGATTAGTATGACTAATCCAGTTGATAACGGCGCAGCCAATGCCTCCGGCAGTGGCCCCGTCTCAGGGTACATTCTGAACCTTCTGTGGTTCTTTATTTTGTTCTTGTTTAATATGAGATTGAACTTGAACACATGCACATATCATGTTCTCACTGGATCACTAACTGTCATTATGATTTACATGCTTTTATTCGGAATTAAAATATGTCGAATATTGCCTATATTTCTAACATGATGTAGGGCGCAGCGCCTGGAAAAAAAAAATCCAATGGGGGTGGCATCCGCGTGAGCGTGGTTTTGTGTGGGGGAGCGGTGATGGCATCGGCGGCGGCCGAGGGCGCTTGGAGAGGAGGGGACGGCGGCGATCGGCGGAGGAGACAAGCGAATGGGATCAAGGCCAATGGGCGAGGGCGACGCGACTTGTGGAGGAATTTGGGACGGGGACGGGAAGCGACAGATATGCAGGATGCTAGGTGGCACTTACCAAGTGCGGGACGCATGGTTGCCGTCGTCCACCGAATCAGGCGCAAATCAAGCACCTGCCCATCGCCAGAGATGTCCACTGCCATCACCGGTGGCCGAATGCCGTCGTGCGCGCTTGGCCGCTAGGCTGCGCTGGGCTTCGCGCATGCCGGCCGCCGCGCCAGGCGCCCAGGCTGCCAGGCATCCCCTCTCACTCATCTTCGCCTTGCTCCTCTCCTCGGCGGCGATGAGAACAGAAGGAGGCTTGCAGCCACGGCTATTGAGCAAAAGGAGGGACAAGCGCCAGACCACGTGGTACGTGGTGGAGACAAACGCGGAGGCAGCGGCGGATCAATTTTCGTGAGACTTTGATTGCGGCCGGGGGAAGGAACGCCATCCACGGACGTGATTGCCGGGTGGGATTGAACAGGTACAGGCGGGCGGATAAAGGAAAATTTTGGTGAAAAAAATAGAGGGAAAATGTGCAAAATATTTTAGAAAGCGCTATTTTTTCTTCCACCAAGAACTTTCTCCTCCCTTGGCCTGATAGGTGGGACCTCTGTGAGGGGGTGGGGGAAATTGTTTGGGTAAAATGTGTTTTAAAAGAACTCGTTGTTAATAGTATAGATAAGACTTTATTACAATACTTCCATATTTTGATGGTCACCAGGATCAAAGGATCGCCTTGATTTATGGCATCTATTTACAAAATTTTAAGATTTTTTAAACCATTTTAAGTTTAAACAGCTCACGTAAATTTAAATATTATTTTATAGAACATTTTTTAATATAAAATCTATTTTACTATCATGCCAGATCAAAGAAAAAATGCGCCACTTTTGATTTATAGTATTTTTTACAAGTTTTAAGATCTTTGAAAGCCATCCAAAACATAGACAGCTCACATGAAAATAGAATAATTTTTAGTTAAAAAATATAAATTTACTATCATGCGAGATCAAAGCCAAATATGTCGTTTTTTATTTTTAGTATTTGTTTACAAAGTTTTAAGATATTCGAAACCATTCTAAATATAAACAACTCACATGACAATTTAAACAACGCTTTTAAAAATAATTTTTGATTAAAAGTATAAATTTGATTTCATGCCACATCAAAGAAAATGGGTCATTTTTATTTATAATATTTGTTTACAAATGTTTTAGATTTTTGAAAACCATCTTGAGTGTAAAAAACTCATGTGACTATTCAAATATAGTTTTTTATAATAATTTTTATTTTAATCAAAATTTAGTATCAGGCCAGATAAAGAAAATTGGGACATTGTTTATTTATGTTATTTGTTTATAAAGTTTTAAGATTTTTGAAAACTATCTTGAGTGTAAAAGGCTCACGTGACAATTTAAATACACTTTTTAGAATATTTTGATTTTAAAATCTAAACCTAGTATCATGCGAGATCAAAGAAAAATGGGTCGTTATTGATTTATAGTATTTGTTTGCAAGGTTTTAAGATTTTTGAATACTATCTTGAGTGTAAAAAACTCACGTGACAATTTAAATGTAGTTTTCTAGAATAATTTTATTTATAGTGTTTACAAAGTTTTAATACTTTTGACAACCATCCTAAAAATAACAACTTACATGACAATGTAAATATTAAAATAATTTTTATTTAAAAATATAAATATACTATTATGCTAGATCAAAGCAAAATGATTCATTTTTTATTTATAGTGTTTGTTTACAAAATATTAAGATTTTTTAAAACTATCTTGAGTGTCAAAATATTAAGAATTTAAATATAGTTTTTATATAATTTTTATTTTGAAATCTAAATTTAGTGTCATGGTAGATTAAATAAAAATGGGTTTTTATTGATTTATAGTTTTTTTACAAATTATTAATATTTTTGAAAACCATCCTAAACGTAAAAAACTTACATGGCAATTTAAATATTATTTTTAGTTAAAAATATAAATTTAATATTATGCTATATCAAAGCAAAATGGGTCATTTTTTATTTATAGTATTTATTTGCAAAGTTTTAAGATTTTTTAAAACTATCTTTACTATAAAGAGCTCACATGACAATTTAATTATTATTATTTAGATAATTTCTATTTTAAAATATAAATTTTGTGTCAATGTAGATCAAATATAAATGGATAATTATTGATTTATAGTATTTGTTTACAAAGTTTTAAGATTTTGACAACTATCGTGAACATAAACAGCTTACACGACAATTTAAATATAGTTCTTAGAATAATTTAGGTTAAAAATATAAATTTACTATGGTGCCAGATCAAAGCAAAATGGATCTTTTTTATTTATAGTATTTGTTTACAAAGTTTTAATATTTTTGAAAACTATATTGAGTGCAAATAGCTCACGTGACAATTTAAATATAGTTTTTTTAAATAATTTTATTTTAACATCTAAATTTAGTATAATGCTAGATCAAGATAAAATGGGTCATTATTGATTTATAGCGTGTACTAAATTTTTTTCAAGATTTTTAAAATTCTCCATATATTTTATTTTGATTGATTTGTTTGAAGATAGTGTGGTTCGAACTCGAGGAGATGGGGGTGACGTGGGAGGGTGCGACGGACAGCCTGATAGGAGGGGAGTGGACTGACCAAAAAAAAATGGCAGGCAAAGAAAACTATGAATTTCATTTTTTTAGGTGTATAGATCTATTTTCTGCATTGCTTTTCTGCCGTAACATTGATACGATGACTATTAGTAAAAGGGTAAAATAACAAATAAATTATGTGTTTACAAAACTAAATGCCCACGAAGATCTACAGCCCAAGTTTAAGGGGGAAAAGTGGTTGTCAAGTTTATAAGATTTATAAGATTTGACTAATTATAAGATTTGACTAATTATATCTAAACAGTCAAGAAATTTGATCACATTAACGTCGTCTAGGATGTCAAATATTCCTGAGGACGTTCTCCTCAAAAAAAAAATATTCCTGAGGATAGTAGTATTGGATCATTTTGTTAAAAAAGAGAGAGTGATAATTAAAAGCAGTATTTCTCGGATAGTAGTAGTCTGAGCATGCAAGCATGTAGTTTCGGTGAGTCTATGAGCATTTATTTCAGAAATGAATTATTTTAGACTAGCAAACCTTGCCCGTGCCGCCGTGCGTTGTATGGGTGAAGACCATTTGCTTTTCTAAATGAGTTAAAGTTGGTAATTTGCTTTTTCTAATCTGATCAGGGGGATAAGGCACAGCTAATCTGATCGAGAGACGTATATGATGGACTACTCCTAATCTGATCAGGAGACAGGATCAAACATTGTTAATCCGATAAAGAGACGTTTACAACGAACCGTTGAAACGTCCCTTGTTTTGTAGAAACAAATAGATAAAGATAAAGATTACACCGTTCTAACGCTAATCTACGAGAAGAATTGTGGTATAGTAGATCATGCATAAACTACCTATGGCATACTTTGACAATGTGATACTCTGAAGAATTGTGGTATTAGTAGATCATGCATAAACTACCTATGGCATACTTTGACAATGTGATACTCTGTAGCATTGTATACATTCTCTAGAGAGACACTATAACACACCACATTTAACAAACATTGTCCTACACTTCCATTCTTTCTTGTCTATATTTAAATCATGGCTTCGTGTCTATACAAGGAAATGACGGGCATATGAGCTATGGTGCCTGTAGTAGTTATCCCCTGTAGTATTCATATATATCCAAAAGAGTAAAAGCACTCCAGGTCCCTAATTAAACTTGTCACGTGGTGTCATCTAGGTCCCTAAACTCTTAAAATGCATATCTGGGTCCCTAAACTTCCTAATTGGTTCATCCAACGTCCAAATCCCCGTAACCCTGGTTAAACCGCCCGCGTGGATGCTGACTAGGCATGGAGGGGCCATGTCATGTCTCCCTCCTCCCTCCCCTTGGCCGCCAGCGCCATGGCGGCATGGCCGCATCGCCCCCTCCCTCATCCTTGCCCCTCTGACGCGGCCCTTTGCCTTCGCACCTCTGTTATCGCGCCGCCCTAAGATCCCGCCCACGGCAGAGGCCTGCTCACCTGCCATTGATGCTGCGCTGCGACAAATTGCAATGAGGGGGAGGCGATGACCGAGCTCGATGGCGGGCCACCTCCCACCACTCTGCTCCCCCGCTCAAGCAGCCACCACCCTTTGAATTCAACCCCGGAGGCACAGTGCAAGGCACCTCGATCGACACCTCCCCTCGCTAGCATCCCTGCTCTATTGTTGTGCACAATCCCCCTCTACCCGCCATCCGTCTCTGCGGTGGGGGCTTCCACAAGGAGATGGGCATTCCTCCGCCGCAGGCCGCCTACCTCTGCAGCCCGCACGCCTCCCACCACCACCATCACGCCGCCGCTGCAGCCAACCTCCGCATCTGTTGCGCTCGCCATGGGGGCGGCACAGGGACCGGGGGTGCCAGCGCTGACAGTCGTGCCTCGCCCTTCAATCTTGTCATCATGCTCCACCGCTCCCTGCTGGTGGCGACACCGACGACTCCTCCGACACCGTAGCCCGCCAGCAGCTTCGAGCTCTCCTATGATGACTGCGCCGGCTCTGGCCTCCGCCCGGTCCCCTAGAGCATGTCCGACTTCCTCATCTATGACGACCAGTGTTGACGGTCCTTAAGTGCCAATTTTGACCATCAACTCCAGCAAAGAATATGTCAAATATAATCACCAAACATAGTGATAGGGATTATATCTAATCAATTCCATAAGTCTTGGTGAATATGTGAATACAGAGACTAATTAGCAAAAGAGGAGGACATTTGGGCTCAGGGCCAGGTCGCCCGACCCCTATAGGTCGGTCGACCTGGACCCAAGCCCAACAGAGCTCATATTTGCCTGCAGCAAAGAAACACACTCTAGGACCATCCTAGCCACTGATTCCATGTCGGTTGGATCCAAGAGATGGGAATGGTCCTGGGGGAGGTCACATGGATTGAAGGGCCCACCTCGCAAACTAAACGTACCCAAATGCAGCTATACCACCTGGAACCGTCATGAGGACCCACAAAACAGTCACTCAGCCGAAGATGGGCCCGATTGGTGCCGGCGCCACGTCGCCCGACCCCCTAGGTCGGCCGACCTGGTCCGGAGGCCAAACCACCTCATCCTTCTCGTGCGCGTTCCCACCGCCTCTAGGAGTCCATCTACACCGTGCACCACTCAAGGCGGTGGATCCAACGTCGGCCGACCTCCCCACGTCGCCCGACCTGTGACTAAGTCCGTTCGTCCTCAGCTTCCACGTGTCTACTCCGAACCGCCTCTACAAGCTATAAATAGCTGCACTCCGGTCATTGAAGTTCATCATCGAGCTGGAGCAACAAGTCAAGGGGAAGCCCTCCTCAAATCAGAGTAGAAATAGGGAGAGAGTGAGGGAGAGTCTGGAGGAGTCCCGGCATGTCGGCGACCCTCCACTTGTACCTCGACGGATGCGAGCTCCTTAGTAAGTATCCGGGATATTCAACTTAGTATTTAATTCTGAGTTATAGAAAGCTGAGTTCTTTATTTTGCTTGTGGGTTCGTTGCTTTATTCATAAAGTATCTTAATCTTAGGCCAAGGTTAGGATAGCTGATATTATCTTAAGCGTGGTGCTTAGGTGTATACCTACCCTCGTTTGCCTCATAGCCCCACGGATTAGTAGAGGTAGGCGGCAGGTGGTGACAGCCCTGTCCGTCTTTTGTAATCCTCCATGTACGGGTACGGCATAGAGCTGTATGCCGGCAATTTCCTAGAGGTCTAGGATACCCCAGTGCCCAAAGCAAGCATAGGAGAACTCCCTTCGCTTGCGGGTGAAAGCTACAACAGTATCCGTACGCTTGCGGATTCATCTACGACCGTAAGAAATACCAACAAGCTTTCTGGCGCCGTTGCCGTGATGGGTTGTTGTGTTGTCTAAGAACCACGGTTGCCCATTTATCTTTTATTTTAGTTTGGTTACCCTAGACTCAACCCAAATCCATGAGTTCTCTGCTCCAAAGGGCGAATTTATTGGAGCTACACCCCTCGTCAAATCAAATACAAACAAATAGCTATGAGCTTCGCCCTTCTTTCATAGCTATGGTCCAGGAGACATCCTTCTCAGGACGTGATGAAAATCCATACCATCACCTGCACGAATTTGAGTTGCTATGCTCATGTCTAATCATATCAGACATGACACAAGCAACGATTAGATGGAAGCTCTTCCTATTTTCTCGTAAAAAGAAGGCAAGGAAGTGGTATGACCATACCGTTGGGCTAATGAACGTGAATGGGAGAAGTTACGAGACAAGCTTTGTCTGGACTACATCCCGTTCATCAGATCTGTGCCCTTCAGAAGGAAATTATTAACTTCCAACAAAAAGAGAAGGAAACGATCGCAACAGCATGGGAACGATTCTAGGATATGTGCCTTACTGGCACGGATTTAGGCTCTCTGGACTTGATGCTTATACAGCATTTTCGGTCCGGTTTGACTAGCAAGGCTGCCCGATTCGTTGATGTAGCCGTCGGAGGATCATTCTTACATGTAACACCGGCTAGAGCGAGAGAGGTCCTGGAGAAGATTCGAGAGCACTCTCCCGCTGCTATGGATGAAACTGAGCAAGAAGACATCCAAATAATCCCTATCTTACCCATAGACTTGCCCAGTCTAGATCCAGCTCCTGAGACACCATCCGTTAAGGCAAAGGAAACTCAGCCTTTCGGATTACCTTTTGAATTCGAGGATGATATATCTGAAAACCATGAAAACACCTCGGACTACTCTTGGCACAAGAAGGCTTCGACACTCCCTCTTCCTAATCCTCCCGATCCTCCCAACAAAACCTTTCTCGTGAAAGCCATAAAGGAGGAATGGTCGAATGGAGTGAGGCACTTTTCCAAAGCAATTTGGAATAGTTCATCTTCCATGATCCTTCCATGTTCTATAAGGGCGATTGCAGTAGAAGCCCATTTCAACCCCAGTATGAAGGTCAATGTCATGCCATGGCACATAATGCACATAGGAAATGTTTCGTTAAGACCATCTGACAAGCTCCTCAAAAGTTGTCCCTTTGGACACATCATTCAATGTCAGGGGATCGCCAGTGCTGTGACAATCACGCTAGACAAAATCAAGGTCAATTTAGATTACCACATCTTTGATACCCTCAATTTTGATCTACTCCTAGGCTATCCACTAGAAAAGCTTCTCCAAGGGGAAGTATCTCATGGGAGCGTTCATGACACGCTTGGGAAAGGTGCTTTTGCCACTGCTATCTCTTGCCCAGAAATTCCAAGGGCAAAGTCATCTCTCAAGCATAACTCGCTCGAGAAGGTGATGTTTGTGTCGCCATTTGCACCAACATCTCATCTCTACGAACACAAACAATTTCCATCTCCCTCGAATGAGCAAAAGTTTTGGCCCCATGGCCCACGGGACATTGTTCTCGACAACAGTCAAGAATCAGCCCCGAGCATCCACAATGAATCTCTTGAGTTGGAGAACCCAAGGGCCATGGGCAGGCTTGAAGTGTTGAATCTGGAGTCCGAGCAAAAGGATTCTATAAATGAGCATGGAATCTTTTCATTCGAAATCGCACAAGAATGCTCATTTAACGATTCTCGAGAGGTTACCACGCTTTGTGCCACGAGCACATACGAGGACTACAACCACCTTGAGGTCCTCAATTCTAAAATGTTTAGAAGGTTGGTTGTAGATGCATTTGTTTATCATAAACATTGCAAATTTATGGTTGCATTTGTGGCACTAACCTTGCCGCTAAAGCTCCAATGACACAACAACCATTGGCGATGAGTTGGAAACTACATCACCAAGGATAGCTGCAATGTGAGGATTCCTGATGGTCTAGTTTCAGACCATAAATAAAGCACTTCCGGGAGATGGCCCGGATTATCATTTATTTCCTTTTTAATAAAAGCAAGAACATGTTTTTAGTATAATCTTTCCTTCGGGTAGTTTTGGTCACTAACCATTTCAGGTGGAGATTAAGAAAAACAATGGATAGGTGATGCTTAAGAACATGAACCTACATCAGCTACAAAAACCTCGGTAAGTCTTGGTTTGGGAAAGATTACAAATGAAGCTTGAACTCCACACACTTGAGTTATGTTGCTTTGCACTGCAAACTCCAAGTGTGTGTGTGGGGGAAGGGGGTATCTGAGTATCACAAGTAAGTTCCTTTTGAGCCAAATCTTATTTCAGTTTAGAGCTGGTGTTAGTTCTTGCATATTGATAAAAAAAAATTGAGTTCCAATAAAGGCTCTTGGTATTTAGAACCAAAGAGCCCTTGTTTTGTTTCCACCATGTATGAATTAATGCAGGTACATAATCAAGTATGGGGGTCTCTCAAGCTTTTTGATGAACACACTTTCGAGACCACCCACAGATAGGCTGCACAACATCGCACAAAACTACACAAGAAAGATCAAGGTGGAAAAGGCCCAGAAGGGGTCGGCTGACCCCCCCAGGTCAGCCGAAGGCCCTCTGGTGCCTTTCGTCTCCAATTTCGTCCAGAGCGAGTTTGCGCATCCTATCCCTCATCCTCTCTGATTCATGAGTTAATTTGTTCTTTCTTCTAATGATCATTAAAATGAAACTCATGATAAAATAAGCTTTGATGCTCCTTTGGTTTACATGTCTATCCTTGATTGGCTTGCATATTCTTTATTCCTTGCACATACGCTTGCTGCTTGTGAACATATATATCTTTAGAAAAACATGTTTATCTAAGTGGTTGATTAATGAGATATGGTATGATGAAAAAATCTTACTCTTTCTGTATAAAGTGCTTGGGATGTTTTTCTTGTAAAACTTTAAATCAATAGCCTTACAAAGCTCCTCAGTGATGCCTTATTCCTACCAAAGCCATATGATGTTAACATTGCAAAACCTATACACATATCTTGCTTGCTATTGCATTGAGCTTTGTCAAATTGTTGTGACCCTTGTAAGATGCTCTTCATGCTTTCATGATCAAGATCACGTACACTCCACATACACGTGCTAAACTTCTACTTTGGAAGTTAGCAACATACATTGCATCCATCCGCAAAATAAATACTCCATTTAAGTGTTGATCTCCCTTCCAAGTATTATTGCAAAAGAGATATGGGCTATACAAAAAAAATATATGGACACATGAAGGTCCAAGAAAAAAAGAGAAAAAAATATGGGCACATGAAGGCCCACGTATCATGGAAAAAATATTATAGCCATGTTCTTAAAATAAATTCAAGACGAGAGAGATCATACAAAAAGGAGTTATTATTCCATTGTTCCACACACATGCACACCATGATCAGATTGTATGGATGGTTTTCTTCTTGGATCCGCTCTTTGACTTTGCAATATATGTGATGCAAGTGTGCCTTATCTTTACTCCTACTTTGAGCTCCACATAAGCCTTTTAGAAGTAGGGTGAAAGAAGGCAAGGAAATGCCTTGGAAGGAATCATACACAATGAGCGATCTGAGAGAATCATTTGAGAAGCTAGGTAAGGCTGTGTTTTTGAAAATTTATCAAAAACCCAAGCTACTTAACAGAAGAGTTGAAATGACTTGCATCAAGGCTGTTCTGTTCCTCAACCACCTAATATGGCATGATAGACACTTCCAAATTCACAAGTGCAGGTATGTCTTGGAATAATTTATATGTTAGTACCATATCAATTGGAGTCATGGTTTCCGCCTTAGTCTTTAAAGCTTTACTCGATCACGAGCAAATGCTAAGTGTGGGGGAGCTTGTTGACGGTCCTTAAGTGCCAATTTTGACCATCAACACCTGCAAAGAATATGTCAAATATAATCACCAAACATAGTTATAGGGTTTATATCTAATCAATTCCACAAGTCTTGGTGAATATGTGAATGCAGGGATTAATTAGAAAAAGAAGAGGACATTTGGGGTCAGGGCCAGGTCGCCCGACCCCTATAGGTCGGCTGACCTGGACCCAGGCCCAACGGAGCCCATATTTGGCGCAGCAAAGAAGCACACTCTAGGACCATCCTAGCCACTGATTCCATGTCGGTTGGATCCAAGAGATGAGAATGGTCTAAGGGGAGGTCACATGGATTGAAGGGCCCACCTCGCAAACTAAACGTACTCAAATGCAGCTATACCACCTGGAACCGTCATGAGGAACCACGAAACGGTCACTCAGCCGAAGATGGGCCCGATCGGTGCCGGCGCCAGGTCGCCCGACCCCCTAGGTCTGGAGGTCAAACCACCTCATCCTTCTCATGTGCGTTCCCACCGCCTCCAGGAGTCCATCTATGCCGTGCACCACTCAAGACGGTGGATCCAACGTCGGCCGACCTCCCCGCGTCGCCCGACCTGTGACTGAGTCCATTCGTCCTTAGCTTCCACGTGTCCACTCCAAACCGCCTCTACAAGCTATAAATAGCTGCACTCCGGTCATTGAAGATCATCATCGAGCTGGAGCAATAAGTCAAGGGGGAAGCCCTCCTCAAATGAGAGTAGAAATAGGGAGAGAGTGCGGGAGAGTCTGGAGGAGTCCCGGCATGTCGGCGACCCTCCACTTGTATCTCAGCGGATGCGATCTCCTTAGTAAGTATTCGGGACATTCAGCTTAGTATTTAAGTTTGAGTTATAGAAAGTTGAGTTCTTTATTTTGCTTGTGGGTTTGTTGCTTTATTCATAAAGTATCTTAATCTTAGGCCAAGGTTAGGATAGCTGATGTTATCTTAAGTGTGGTGCTTAGGTGTATATCTGCCCTCGTTTGCCACGGAGCCCCATGGATTAGTAGAGGTAGGCGGCAGGTGGTGACAGCCCTGTCCGTCCTTTGTAATCCTCCACATACGGGTACGGTGTAGAGCTGTATGCCAGCAATTTTCTAGAGGTCTAGGATACCCCGGTGCCCAAAGCAAGCATAGGAGAACTCCCTTCGCTATATTTCTAGCTTAGTGCTAAGTTATCCTCTCTACCCAGCCTATATATAAACTCGATCGATCCGGTCAACTTTAGTGATTAGACAATGCTCTCTCGTTCCCTGTGGATTCGATACCCTGAATACTTCCAGTGAAAGCTACAATGGTATCCGTTTGCTGATTCATCTGCGACTGTAAGTAATACCAACAACCAGCTCACGAAGATCGAGGCTGGCGGCCTCGCCCGTGCCCGCGACAACCCGCCTGCATCCAAGGCAGCCATCGAATCCATGCCCATCGTCACCGTCAATTTCACCCGCGTCGCCGCCAACTCCTACTGCGTCATCTGCAAGGAGCCCTTCGAGATAGGTGCTGAGGCCCACGAGATTCCCTGCGGCCACATCTACTATGCCAACGGCAAGGCTGCGATGCTCACAGTCCATGCTATAGTTTCCGCCGCCCCCTATTGCACACCAGAACTCAATTCCACTAGATTTGGGCCAGCTACGAGGGATTTTCCTTGCTCGAGCTCCTTTTGCAGCATTGGACAATGGAGGTGTGAGAGGAGCGAGGATTTGGGGAAGGGAGCATTGGCCTGAAACATAGAGGAGAGAGGGAAGGGAGGGAGAGGGAAAGATGACATGTGGGCCTCACGTATGAGTCCACTTGCATGCCTTGTCAGCATGTCACGCAGGAGGTTTAGCAGGGCTAAGAAGATTTAGACCTTTGATGAACCAATTAGCAAGTTTGGGGACCTAGATGTGCATTTTAAGAGTTTAGGGATCTGGATGACATCACGTGACAATTTTAGGGACCTGTGGTGCATTTTACTCTATCCAAAATGCACTCTTGGCTATCTTCAAGATTCAATGTGAACTGTACAAAATTAGTATGTAAGCTACTGTACAATAATTGTACAAAATTAGAATGTAAGCAACTGTAAAAGAAATCCACCTATTTTTAGGGAACAGTACACTACTGGAAAACCCCTCATCAGTATCGGATCCAGAGGGCCATAGGTACTGGTTCTGCAACCGGTACTGCGCAACCGAGACTAAAGGCCTCGGTCTTTGGTACCCGGTGCAGAACCGGTACCAATGAGGGTCATTGGTACCGGTTGGTAACAACAACCGTTACCAAAAGGCCCTCCCACATATGCTACGGGGGAGGCCAATTAGTACCGGTTGGTATTACCACCCGGTACCAAAGGGTATTTTGTTATTTTTTAAAAGTGTGTTGTTTTTGTTTATTAGATACAATTCGTCTACGTGTATACATATGCGTCATATGTTTTACACAATCTTTCTCGCAATTGCAATTATCATAGCTATATATATTACAGAATTTACTTAATTCATAAGTTATTTACAATTGACGAGCTGAACTGGAAGAAGGGGTGGAAAGAGAGCCATATTGAGAAATATCACGTCCGTCATGGTGGTACTCTCCATTTGGATTTATAATTTGGTCCATAATGAATCCAAATAGTTGGTCCACAATAGCTGTTGCTTTTTCTCTCATCGGGAGCTCTTCATGGTAAAACATGCTCTCCATTAATCACAAATGAGAATATTTTAATCTAATTATCCATGAGATAACACTATATTATACACATTAAATAATAAACAATGTGTAAGTATGAATGGTTTGATTTCGTACCATGAGATCTTCGGGAGTCCATTTTTTGGACAAATAAAGTCGTGGATCCACTGGCAGACATAGTATCTGCATAGATTCGTCTCTTGTTCCTGTCTGGCACACTGAAAGTGGAGAAGAATAAAGTTAGCCGTGACAACTATATATTAGTGTGATATGACGTGATATGCAGATACTCCAGCCACATACCGGAAAGTCTGTCTTCACATCCAATTTTTCTTTGAAATCTCCTCGAACATTTGCACGGAAACGCGTCCATGCCATGTCAATGAGGTCTAAAACTGGTTGGTAATCCTCCCGTGGTTTCCGCATTGAGTCCAAGACAAAATTACAACCAGTGTTTATGAGAATTATAAGGAGTATCCAATGGAACCTATAGATATATACACAAATACATGCACAAGTATTCAGAACAAATTCTTAAAGTTAATAAACATGTATATAGAGAAGTACTCACTTGAAATTATAAGGCAGAAGAATGCAATTCTTGCTTCTTTATCTCTCCAGGTACAAGTATATGTTGTCCACCGTCTGTAGTGGCTTACTGGATACAAGTACAGCATTTATCATCAATGCATCCATGACGCCGATATCATTGTACGATTTTTCATGGTATGTATGGATCTTCATCCTACATGATAAAAATAGAATATTGTTGCAAATTATAATTAAGGTGACAAGTATAGCGAGAATAGATCAGTGAAACAAACTTACATAACCTAGCAGCTCATCAAAGAGAGGTTAATGGCATCTTGATGGTATAGCATATACTCATCCTTGAAATCCAAAATTAAGAGACCCGGCCCACGAAAGTAATCACGGTCTTGTATCAAAATATTGAGTATCTCTCTGCCCTATTTGAACACCTTCATGTACCACATATGGAATCGGTATGCTTGAGTAGTAAGTAGCTTCACAGAAAATGGGGGCACCATTGGTTCGCTGCATCGAAATTCCCAATGTGTCACTGTTGCCTTAGGAAGTTCGCCCTCTAAAAGTTGTGACGGTGAGAGGCCCGTTTCCGTGAACATCTGAGCAAGTGCTTCGTCATCAACATTATGTTGCACTTGTGTCTGGGTAGTCACGTCCGTCCTCCTAACTGAGCTCTGACCGACATGTTCCTTTTTAGGAGTGGCCGCCTTCTTCCCTGAGGCTGAACTATTGGCTTGTTTCTCAGTGGCTGTCTTGTTACCAGAGCCTTCACTAACTTATTGCTGATAAGACTTTGCAAGCTGGCGGTCGTAGTCAGATATTAAGAATCTCTTCTGATTCGCCGCGCTCATTGTTCTGAAAAAGTTATTCGCTTTTGGATCTATTTTTATCGGCTTCTCTCGCTCATCTGGTTTGAAATGTTCTTTGACCTAGGCTTTGACCACCATAGCAGTTTCCTCATCAGTTTGGTCGTAAGGTAACTTCTTCAATATGGTGGCCATCTTTTCTTCTTTGGTAGGCTCTTTTTCGGCCGTTTGATGTAGCTTCTTCTGGCGAGTAGTCCACCGTGGGGGCGCAACTTGGCGCTCTAGGGCATGTCGTGCTGGTGGAGGAGGAGACATGTGTGAGCCGGCATCATCCCTACTTGGAGTTGGCAGCTCTTGCTCATCCTCGTCCCTTTTTGAAGGTGACGGTGGCTGTGGGGTTTCCTGGGTGGAGTAGATGACGGCCCTTGACTGACAAATTTGATTTAACGCTTCTTCCATAGAATGATACCGCCGTGGGCAGCATCCGCTAACGTCCTTTCTCCGTCCTCACCTTCGATGTCGAGGTCCAAATCACCATATCCTTGATAAATTTGCTCCACCCCCACCTTGTAATAGCCACTTGGAATTTCGGCCCCATGAATGGCCTGCCCTTGCTCCAAGCCATATCATAAGCCACCTTAGTGGATAAGTTCCTGTATGGTATATGTAGCTCACATGGCGTACACATAGTGATTTCGTCCACTGGATAGCTTGCACTGTTGTTCCCGGAATCGGCAGGTGGGAGCTCCGTGGAAGCAACACTGCTTCGACATTGGGAGGGCGGGCTAACTCCAGCTGAACCCCCAAGTCCGGTGGATAGAAGTATTCGTCCCGGCACCGGCTGCCCTTGGCTCAGCAATGTCTATATTTGTCTAGACACTTCATCTTCGATGCCGACCTTTGTCTGCTGAACCTCTCTTTCCAAGTTCTCAACTCTTCTCTCCTGTGCGGCCATGGTATGCTTACGACTTTTATAGGTGTCACTGTCCGCTGAAAATGCAACATTCCATGGGACCACGCCGACACCTCTAGCTCGTACGGGATATTTGGGATTGCCTAGAGCCCTAGTTAGCTCATGGTTTTCTCTGTCGGGAACAAATCTCCCATCGGCTTTCTCTTTAAGTGCTACAAGGATACCAGTGGCCGTCTCTTTTATCTCATTGTTGTATATAAGTGACCCATCATTGAGATCTAGAGTGCCCTCATGAGCATAATACCAATGCCTTGATCGCCCTGGCCAATTGATTGTCGCCGGCGTGATTCCTCTGGCAAGCAAATCTTCTTCCATCTTATCCCAGATTCGAATTTTCTTCTTGTAGCCAGTTGGTCCAAGTGAGTGAAAGTAACGTTTCTTCGCGGCATTGATCCGTGCTTGATGATAGTTCTTTTCATCTAACTCCGACTGCGTGTACTGCACGAACGAATCCCAATGATCCTTGAGCTGTGGGTAATCGTTGAAGTTGGGTGTCAGGTTCTTCTCAGCAAATTTTCTATACAAGTTCTCTTCCAAGTTTGAAATGAAGTAGCCATCGTCTTTATAGCCTAATTTTTCACTCTCTTCTCTGAACCTTCAGGCACTGTAAAGCGCTCTTTCAAACTTGCCCATAGCATTTCTTTCTCTAATTGTGGCACGTAAGATGCTTCATTGCTGAATTTCCACCTCTGCAAGCTGATGGGCATGTGGTCTCTAACTAGAACACCACATTGATTTGCCATCTTAGTAGCAACTTTCTCTGGCGCAACTGGCCAACCATTTTCGGCCACATCTGTGATTATAAGTCTGCCCTCTAACTTCTTGATCGGGCCAGAAGGTTGTGAGCCTAGGGCTATAGGTACGAGAAAGAAATGTATTAAGATCGCATTGCTTATATATATATATATATATATATATATATATATAAAATTCGTTCTACACGCGCGTGTAGCTGCTCCGGCGTGAAAACCACGACACCCGTACGATTCCTCGCGTGAGCTGAACATAACGGGCGAGACCCGATAGGGCCCTTCCTAATATTCCGTTGCCAATTATAAAATCCTATCTTTCTCTGTCCGTTCAGATCCATCTTACTCGTCTCCCGATTCATCCTGCACGCGCGTCAGCCACGAATTGGGCATGCAGCTGCGGTGGCGCATTCAAGCTACGGGGAGTGCCACGGGGTAAGGGATGATTCAGATTGGATACGCATGGAATCGAATCTGGATGTCACTTTTTACCATATTTTAATTTGAATACGAATTGAATACGAATCTCGTCGGATACGAATACGGATGCGAATGTTGTCCATTCTTGTCGGATATGAATACAAAATGAATACATCGAATACGGATTCGCATTCGGATAGATGGCTTCATCACGTGTTAATTCTTCATGGATACGGATAATATCGGATATTCCACATTTTATTCGAATACGATATGGATTCGGATAGAGAAAAGTAACAAAAAACGAATTCGGATATTTCCATTTAACATCCACATTAAAATCGAATACGAATACGGATATCCATATTGACGTTTTAGTCGAATACGAATACGGATAATTCGGATGTCTGAACATCCCAATCCATCCCTACACGGGGTAAGTGATCTATCTGTTGAAAATTACAGGAATTAATTATGTTTCGTTCATTAATGTCACAGTTGTGCATTGATTAGTTTTCTGGTTTGATTGATCCTAGCTGAAGGCGAGATGTAGGGATGAAAATATGAAAGTGAAATCTGAATTATCCGATATCCGTATCCGTTAAAATGCAAATATGGATATTCGTATTCATATTCGAATTTAATATGGTACTAAAATGGATACATCCAAATTTGTTTTTCGTCGATTTTCTCTATCCGGTTCCACATTCATATTCGGTAATATCCGACACTATTCGTATCCGACCATATGAAGATAACATTTAAAGTGTTTATTTGGATGTTAGTAATGATAGTGTATAATCAAAATTATATAAAAAATATTATCTCTATTACTAATGATTATGATATCAATTTTAATACTACTATTATTATACCCATATAACTATTTAAAACTTATCTCTAATTGTAATAACTAATGTAATTAATTTAAAATAATAAAGATATATGAATATTAAATTTAATTAGTACAATAGTTTATTTATTTACTGATGAAAATATTTTTATATACTTTTTATTATTTTATGATAAATGTATATATTTATTTATTAAATATATATTTTCTATAGTTTTATTTAATTTTTATAAGATTAATTACTGAAATAATTATGGATAAATGTGACATTATTAACGAGCGATCTTTGTCTACACTTGTTATGTACTTATACTTTAAGTATTTATACTTGTATAATGATTTTGTTATTTAAAAACCATCAATGAATAAAATAAGTAAATGTTGTCTTCTAAATCGAGTAAATATTTGAATGTGTATTCGCATCCGACCATTCGTTTTGTATTCGCATTCGAGAGCATCCAAATTCACATCCGTATTCGAGTAAAAATATAGTAAAAAAATGCTATCCGAATCCGTTTCCATGTAGCGAGATGCATCACCAGAGGCCCGTTTATGCCAGGTTGCTTGTGGCATCCCGAGCTCTAACGGAGTGGTTTGCGAGATGATGAAGCCTGCGCTTCCTATGGCGTATTAAAAAATTATTCGGCGGCGGCGGCGAGGTCAGCAGGTACGAGCCCATAATCTCTGAGGATGTACGGCACCATTCGTTCGCGCATTGATTTTTTTCCACTGCAGTTCTACAGGGCATGTAATTTTGTCATTTTCTCCGCCGGATGTAACACACATGCAAATATCTTTAATTGTATTCGTGTTCTGTCTTCCACGGGAGCATATCAGGTGGAAACCAAGGGTGCTGTGCAAACTTGGAAACTATCGATCAGGGACGCAGCATGTAGATCCGATGGCCGGCGAGAGAGCAGCGACCAATTTGCAATTTAACGCCCGCCAGCCCCCCACTAGTCGCTGTAGTTTTCCAATAACCCCCCTCCCCTGATCGCCTGTTCGTTTCCGCGATCGCCGCCGACGGACGATGAAGACGCCGCCGCCCGCCCAGGAGTCGCCACCAGCAGTGGCCATGGACTCCGACGGCCGCGAATCGCTGCCCACCCGCGACGCCGTGCACTCCGGCGCCCGTGACGTCGTGCCCCCCGGCGCCCGCAAGTTCTTGGACGCCCGGGAGTCGCTGCAAGCCCGTGTTGCCATGAACTCCCGTGGCCGCGAATCCCTGCCCGCCCGCGAAACCGTGCCCTCCGGCGCCCGGGACGTCNCAATGGTATCCGTTTGCTGATTCATCTGCGACTGTAAGTAATACCAACAACCAGCTCACGAAGATCGAGGCTGGCGGCCTCGCCCGTGCCCGCGACAACCCGCCTGCATCCAAGGCAGCCATCGAATCCATGCCCATCGTCACCGTCAATTTCGCCCGCGTCGCCGCCAACTCCTACTGCGTCATCTGCAAGGAGCCCTTCGAGATAGGTGCTGAGGCCCACGAGATTCCCTGCGGCCACATCTACTATGCCAACGGCAAGGCTGCGATGCTCACAGTCCATGCTATAGTTTCCACCGCCCCCTATTGCACACCAGAACTCAATTCCACTAGATTTGGGCCAGCTACGAGGGATTTTCCTTGCTCGAGCTCCTTTTGCAGCATTGGACAATGGAGGTGTGAGAGGAGCGAGGATTTGGGGAAGGGAGCATTGGCCTGAAACATAGAGGAGAGAGGGAAGGGAGGGAGAGGGAAAGATGACATGTGGGCCTCACGTATGAGTCCACTTGCATGCCTTGTCAGCATGTCACGCAGGAGGTTTAGCAGGGCTAAGAAGATTTAGACCTTTGATGAACCAATTAGCAAGTTTGGGGACCTAGATGTGCATTTTAAGAGTTTAGGGATCTGGATGACATCACGTGACAATTTTAGGGACCTATGGTGCATTTTACTCTATCCAAAATGCACTCTTGGCTATCTTCAAGATTCAATGTGAACTGTACAAAATTAGTATGTAAGCTACTGTACAATAATTGTACAAAATTAGAATGTAAGCAACTGTAAAAGAAATCCACCTATTTTTAGGGAACAGTACACTACTGGAAAACCCCTCATCAGTATCGGATCCAGAGGGCCATAGGTACTGGTTCTGCAACCGGTACTGCGCAACCGAGACTAAAGGCCTCGGTCTTTGGTACCAGGTGCAGAACCGGTACCAATGAGGGTCATTGGTACCGGTTGGTAACAACAACCGTTACCAAAAGGCCCTCCCACATATGCTACGGGGGAGGCCAATTGGTACCGGTTGGTATTACCACCCGGTACCAAAGGGTATTTTGTTATTTTTTAAAAGTGTGTTGTTTTTGTTTATTAGATACAATTCGTCTACATGTATACGTATGCGTCATATGTTTTACACAATCTTTCTCGCAATTGCAATTATCATAGCTATATATATTACAGAATTTACTTAATTCATAAGTTATTCACAATTGACGAGCTGAACTGGAAGAAGGGGTGGAAAGAGAGCCATATTGAGAAATATCACGTCCGTCATGGTGGTACTCTCCATTTGGATTTATAATTTGATCCATAATGAATCCAAATAGTTGGTCCACAATAGCTTTTGCTTTTTCTCTCATCGGGAGCTCTTCATGGTAAAACATGCTCTTCATTAATCACAAATGAGAATATTTTAATCTAATTATCCATGAGATAACACTATATTATACACATTAAATAATAAACAATGTGTAAGTATGAATGGTTTGATTTCGTACCATGAGATCTTCGGTAGTCCATTTTTTGGACAAATAAAGTCGTGGATCCACTGGCAGACGTAGTATCCGCATAGATTCGTCTCTTGTTCCTGTCTGGCACACTGAAAGTGAAGAAGAATAAAGTTAACCGTGACAACTATATATTAGTGTGATATGACGTGATATGCAGGTACTCCAACCACATACCGGAAAGTCTGTCTTCACATCCAATTTTTCTTTGAAATCTCCTCGAACATTTGCACGGAAACGCGTCCATGCCATGTCAATGAGGTCTAAAACTGGTTGGTAATCCTCCCGTGGTTTCCGCATTGACTCCAAGACAAAATTACAACCAGTGTTTATGAGAATTATAAGGAGTATCCAATGGAACCTATAGATATATACACAAATACATGCACAAGTATTCAGAACAAATTCTTAAAATTAATAAACATATATATAGAGAAGTACTCACTTGAAATTATAAGGCAGAAGAATGCAATTCTTGCTTCTTTATCTCTCCAGGTACAAGTATATGTTGTCCACCGTCTGTAGTGGCTTACTGGATACAAGTACAGCATTTATCATCAATGCATCCATGACGCCGATATCATTGTACGATTTTTCATGGCATGTATGGATCTTCATCCTACATGATAAAAATAGATTATTGTTGCAAATTATAATTAAGGTGACAAGTATAGCGAGAATAGATCAGTGAAACAAACTTACATAACCTAGCAGCTCATCAAAGAGAGGTTAATGGCATCTTGACGGTATAGCATATACACATCCTTGAAATCCAAAATTAAGAGACCCGGCCCACGAAAGTAATCACGGTCTTGTATCAAAATATTGAGTATCTCTCTGCCCTATTTGAACACCTTCATGTACCACATATGGAATCGGTATGCTTGAGTAGTAAGTAGCTTCACAGAAAATGGGGGCACCATTGGTTCGCTGCATCAAAATTCCCAATGTGTCACTGTTGCCTTAGGAAGTTCGCCCTCTAAAAGTTGTGACGGTGAGAGGCCCGTTTCCGTGAACATCTGAGCAAGTGCTTCGTCATCAACATTATGTTGCACTTGTGTCTGGGTAGTCGCGTCTGTCCTCCTAACTGAGCTCTGACCGACATGTTCCTTTTTAGGAATGGCCGCCTTCTTCCCTGAGGCTGCACTATTGGCTTGTTTCTCAGTGGCTGTCTTGTTACCAGAGCCTTCACTAACTTATTGCTGATAAGACTTTGCAAGCTGGCGGTCGTAGTCAGATATTAAGAATCTCTTCTGATTCACCGCGCTCATTGTTCTGAAAAAGTTATTCGCTTTTGGATCTATTTTTATCGGCTTCTCTCGCTCATCTGGTTTGAAATGTTCTTTGACCTAGGCTTTGACCACCATAGCAGTTTCCTCATCAGTTTGGTCGTAAGGTAACTTCTTCAATACGGTGGCCATCTTTTCTTCTTTAGTAGGCTCTTTTTTGGCCGTTTGATGTAGCTTTTTCTGGCGAGTAGTCCACCGTGGGGGCGCAACTTGGCGCTCTAGGGCATGTCGTGCTGGTGGAGGAGGAGACATGTGTGAGTCGGCATCATCCCTACTTGGAGTTGGCAGCTCTTGCTCATCCTCGTCCCTTTTTGAAGGTGACGGTGGCTGTGGGGTTTCCTGGGTGGAGTAGATGACGGCCCTTGACTGACAAATTTGATTTAACGCTTCTTCCATAGAATGATACCGCCGTGGGCAGCATCCGCTAACGTCCTTTCTCCGTCCTCACCTTCGATGTCGAGGTCCAAATCACCATATCCTTCATAAATTTGCTCCACCCCCACCTTGTAATAGCCACTTGGAATTTCGGCCCCATGAATGGCCTGCCCTTGCTCCAAGCCATATCATAAGCCACCTTAGTGGATAAGTTCCTGCGTGGTATATGTAGCTCACATGGCGTACACATAGTGATTTCGTCCACTGGATAGCTTGCACTGTTGTTCCCGGAATCGGCAGGTGGGAGCTCCGTGGAAGCAACACTGCTTCGACATTGGGAGGGCGGGCTAACTCCAGCTGAACCCCCAAGTCCGGTGGATAGAAGTATTCGTCCCGGCACCGGCTGCCCTTGGCTCAGCAATGTCTATATTTGTCTAGACACTTCATCTTCGATGCCGACCTTTGTCTGCTGAACCTCTCTTTCCAAGTTCTCAACTCTTCTCTCCTGTGCGGCCATGGTATGCTTACGACTTTTATAGGTGTCACTGTCCGCTGAAAATGCAACATTCCATAGGACCACGCCGACACCTCTAGCTCGTACGGGATATTCGGGATTGCCTAGAGCCCTAGTTAGCTCATGGTTTTCTCTGTCGGGAACAAATCTCCCATCGGCTTTCTCTTTAAGTGCTACAAGGATACCAGTGGCCGTCTCTTTTATCTCATTGTTGTATATAAGTGACCCATCATTGAGATCTAGAGTGCCCCCATGAGCATAATACCAATGCCTTGATCGCCCTGGCCAATTGATTGTCGCCGGCGTGATTCCTCTGGCAAGCAAATCTTCTTCCATCTTATCCCAGATTCGAATTTTCTTCTTGTAGCCAGTTGGTCCAAGTGAGTGAAAGTAACGTTTCTTCGCGGCATTGATCTCTGTGCTTGATGATAGTTCTTTTCATCTAACTCCGACTGCATGTACTGCACGAACGAATCCCAATGATCCTTGAGCTGTGGGTAATCGTTGAAGTTGGGTGTCAGGTTCTTCTCAGCAAATTTTCTATACAAGTTCTCTTCCAAGTTTGAAATGAAGTAGCCATCGTCTTTATAGCCCAATTTTCACTCTCTTCTCTGAACCTTCAGGCACTGTAAAGCGCTCTTTCAAACTTGCCCATAGCATTTCTTTCTCTAATTGTGGCACGTAAGATGCTTCATTGCTGAATTTCCACCTCTGCAAGCTGATGGGCATGTGGTCTCTAACTAGAACACCACATTGATTTGCCATCTTAGTAGCAACTTTCTCCGGCGCAACTGGCCGACCATCTTTGGCCACATCTTCTTGGTCGGGCCAGAAGGTTGTGAGCCTAGGGCTATAGGTAAGAGAAAGAAATGTATCAAGATCGCATTGCTTATACATATATATATATAGAAAATTCGTTCTACACGCGGTTAGTAGCTGCTCCGGCGTGAAAACCACGACACCCGTACGATTCCTCGCGTGAGCTGAACATAACGGGCGAGACCCGATAGGGCCCTTCCTAATATTCCGTTGCCAATTATAAAATCCTATCTTTCTCTATCCGTTCAGATCCATCTTACTCGTCTCCCGATTCATCCTGCACGCGCGTCAGCCACGAATTGGGCATGCAGCTGCGGTGGCGCATTCAAGCTACGGGGAGTGCCACGGGGCAAGGGATGGATTCAGATTGGATACGCATGGAATTGAATCCGGATGTCACTTTTTATCGTATTTTAATTCAAATACGAATTGAATACGAATCTCGTCGGATACGAATACGGATGCGAATGTTGTCCATTCTTGTCGGATATGAATACATCGAATACGGATTCGCATTCGGATAGATGGCTTCATCACGTGTTAATTCTTCACGGATACAGATAATATCGGATATTCCACATTTTATTCGAATACGGATATGGATTCGGATAGAGAAAAGTAACAAAAAACAAATTCGGATATTTCCATTTAACATCCACGTTAAAATCGAATACGAATACGGATATCCATATTGACGTTTTAGTCGAATACGAATACGGATAATTCGGATGTCTGAACATCCCAATCCATCCCTACACGGGGTAAGTGATCTATCTGTTGAAAATTACAGGAATTAATTATGTTTCGTTCATTAATGTCACAGTTGTGCATTGATTAGTTTTCTGGTTTGATTGATCCTAGCTGAAGGCGAGATGTAGGGATGAAAATATGAAAGTGAAATCTGAATTATCCGATATCCGTATCCGTTAAAATGCAAATATGGATATTCGTATTCATATTCGAATTTAATATGGTACTAAAATGGATACATCCGAATTTGTTTTTCGTCGATTTTCTCTATCCGGTTCCACATTCATATTCGGCAATATCCGACACTATTCGTATCCGACCATATGAAGATAACATTTAAAGTGTTTATTTGGATGTTAGTAATGATAGTGTATAATCAAAATTATATAAAAAATATTATCTCTATTACTAATGATTATGATATCAATTTTAATACTACTATTATTATACCCATATAACTATTTAAAACTTATCTCTAATTGTAATAACTAATGTAATTAATTTAAAATAATAAAGATATATGAATATTAAATTTAATTAGTACAATAGTTTATTTATTTACTGATGAAAATATTTTTATATACTTTTTATTATTTTATGATAAATGTATATATTTATTTATTAAATATATATTTTCTGTAGTTTTATTTAATTTTTATAAGATTAATTACTGAAATAATTATGGATAAATGTGACATTATTAACGAGCGATCTTTGTCTACACTTGTTATGTACTTATACTTTAAGTATTTATACTTGTATAATGATTTTGTTATTTAAAAACCATCAATGAATAAAATAAGTAAATGTTGTCTTCTAAATCGAGTAAATATTTGAATGTGTATTCGCATCCGACCATTCGTTTTGTATTCGCATTCGAGAGCATCCAAATTCATATCCGTATTCGAGTAAAAATATAGTAAAAAATGCTATCCGAATCCGTTTCCATGTAGCGAGATGCATCACCAGAGGCCCGTTTATGCCAGGTTGCTTGTGGCATCCCGAGCTCTAACGGAGTGGTTTGCGAGATGATGAAGCCTGCGCTTCCTATGGCGTATTAAAAAATTATTCGGCGGCGGCGGCGAGGTCAGCAGGTACGAGCCCATAATCTCTGAGGATGTACGGCACCATTCGTTCGCGCATTGATTTTTTTCCACTGCAGTTCTACAGGGCATGTAATTTTGTCATTTTCTCCGCCGGATGTAACACACATGCAAATATCTTTAATTGTATTCGTGTTCTGTCTTCCACACATCTAATTCTAATCAGTTCCAATTTGCATGCAAATTACCATCGTGCAGGTATAACCAGGGGATCGATTTGGTTACTGCAGCGCTTTGATGAGTGGAGAGATAGAATGACTTGAGAAGAAGAGTTGGGCAGCATATTTGATCTGCGCTAGTTTTCTGAATCAATCTCACACCATTTTTTCTTGCTGAAAGCATGATGTAATACGTTGTTGTGTCTATGATACACACAACTACATGTTTTTTTTTGTAAATATACGTGCAATTATTAGTATATATTATCTAATTCCAGAAACATGACAGTATGCAATCATACTACTTTATTACGTGCATGTACTGATACTTCTTAATTACTATACATACTTCTTGTTAACCATGTATGTAATGAGATCTGTCAGGGAAAAGTATGCATACTCTTCTATGTAAAAAAGGTACGTACACATTCTAATATAAAAATAGTAGATGCTTCTGAATTATTGTACGAAATGGATACTTCATGTTAACTGTTAACCGATACTTCGCTCAAAAAAAAAAAATATGCGCATATACTCTTGTCTATAAAATATAGTATGGTCACGTACTAATATATACAATAATATATTCTCCCTTAGGTACATATACATACTCACTTGTAAATGCATTGCCACATAGTACTAGAGTATATATACTCCGTAAGTCTCAACTTTCTTTTCGCAAGGCTGGTGGCTGTCAGCAAGTATGCAAGCGTACCTTTTTTTTTCAAAAATATATGTATGCACGTATCTGTCCAGCAAGTATCCAGCAGTGTGCTAGCATACTCGTTTCAACTGGATGGATATACACAGCAGCATAAATACGTACTTTATATGTTCACAACAAGAAGCATCGGATGCAAAATAAAAAAAAAGAATAGATAAAGATGTCGCTGCTGCCTGCTGGAATATGCAAGCGGTGCCTTCAAATCACGTGATTATCGGATCGAAGACTCCAAGGATATGCATCAGATGATACACTGAATAAATGGAAGCGGTGCCGTTAATCATGTAACGAAGGCCTGGCGGCCCAATCGAGGAAACCCAAACCCGATTAAAAAGACGGGTTCAAACAATGCGAGAGTACCTTCACGCGCCCCCAAAGCCGATGCGCGTAGCTACACGCGCGAGTAGGAAAAAATATACCTCCTCTGCCCGAATATTTTCAGCAAGTTCTTCCATGCCATCACCTGACATATTCAGGTATTGGCTGCCATCGTCACCACCTACCTTCTCATCGGCGTCGAGGATATTTGTGGCATGTGCACTGCCTTGTGTAATAGCATCCATCATAATCATTTCGTTCATTTCGTCTTTCATCATCGTCTTAGAAATAACCCTTAGAATGTATACATGAAATAACACTTCATTAATTAAAACTACTATGAATTTCTATAGTAATAATACAATTTCCTACAAATTCCAAAAATTTCTAGGATTTTCTATAGCCATAGTACAATTTCCTACAATAACACTTAAATAGTACAAATGAAATAACCCTTAACAAGTATACATGAAATAACACTTCATTATATAAAACTTCTATGAATTTCTATAGTAATAATAATACAATTTCCTACAAATTCCAACAATTTCTAGGATTTTCTATAGCCATAGTAAAATTTTCTACAATTATAGGAATTTCATATAAGTATTGTTTCCTATAAGTATTATTCTATAAGTATAATACCATTTCCACAACACATTTCCATTAAGTACAATTTAAAAGGAATTTCTGATAAATATTATTTCTTATAATACAAATTCCAACAATTTCTAGGATTTTCTATAGCCATAGTAAAATTTTATACAATTAAAGGAATTTCCTATAAGTATTATTCCTATAAGTATTGTTTCCTATAATATCATTTCCACAACAAATTTCCTTTAAGTACAATTTAAAAGGAATTTCCTATAAGTATTATTTCTTATAAGTATTATTCCTATATGCATGATGCAATGTTCTATTTACATTCATAATACAAAAATCCTAGGAAATAAATGACTATAAGATAACACATTAATTCATATAAGTACTTATACCATTTTCTAAAATATTTCCTATAAGATGTCACATTTCATTTCCTGCACATTTCATAAACAATTTCATACAAATTTCCTGCACATTTCCTAAACAAAATCGTAAAATTTTTGTAGAATATTAAGACAATGCCTATGAATTCCCAACAATTTCTATGAAATAACAAGTATTGTTAATAATAATATATGATTTTCCTATAACAATAAAAAAACTCACACCCACACAACATACTACACACAACACACAACAAAGCATAACGTATAGGCGGGCGCGATGGCCAGCTCAGAGCACATACGGGCCCGGACGAGGGGGAGTGGCGCTGGGGACGGGAGGCCTGGCGCGGGGAGACGGACGACGGGCGCGGGGAGGCCGGGCGACGNGGGCGACGGACGATGGCGCACGAGGAGGTCGGGCGATGGGGAGGGACGGCGACGGACGGGCGCAGGGGAGGCCGGCGACAGACGACGGCGGGAGGGGCGGTGCGTGCGGAGGAAGAAGGGCGTTGGGGATAAGGCGCGCGGAGGAGCGGAGGGGCGAGGGGGAAGAGGGCGCCCGACGCTATATATAACGCCCCCCTTTGGTACCGGGTGATGTCGCCACCCAGTACCAAAGGATTTAGTGTTTGGTGAGATCACCTAGTACCAAAGGGGAGATTGACGCCAATTCCTGCCCCAATTCCCAGCCGTTAGGTACCGGGTGATATAATCACATCACCCTATACCAAAGGGGTTTCCCAATTCCATTCCTGCCATTCTTGTTTCCTTTTTGTTTCTTCTGTTTGGTATTTTCTATATACCTTAGGTATATATTATTTGGTATTTTCTATTTACCTTATTTAAAATTTAGTATTTACTAATTAATATTTTGTATTTTCTATTTACATCCATTTATATTAGTATTATATATTAACTTCTTTACTATTTAGTTTTTGCTATATAACTTCACTAGTATTTAATAGTTTGTATTTTCTATGTCCTCAAATCAAATAAAAATAAAATAACACTTGAACAAAAGTACTACATTACATCGGGATGAAAAGTATTAATAAAATAATACTTGAACATAACTATTACATTACATACCATCATTCTTGAACATAATACTCCATAACATACCATGATGCTTGAACATAAGTACCATTACATAACATCATGCTTAACATAAGTACTACATTATGCTTGAACAACAATAAATATTTTCTTTACAAGAGTGCCTTCGTTATGATCGTTGCGAACGTAAGGAACACCTTCATTGGCCAACAAGATGCTTGTGTCAACCTCCATAGTGAACGGAGAGACCTCGTCACACCTATTGTAATCATCTTCATCTGTGACGTCCTCCATACCCATGATTTTTCTTTTCCCTGTAAGAACTATGTGGTGTTTTGGCTCATGTTCGGAGTTATTTATTTGTAGAGTCCCTGTCTTGGATTTGCTAGACATGTCTTTCACATAAAACACTTGATGCACATCCTTGGCGAGCACAAATGGTTCGTCTATATACCCAATTTTGCTGAGATCCACAGTTGTCATGCCGTACCGGTCTATATTTACACCTCCGCCGGTAAGCTTCACCTATTTGCACCAAAAAAGAGGTATTTTCAAAGGTCCATACTCGAGTTCCCAGATCTCCTCTACCTGACCATAATATGAGTCTCTGTCCCCTTTGTTGTCATAGGCATCTATACAGACACCACAGTTTTGGTTGGTGTTTTTGTTGTCTTGGGCTCTCGTGTAAAATGTATACCCATTTATGTCATAGCCCTGGAATGTCAAGAATAAGGTTGATGGTCCCCTTGCCAAATACGCCAGTTGTGTATGCAATATCTCGTTACCCATGAGTTTTTGCCGCAACCAACCAGCGAATGTGTCGAGGTTGTACTCGGCAGATATTTCCAGCAAGCACCCCGCTTTGTGCGAAGATTGACCATGATGAATGAACAGAGAGACTCGGTATTTTATAGTAGTTTGGGCCCTCGAGATCGAGTAATAACCCTAAGTCCGAGTACAGATTACAATGATGTAACAAATACTCTCGGGTGGATTGGCTAAGATTGGGGATACCCTCAACATGCAAGACCCCCCACTATTTATATCCAGGGAGACGTGCCTTACAAGACAAAACAAACCTAAACCTAATAGGACTCTAACTATCATCAGTGCTTTCCTTCCGCAATCCAGCCGTCGTGTCTTGTTCGGAGTCTTCTTCGTTCGGAGTCGGTAGTCAGCAATCCTCGTAGTCGGGCACTCGGGTATTATGGCCTCAACAGTAGCCCCCGAGCTTATCTTGTTCAGAAAAGGTTGATCCTCAAGTAGCCTTCGAGTCTTTTTTGCTCTTTCGGTGATTTAGGATATGCAGATATCTCGACCATCACTCTGAAATGAGAGCTGGAAAAAGTTCCCGATCTCTTGAATAGAAAGACCTGCATCTGAATGATAAGGTCAGAGAAAACATTAGCCATAATATTAGTAAATAAAGAATATCCCATCTTGGAAACTGAAATGCTAAGGGTTGATGTAGCCTGCCCCGTGCATTTAAAACCCACTCCACACATCTCCAAAACTCTAGCAGCGCACGCGGCATAAATTACGGCACTGTTCCGGTTCCTCGATTCTCGTGCGAAGCGTCGCCTCAGGGTCTTTAAATATCGAATCCCTTGGATAGATCTGCACTTGAACTTTCCTCTCTAGGCCTTCCCCCTCCCCACACCATGGGAAAGAAAAAGCTCAGCCGCAATTTCAAGTTGCCTCGCCTCCTTTTCGGAGACTCCCCCCGCAGCTCTGCCGAACCGCTGTCCGACAAGCCAGAGGAGCCGCCGGCGATGACACCAGCTCCTGCTCCCCCTCAGGCTCCCCTTCTAGCTCTCCCCTAGCATGGGGATGAAGGAGTTGTGGGTGAGCCACAAGAAGAAACCCCGACGATGGCACCTCCAAGCCCGGAGGCTGCTCCGTCGAGCGTTACCGCCGGGAAACGCCCTGCATCTCCTTCTCCATTCCCGGCGTCTCCCATCTCCCTCTCCTCCGACGACGAGCCGGTACAAGGAGGGAGTGGAGCTCAGCTGAAGCTGGAGTCCTTGCACGCAGGCGCATCTTCATCTTCTGCTCCGGTCGACACCAGCGGCGACGAGGAATTCACCCGGTGCCTCTTCGTCTCCCTGAACCGCGAGCTGATCGGGATCGCGGGAGACGGAACGCTCATGGACCTCGTCAGCGACTTCGAAGAGGAGGACGCGGAGGAGGCTCCACCACCTGGTGCCGCACCGCCCTAATCCTCGCTGATGACATTAGTCGGGCGAGGATTGTTATTTTGAATTTTTAGTAGGATAATTATCGATCCCCTGTGAAATGTACTTCCTTTTGGATTAATGAAGAAATTTCACTTGAGAGATGTAACAATAGTCCCTTTTTATATGTTCGGAAACTTTCGCGCTGATCTGTTTATGAAACTGTTCATCCAGAGAATAAAACCCCCTGAACAAGAGTTCTTTCCGAATAGACCAACTATTTTAGCATGTTCGAGAAATTTGATCCCAATCAAAGATGATCGGGCTATTTCCTCTGACACACTAAGTATTCGGTCATTTAAAATTGGTAGCTTCCTGAGTAAGCCATCAATCCCAAATGCATTGTATTTGACCTACATAGTTTTCGAAATGACGCCTGTCACAGATAAAGGAAAGAATCTTTTTGACTCAACAGTGACCGCGGATCGTATGAATCGAGGCCGATTTTCTCGGGGTTCGTGCTCCCTCACGAAACCATAAAACCCCCAGGTGCAGCCGCCTGGTCTCCATTTGGGCCTTCATCTTCCTCACTTGCATCTGCAAACACTCACCATTCCGCACCTACTTTTCGCTCCTGATCCCCTTCTCCAGTCAATTAGATCAACCTAACCTTTCGCTGCCATGGCCTCCTCGCATCAATCCTCATTCGGCGGTGAATCGTCAGGTGACCTGAGCAGCGCCGCCACTGGGCGTGAACTGCGCAGTGGAACCATGATCTGCACCACAGACAAGTACTGGAGGAAGTCCACCACAACAGCCAAGCATTTGAAGGAGTTGGAGAACCTTGGATTGCTTCCAGATACCACCACCTTCCCACGTCGTCACGCCAAAGGTCAGCTCTTCCCGACGCCTGACACTCTTGAGTTGGTGGCGTTCCTCGAGTTCTTCCATTGCGGGTTTGGAGTCTATCCATCAGATTTCTTCCACAGCATTTGCGACTTCTACCAGATAGAGCTCGTGCACATCAATCTAGGCGCTATAACAATGCTTAGCATTTTTGCCTTTCTGTACGAAGCTTGGTTAGGGATTAAGCCATCATTGCCCCTGTGGAGGTATTTTTATGCTCCTGCATTTTACAAAGAGCAGCCAATGATCGGGTCAATCGGGTTTGCCTTGAGATCAGGACACATACTTCGAGAAATGGTTTATGCATGTTTGTTACCGGGTGCAACAAGATCCAGTTGGTAAGGTTTCATATTTATATGGTTTTCTCGAATTGATGATCGTAGAAGAGCTCCGGATCCCCGTTTACTAGGAAGATAAGAATCAAAAGGATCGAACTACCTACTCATTATTCGGAGGTGAATCATAGAACACTAAAAGCTGTGGTATCTTATGGACCTAACATAGGTCACATCCCTCACGACATAAGATTGAAAGATCCAAACCTTCCTCTTCGGAGCGGAAACGGACCTTGCCAATTCCCTTGCTGATCAGCAAGGGAATTGGCAGGAACCAACCTTAGTTGCCCCTCGGTAGAGTGAGTCTACTTAGCGAACTGGCAGGACGCGGAGATCGATTGATCAATATGCATATCGAGAGTTGATGGTTGACCGCCGCCCCCCTTGTCCTGTCCTGGAGGCTCCCCGGCCGGGGAGGCAAAGGGGATTGCTTTGGGATCCGGAGTTTATCGAGAAAAGGTCCCATCCTTCAATATCATGATTGGGTCAACCAGGCCAGATCATAAGTGAAATAGTTTGATTGGGTCGACCAGGTCAGGCCCGATCAGGGGTGCACCACTAATAGAGAACATGGCCCCAATGGCAGGGGAATGCTTCTCGAAAGAAGACCCGTTCTCCATGTTCTTTTCTTGGGCGTCGCTTGCCGCATCAAAAGCTGGAACGCACCAATGTATGGTCTCTTTGTGAAGTTGGATCATTCACTGAGGGAAATGCAAGCAAATCCGTCAAGTTCTGGTAAGTCGATTGCGGAAGAACTGAGAGGGAGAAGGCCGGGCTTCCCAGATTGTGCAAATTAGCCATTCCACTTCGGGGCCGTGTGCACATAGCATGGAGGCGATGCCTTGTGCCCGTGCATTTCTGCAAAGGAGAAATCAACTCAAACAAGTGCTAATAAAAACATGCGTTAATCGCATGTTTTACCCACCCCGAGAATCGTCCGGATGGTTTTGAGCTTGACTGCTTACCTGAAAGCGAAATGCGATAGAAAACCTTACCTATTCCTGTACTTGACCTGTCCTTTCATTTCGCTTACTCATAGGCCCCGAAATAGCATCGAGCATTGCCGTAGTTGCTCGATTGGTCCATTTTATGGATCCTTTGCTTTTAGAAAGAACTAGCTTTTCCCCCGCAGGCTTCCCCTTTACGAGGGACCAACGATGTCCCCTACGATGTTGATCGAGGATCAGTCGGAGCGCGTAGGAATGCCGACCACTACATAAGCCGCTGGCGGAGAAAGCTTGAAGAGCTTCCCTTCATTCGCTTTGCGGGAGTCGCACACAGCACATAGCTGGAAGTCAGAGGGCCCGTACTACCTGCCTAACCCTTCGCTCCAAGGGACCGTAGAACGGAAAGCGCCTTCTAAACAACTCGGCAGAAGGGAAGGGGCCTATGTATTTGCATGACCCCTGCGGATTTGACCCTACCTACACCCGGAGCCAATCCCCTAGCGGTCTTGCCACCACGCCGCAGAACAGGAGCTCGTGTGGACCCCTTCCGGCTGAGACACGAATCCTAGCCTATCTGAGTCGCAGAATGAATGGCTCTTCAGAAGGTGCCACCCAAGTCTCCTTTGAGACTTCGGAGTCAGGAATGATTTTTCCAAGGAAGGCGGACGAACATGGTTTATGCGCCGCTAATCTAGCGGCTTGTCAAGCATTTGACAAACTCACACCATCCATTTCAAATGGGATTTGTCCCGTGGACACACGAGCAATCCAACCCGTAGGATTTCCTTTTCCTCTTCCCATTCGAACTTCTGCGGGTTTCCTCGTTCCAGCTCGGCAAGAGGATTCCGGAACATCCAAGTCCTAGCTATAACACAGACAGGAAAGTTTTTTTCTTTCAAGTCAAAGAGCATTTTCCGATTAGAAAGTACCAACTGTTTCAAAGCATTCATTTTGCGCATTCAATTTCGAGCTTTCTCGCGCTGGACAAAGACACTTGCCCTTCTGGGTGGAATTGCCACAACATGGGCATTCTTCTTAGCGAGAATTATTGCAGTACTATATGTAACGTCCCGACCTCCCGGGTCTGGGCCCGCTTACGCCTGGCAGCTCTCTAGGACCTCGAGAATGCCCTCACAGACCAACACGAGTCTTTTCTGCGCACTTTGTCCTCACTCATGCGCACCCGGGAAGGACTTCCCGGTCGGTCACCCATCCCGAAATTGCTCCAGGCCAAGCACGCTTAACCTCAGAGTTCTTTCGAGATGAGCTCCCAGAAAAGAAGTTGCAACTTGTTGATATGAGTATTCTATCAATCCTATTAAGCCTTGGGCCAGGATGTCACATCCTCCCCCACTTAGAAGACCGACGTCCTCGTCGGTCAACCCCAAGCCAGGAACGTCCTCTCTTGGCCACGTCCGTGTGTCCAGTGCCAGCGCATGTGCCATGCTGTGTGACCACTCTGGGCTCACACCAGCCATGCGCACCATGCCTGCGCAACTGCGACCCCACGTGCCCGTGAAACCGCGAGAGTCGGCTCTAATACCAATTGTAATGTCCCGACCCCCCGGGTCCGGGCCCGCTTACGCCTGGCAGCTCTCTAGGACCTCGAGAATGCCCTCACAGACCAACACGAGTCTTTTCTACGCACTTTGTCCTCACTCATGCGCACCCGGGAAGGACTTACCGGTCGGTCACCCATCCCGAAATTGCTCCAGGCCAAGCACACTTAACCTCAGAGTTCTTTCGAGATGAGCTCCCGGAAAAGAAGTTGCAACTTGTTGATATGAGTATTCTATCAATCCTATTAAGCCTTGGGCCAGGATGTCACACTATATCCCCTTTCCAGTGAAAGATTCCTGGAAAGGTTATGATCGCCATTGGTTCTACATCACCCTCCCCCAAGCCTTAGTAGCAAAGGGGAAACATCTGATGCCCTATCTCAAGGAAGAGACCAAAGCCTTGTCAAAGATTTCTGCTGAGATGCAGAAGCACATTGATCGGATCTTAGAACTCCGTAACGCCGGCTTGACAGTGGTTCATGTAGCAGAGACCTTCATCAGATGGAGGTTTATCCCGCTCATGACTCATGACCGCTACGCCTAGACGTTCAGGGGTGACAATGACCCAAACAGGATGAATATAGATGGTAAGCTTTTCTCCTTGTTGTTCGGTGATATTTCGGAGACTGTTCGATCATTTGAAATATCATGACTCTTAACCAACAGTTGTCCCAGACCTGGAAGTGGCTGCTCGCTTGAAGAAGATGATGGGCACGGAGATCCCAGATTGGGCTTGTCCCAGCACCCTACAGCGCCGACAACCCTCGTCCAGAGGTAAACTGACTCTCAGAAATATTTCATTCTTGCTCATTGTTTGCTTAACGTGATTCCTTTTCTCCTGAACAGGCTCCTCCCGTTGTTGATGCCCCCGCTCGGAGCGGAGCCATCGAAATTGAAGAAGAAGGAGAGCCCGCGGTTGACCAGGGTGCAGGAGACCCGACCACCGAGCTGCCCCAAGAACAGCCTGCGAAGGAGAAAAAGAAACCGAGCAGCCCCAAGGCAATTCCTCGACCCCGCAAGCGCTCTCGCAGCGTGAGCGTGGAGAGGATGATCCAGGGTTCGGGATCTCCCGGTGTGCCCGGAATTTGCGAGCTGCTGCCCGGTCGTGATCCACCTTGTCCCGATGACCAGGTACCAAGCATGGTCGTATTCGGGCGTTTATTTGCAGCCTTTGATCTCATAATGAAAGCTAACTGTGTTCGGGAGATTTCTCGTCAGGAAACTCGTCCAACCCCACCTGCGTCAAAACCCCCCTCTGGTGCCAAGAAGTTCAAAGTCACACTCCCGACGTCCGAGTAAGGGCTCTGATCTGTTTGGTTTTGCTTAATTGCTTCTCGTAAAGAGAATGTTTTAACTGTTCTGTTTGTTTGGGAATTCAGGCTTTTCAAGCCTACAGCTTCTCCTCCCCCCAGGCCGTTAGAAAAAGAGAAAACTCCCGAGGCTGACTCGGTTGCCCAGCCTGATGGTACGGAGAAAGCTATTGAAATTGCAAGACCTGTCCCGACGCCCTAGGGCCCGATCATCACTTCGCTCTCTGCAGTGAGGAGCAATGGCATGCGTTAGATGCTCGTGCCTCTGTTGCGGAAGCGTCTATGACTAGACTGGAGGCCCAAGTTGCCATTCTCCAGTCCGAGAAGGAAGGTACTGGTTTTATGTTACCATGTCTATTTTTTGTCCTTATTCCACAAACCATTGCTTACACGTAGCCTTGGATCCTGTAGTCAACTCCAAGAGCATCGAGGTGCTTGAGAAGAAAAACTCGGATCTGGAAGGCAAGCTGGCGGTCCAGGACAAGGATATTGCTGATCTCACCGCCCGTCTAGAAGCTTCAGAGAAGCGCAGCTCGTCCTTGGAGACCAGGCTCATGGAGGGTGCGTGCGTTGCTGCAACGCACACCGTTGGGGCCTTGAAAAGCCACATTCCCGATCTCAATGCCTCACTGCTCTCCAAAGGCTTTAAGTGTTCGGGCGACGGATGCTGAGGTACTATTTGATAGTCTCGCCCCACTGGTGGAACCTTTTGTTAAGAAACTTGATCTCCATTTGAGCGATTCGGAGGAATCGTCTTAAACTCTGTGCTTGGGTCCTGTAATAGGGCAAAACTTAACGGTTTAGCATGTGACTTTTATTTAGCGTAACATATGCTTGCATGTTTTTTGGTTAAGTCTTAGATCTGATCGGTCTTTTGATGGAACTTTTTAACTGATAGCACTGACATGGCCAAAGGTCCTGTTATCATAAGCTATTTTGGAATTGTTTAGACACTGAGACACGAGCGACCTGCTGAACTGTGTAGTTCCTTGTAGTTATGGTGTTCGGTATTTTAGCGCAGCCTAGTTTTCTTGATTTAAAAAGCCCGATTCTTGCGTGGTAGTAGTACCATAGTAGCCCCATACTAGAAAAGAGTCTAGAAGTACTAACCACAAGAATTTCCCGATCACGTGGGGAGCCCCCGAGCGTTGCACTTGGGGTGCGTAGAATAGGTCTAAAAAAACTTTCAGCGTGGTAGTCCCTGCCTCTTTGTTAGTATATGCAGTATGGTAATAAAGAGTAGAAACAGAATAGAAAAATAACACCCAGCCCTCAAACGTGTAAGCGAGGGTGAGTGAAGTGTGTAGAACTTATCTTTTTTTTGTTGGCGCTGGAGGTGACGCAGATGACGGCTTTATCTACCAAACTCGCTGGACAGGCTTGAACTTGCTTGATTACCTTCGATTAAGCGTAGAATCTGCGTAGTTGATCCATGTTCCACGTATTTGGCAGATGGACATATCTCCATCTATCTCCGCGATCATGTAGGCTCCTGGTTGGGCGATGTCTACTACGATGTACGGCACTTGCCATGGAGAGGACAATTTGTTTTTGTCCTTGATACGTTGATCCAATTTGAGAACCATGTCACCAATGCATAGGCTTCTCTTGCGAACATTAGCATCGTAGTATTGTCGCAGCTTTTGCTGATACTAGGCCACCCTGAAAGCAGCTGCGTCGTGAGCCTCCTCAAGGAGGATTAGCTCATTGGCGCGTCTGTCAGGCTCTTCAGTCTCTGAAAACATTGCCACACGTGGGGCTTGTAGTCGGATATCGGATGGTAGAATTGCCTCGGCTCCGTACACCAAGAAAAAGGGTGTTTCGCCTGTTGCACGGTTCATGGTGGTCCTCATCGACCATAGTACTGTAGGAATTTCATGAATGCATCGCTTATCGTAAGCTTGCAATCTGTTAAAGATCCTCTTCTTGATACCCTGGAGCACGATGCCGTTGGCACGCTCTACTTGCCCGTTCGTTTTCGGGTGATTTATCGATGACCGATCCTGCCTGATCCCGTGGTCGTAGCAGAAATCAGAGAATTTTTTGCTCTTAAATTGTGTTCCATTATCAGAGATTATCTTGTTTGGGACACCAAATCGCACGACAATACTCCGCAGGAATTTGACAGCTGCCTCTTATGTTATTTTCTGAACCGGCTCGCTTCAACCCATTTTGTAAATGTGTCAATGCCGACGAACAGAAATCTGTAACCCCCGATAGCCCTTGGAAAAGGCCCAAGGATGTCTATTCCCCGTGTGGCGAAGGGCCATGACAAGGGAATAGTGTTTGAAGCTTGCGCAGGTTTAGTTTGTTTCTGTGCGAAGAATTGACATGCCTTGCACTTCTTAACTAACTCGCTTGCGTCTTGAAGAGCTGTAGGCCAGTAGAAGCTCTATCGGAATGCTTTCCCTGCTAGATATCAGGGAGAAGCGTGAGATCCACAGATTCCTCCATGAATATCGTGGAGCAAAATAATGCCCTTGGCCCATGTGATGCATTTGAGGAGCATTCCATTGCGGGTTTGCTTATATAACCGCCCGTCAACCATTTGGTAGTTCTTGGCTTTATGATGGATTTTCTCCAATGTCGCATCATCGTCGGGTATAGCTTGGTTTGTGAGGTACACTCGGATTGGATCCATCCAGTTCTCCTCATTTCCAACTAGAGTGGCAGCTCTAGCCGTATCGACCAACATAGACTCCTTAGTGGATTCGTTGGTTGTAGAAACTGTTCCCTTGGCGGGGACAGTTTTTTGGTTCGGTAGTGAAACCGACACAGATGGTTTACTAAGAACTTCAAGTAACACGTTACTTGGGAGCCATGTGCACTCGGCAGCTGCCTTTGCTAGCTTATCTGCATCGCTATTGAATTCCCTTTTGACGTGTCGTACTTCAAGCCCATCAAATTTGCTCTCCATCCTCCTATATGCTTCCAAGTATTTGGCCATGACATCGCTCTGTGCACTATACTCTTTCATGACCTGCTTTGCAGCTAACTCAGAATCCCTTTCCACGAGCAGCCTCTTAGTGCCTAGAGATGCAGCTATGTTAGTAGGGGTTGGATCAACAAAATTGATTTGTAGCGCATACCTGATGATGTCATTGTGTGGAGAAATTAGGACCACCCCAGCCCTCGCGCCTGCTCGGCAAAACGCTTCGTCATAGAACATGGTCTAGTGTTTGGGGTTTTGGGCAGCCACTTCGTGTTCGGGATTAGTCCATTCTGCGATGAAATCTGCCAAAGCCTACAACTTGATGGTCGTTCTGGCTATGAATTCAACATCGTAGGCCCCCAGCTCCACAGACCATTGTGTGATCCTACCCACGGCATCTCGATTGTGTAAGATGGTGCCTATGGGGTAAGTTGACACGACCTTGATCTTGTGGCTCCAAAAATAATGCTTGAGTTTCCTGGAAGTCATTAGCATAGCATATAGTAATTTCTGAATCTGAAGGTACCTTGTTTTCACGTCATGTTACACCTCGCTCGCGAAGTAAACGGGGTGTTGTGTTGTAGACTTTTCTGTTGGTCTCTCGACCACCAGAACAATACTGACAACCGTTGGTGTTGCTGCTACGTATAACAGCATCTCTTCTTTTGGCTGCGGCGGGACCAGTACGGGCATTTTTCGTAGGTATTGTTTGAACGCCTCTTCTGCTTCTGCCGACCCTTTAAAGCGATCAGTTTTACGTAACAGTTTATAAAATGGCATACCTCGTTCGCCTGACTTGGACACGAATCGACTCAGGGACGCCATCATTCCTGCCAACTTCTGGACCTCGTGGTGGCTATGTGGAGACTTCATGTCGTCGAGTGCGTTGATCTTGTGCGGATTTGCCTCTATAACCGCTAGGAAACAAGGTAACCGAGGAGCTTTCTCGATGATACACCAAAGGTGCATTTGGCGGGACTGAGCATCATCCTGTTCTTACGCAAATTGTCGAACGTTTCAGTTAAATCGGTGATCAGATCACCTTTTAACCTACTTTTCACAACAATATCATCTATGTATGCCTCCACATTACGGCCGATCTGGCCTTCGAGAACAATGTGAACACATTTTTGATAAGTGCAATCTGCGTTTTTCAGACTGAAAGGCATCTTTATATAACAGAAAACACCGAATGGAGTTACAAATGCAGTTTTCTCCTCATCGTCAATGCACATGCTGATTTGGTGATACCTCGAATAGGCATCTAGAAAACAAAGCAGCTCGCATCCAGAGGTTGAATCTACAATTTGATCTATCTTAGGTAATAGATACTCGTCCTTCGAGCAAGCTTTATTCAGATCGGTGTAGTCCACACACATCCTCCACATTTCGTTGGACTTCTTCACCATGACTAGGTTTGCCAGCCACTCTGGGAAAGGGACCTCTCGAATGAAGCTGGCTTTAAGTAGTCGGTTGATTTCTTCATTAATGGCGTCTCACTTCTATGGGGTATATCTTATTTGCTTTTGCTTGACTGGTCGGACGCCTGTTCGTATGCCAAGCTTGTGCTCGATTACCTCCCTATGGATCCTGGGCATGTCAGACGGTTCCCAAGCAAACACATCCGCGTTTGCCCAGAGGAAAGCATTGAGCTCGAGTTCCTATTTGTCGCCAAGACCAGAGCCCACCTGGGTTGTCTTGGTTGGGTCCGCCTCATCAAGGGCCAACAACTTCGTGCCCGGCTCGGAGCGTTTTGCCGCTGGCAGGCTTGGTGAGGCGGCGACTGGCAACCCGTTTGCTTCCTGTGATGGCGTTCCCTTGAGCGGGGTTTGGTCCACCAAGGTCTGCTTCTCGGCGACGCTGTCATCGGTCTTCTTGTCCCCCGCGAGTGCCGGAACGGGTACTTCTTTCCCCTTGGCCTTTGCTCAGGCCTCCGCTGCTCGGGAGGATTCTGCGACTGCTGCCTTTGCTGCAGTGGTCGACAGATTCTTGGTCTTCTTCTTCGCAGGTTCAGCAGCCTTGGCTGATTCCTACTCTTCTCCTTTTATCATGTCCAGGGTCTTCATGTCACACTGGACCGCGCCCTTGTGATCACCGCAGACAGTGATCGGGCCCAATGGCCCCGTGATCTTGATCATGCAGTAGGCGAAGTGGACGGCCGCCATGAATTCTTCAGGAACGTTCTCCCCAAGATGCAGTTGTAAGCTGATGTTATATCAGTGACCTCAAAGGTGAGGAACTCTGATCGGATGTTTTTCCCCTCCATGAGGGTCACTTGCAGATCGATCCTCCCTAAGGGAAAGGCTTGGATGCCTGGTATGACCCCGTAGAAAGGCTTCTCCACTGGGGACAAAGACCTCCTCGGGATTCCCATTTTGTCGAAAGCGTTGACGAACAGTAAGTTGAGGGCGCTTCCACTATCAATCAAGGTTCGCCCGATCTTGCAGGACCCGATCCAGGGCTTGATGCACAGGGGAAGTAGTGGCCCATCGTACAGCGTTTCGGGGTGATCCGTTTGATCAAAAGTGATCAGGACTTCGGACCACCTCAATGGCTGTGTGCAGGGTTCAGTGCTCGTTATCTGCCTCTCGACTAGCTTTAGCTGGGATTTGGATGTTCGGGTCGAATAGCCACCGAAAATTGTGGCGATTTCTAGATCTTCGGGAAGATCCGGCTCATCGTCACAATCCATGTAATTTGTCTGCCGAGAGTTATGAGCAGCTTGGTCGCGTGGAGCCCCCTGCTGCTGGCTCTCCTCCTCCTGCTTCTGCTTCTTGTACACCGTGCAGTCCACAAAGTGATGCTTAGTTGACCGGTGAACAGGGCAGTACATCAGGAGATCGGCAGGTTTGCCCAGTGCCTATATGGGGCTTTGTTGTCCATGGCCTTGATCTCTTCACCCTCGGACTTGCGCTTCTTGTTCTTGTGTTTATTCTTCTTCTTGCCTTCCCCAGATGGCTGGCTTTGTTCGGACTTTCCTTGGACCCAACCTTGGGCGTCCGCCATCTTGGCGGTTTCTTCCAGGATCCCGTAGAGCTCGGCCACCGTCTTCAGGTTCTTCTTGGCAAGCTCCTCCGCCGTCCGCTCGTCCTTGCAGCCCTGATTAAAGGCCACAATCACCCAATCATCCACCACATCGGGGATGGTCTTACGGGTGTCGCTGAATCGGTGGATGTAGTCCCGGAGAGATTCCCTAGGCTTCTGCACACAGTTGAGTAGATCTCCTTCGTGTCCGGGCGTTTGTGGGCGCCTTGGAAGTTGTCTTCAAACATCTCCCAGAGATGGCCCCATGACTTGATACTAGCCTCGGGCAGGTTCATGAGCCACGTTTGGGCTGATCCCTGCAGGGCTGTAGGCAAGTAGTTGGTCTTGACGTAGTCATCTCCCCGGTGGCATCGATGATCATGGAATAGATCTGAATCCACTCGCGAGATTTGGTTGTTCCATCATACTTCTCAATATTAGTAGGACAGAACTTTTTCGGCCACCTGACCTTGCGCAGGCCTGGAGAGTACACGAGGCACCCCCCAGTGCCTGTTCGGTAGTCTCGTGGTGGTGAATCTGGATGGGACCGATAGTAGCCCTCACATGCTTGGTAATCTCGATTGTAGTTGAGAGTTTCCCGAGCGTCGCGATTGCGATGGTTGCGTTCGAGCTGCGGCCTCATGTCACGCCCCTCATGTGGACGATAATGGGGTCATCCGTTAACAGATCAGGAGCGAACCGGTTGGGGCTCGCCAGGCCTATTTGACGGAGCTGGTTGTGTGGCAGTGGTTGCCTCGAGGCACTGCTTGGCCTTGTCCGCTGCTTCCCGAGCCTTCTTGGCGATGGTGGCCATTGGGGTTCCCTTGGCCATTGCTTACATTGTCTCCACGAGGGTTCGGATCTGCAGATTGTCCTGTTCGGCTGCCCGTAAGTCATTGTTGAGATTTTGGGGAGCCAGTGAGGACGGAGTCTATACGGGTTTTAGCCGTCTGAAGAGTCGGTGCGTTACTGAGACGCGAGGGAGGCATGAGTCGGCGTGAGCTAGATGACTCGGCGGCGGCCACTGTCCCGTTTGCAGTAAGCACGTGGATGCAGCGATCTTCGGGATGTTCCGACCCATTGCTAGATCCACTGTAGTTGAGATCCAACTGTGCAGTGCGATCGGCAATGTCTTCGGGAGTCGGATCCATGAAGGTGGCGAAAACTTCCCGACTGGTGCATGTGAGATCGGGAGCACATTTTGGGAGCATATTATAGTCTTGTGCACCTCGATGTAAGGAGCCACCATTGTTGAGGTCTGCAATAGAGTGTAATGGGCTTTCACAAATAAATCGTAGTCGCTACACCTTGTTTGTTTCCTTCCTAACGTGCCCTTTCCAATTAGTCTCCCCTCATAGCGTGACTCAGGTAGCCCAATAGGTTTAAGTTCGGGGATATAGTCAACACATAACTCAATGACCTCCTATGTTCTATATCCCTTGGTGATGCATCCTTCTGGAAGAGAACTGTTGGGTTAATAGCCGAAGCTGATGAACCCAAGCAACAGTTGAAACTGAATGACTGGGACAAGCAACAATTTATTACTTATCAATAGTATTCCTGGAATCAACAACCTTTACATGGAGGGGAGGGGTCCCCTTTTATAGGGAGACCAGGGGTCTTTACATCCCCATTGTACCCCTGAGAACAGGCATCATCCTCTAGACTATACAGTACAAATAGCCTATGGACATTTTGGTACATTTACTCCTCCCAATGTGAATGCGTAGACTTGTGATTCCATGTTTGACTTGGCTTGGACTTGGTCTCCTTGGACTCGGTCCACATCTGCTTCGCCCGCCTCCAAAGGCTCTGTAGTTCCTGGAATTGGCTTCTTCTGAGCCGCAGTGACCCTAAGCCACTTCCTAGCGTCCAGGAAGCCGATGGCTCCTGCAAGAACCTGCAGTTTAAAGTGAACCGAAGCTTGCCGTTAACATATTCATAGCTTTTGACATTCAATAGTATCAATATTTCACCGAATTGGCTTCTAACTTGATTCCGATAACGTCACATTGGCTTCCTGCTGCACGTTCACCGAAGCCGATTGGCTTCCGCATATAGCAAGATGTGTTTAGCGAAGCCGATTAGCTTTCGTAAACAGCATGACTTGACAAGCGAAGCCGATTGGCTTTCGCAAATAGCAAGATATGCTCGCCGAAGCCGATTGGCCTTTCTATGCAGCCAAACGTGTCGACCGAAGCTGAATTAGAGATCTGTAGAGCAAGATGAAGTTAAATTGGCTCTATCTACTTCGCTTATTGCTGCCCTTACGCGTGAGATGAAGCAAAACAAGTAGAAGGCGTTTGTCGGCGGGCCAAATCCCCAACAAGAACGATTACGAACATATTTCTTTAGAATAGCCATGAGCCTCTCAAAAGGATACATATTGTGTAGGAATACTAGACCAAGAATACCAATCTCTTTGACAACATGGACTAGGAGATGTGTCATAATATTAAAGAAAGACAGAGGAAATATCATCTAAAGGCTGACAAGGCTTTGGGCCACATAATCCTGCAGCCTTTCTAGATTACTGGGATTAATTTCCTTCTGGTCTATTGCATTAAAGAAGGCACAGAGCTTCATGATAGTTGTTCGAACATTAACGGGTAGAGTTCCCCTCAGCGCCACCGGAAGCAATTGTGTCAACAGCACATGGCAGTCATGAGACTTGAGGTGTACGAATTTCTTCTCTTTCATATTTATTAGACTCCTTACATTCAATGAGTAGCTGGACAGGACATTAATACTGTTCAAACAATCAAACATGCTGGTCTTCTCCTCCTTGCTTAGAGTGTAGCTAGCAGGTTGTAAGTTCCAACACCCTTTCTCTCTCTTCTCAGGATGTAGGGGGTCTCATTGTTTCGTACGTTTCAGGTCCTGTCACGCTTCTAGCATATCTTTTGAATTTCCGTACGTACCAAGGAACCGTTGCACGTTTAAGCAAAGATTTTTGGTCAGGTGCATCACATCAATTGCGTGGCAGACATCTAAGACCTCCCAATATGGTAGGTCCAAGAATATTGACTTTTCTTCCACATGGGTGCCTTTCCATTTTTATTTGTAGCTGGTTGGCTGCCAGGTCCCTTCCCAAAGACCACCTTCACGTCTTTTACCATAGCAAATACATATTTTCCATCCCGATGCCTTTGGTTTTTTACGGGTTTCAGCCTCAAAATGCTTTCCTTTCTTTCTTTGTGGATGTTTCTCAGAAAGAAATCGATGATGGCCCATATACACACACTTGCTATAATGTTTCAGATAGATGTAGTCTGTTAGACAATGTGTGCATACTTTGTATCCCTTGTTTGACTGTCCCAACAGGTTACCAACTGCAGGCCAATCATTGATGGTCACAAACAGTAATGCTCGTAGGTTGAATTCCCCTTGCTTGTGCTCATCCCACGCTTTTACTCCATCTTTGCCCCATAAGAACAATAGATCGTCAACCAGTGGCCTTAGATACACATCAACGTCGTTGCCAGGTTGCTTTGGCCCTTGGATTAGCACTAGCATCATAAGGAACTTCCGCTTCGTGCACATCCATGGAGGAAGGTGTTACATACATAGTGTCACGGGTCAAGTGCTGTGGCTACTGCTCATATCACCAAAAGGATTCATGCCATCCGTACTCAAACCAAATCTTATATTCCTTGCATCTTCTGCAAAGTTTGGGAATGCTCTATCGATTTTTTCTCCATTGGGACCCATCAGCGGGGTGTCTCAACATATTGTCTTCCATCCGATCCTCTTTGTGCCACCGCATCAATTCAGCATGCTCTTTGTTTCTGAACAAACGCTTCAAACTTGGTATTATAGGGAAATATCACATCACTTGCAGGGTCTCTCTTCTGGGGGGGCTCTCCCTCAACTTCACCAGGGTCGTCTCGCCTGATTTTATACCGCGAACAATTGCAAACCGGACAGACATCCAAATATTCGTACACCTTGGCACGATAAAGGACACAATCACTAGGGCATGTGTGTATCTTTTCTACTTCCAGTCATAGAGGGCAAACAATTTTTCTTGCCTCGTATGTTATTTCAGGCAATGTGTTGCTCTTTGGAAGTATCTTCTTTATCATTTTCAATAATTCTCCGAAACCCTTATCAGACAAGCCATTAGTTGCCTTCCATTGCAACAGTTTCACTGTTGTACCCAACTTTTTCTGGTCCTTGTTGCAATCTAGGTACAACAATGTTTTGTGGTCCTCCAATAAACGCTTCATCTTATCCTGTTTTTTTGCATTTCGTAGTCTTTCTCTTCATCACGAATCATGCCACCTAAGGCATCATCATCCTCATCTTCTGCAACTGCTTCGCCCTCACCCATTGCAATATCATCTGCAAAGGCACCGTATTGTGCAAAGTCTCATCTTCATCACCGTATTCTAATATAAAGTTCGGTGTGTGAACCACTTTCTTTGAGATGTGATAATCCTTGTTGTTCTCACAGACCTTGCATGGACAACATATAAAACCTAAGGTCGAGTTAGCCTCTGCCACGTCGAGGAAATGATGAACGCCATTAATGAAGTCAGATGAGCATCTATCTGCGTTGTACATTCATTGTCGATTCATCTATTCACAAAATATAAAGAAAAATTAAGCCCCAATGTGGACATTTAACACCTCTATCAAATATGAATATACCATTTGAAGCCCCAAATATGAATATCATTTATAGTATCTAAAAATCTAAAATTCATAATAACCCTAAATATGAACATCATTTGAAGCCTCAAAAAAGATCTAATTCTAAAGTTCATAATTAATAAGCCTAAACATGAATATCATCTATAATTTCTAAAATTCATAATAAGCATATATATGAATATTGTCATTTATAGACTCTAAAAATCTAAAATTCATAATAACCTAAATATGAACATCATTTGGAGCCTCTAAAAATATGTAATTCTAAAGTTCACGATAAGCCTTTACAATGAATATCATTTATAATATGTAAAAATCATAATTAGCCTAAATATGATAATCATTTAAAGTTTCTACAAATAATCAAAAAAATCTAAACAATGACTAAAAATTTGAGCATAATCTCTACACATGCTACAACTATCTATATGGTTCACCTCTACCACAAAATCATAATAATTGATCTATAATTCTAAAATCTCCTATTCCAATCCATTTCACAAAACACTTAATTACTCAAAACATAGTGGATGAAATAGACCATGCTAACCGTCAAAAGAGAGAGCATGAAGTTGCTAACCTTCTAGCGGACTTGGATTGCAAAATCTCCAAAAGTTATGGAAAATCGAGCATGACCTCCCCCAACCCGAGCTCAATGGAGGATGAAGAAATGAGCCATGTCTCGTGTTGGGAGAGGAAGAAGGGGCTATATACGCAGAGCCTCATTGGTACCAGTTCGTGGCACCAACTCATACCAATGAGGCACTCATAGGTACCAGTTGGTGCCACCAACCGGTACCAAAGGCTCTGTGGATCATAGG